>OX030952.1:108611945-109211945 GCA_943735915.1 Pherbina coryleti
GCACAAACAATAAAATAAATAAATTTAAAAAAAGCTATTCCAGCTATATTTAGATATTATCTCATCTGATAAATGTCGGAAAATTAGCCAAGGCATTATTTTCTTTAAAAAATGCACTAATCTGTTGCAGACCATGTAGAGTAGATTCGTTTGTCATCAATTTATTAAGCTAGAGATTAGAATGACATGAACGCATGACATAATTTTTGGGAGTATTTTTAGAATGGTTTTAAATATGCATAAATGTGTTCAGTGACAAATCGAATATACATATATGAAGCTGAATTTTGGTATGTTTTCTTAAATAAATAGGTATAATTGATTATTTATTAAATTTCGATAAAAATTAGGTTGATTCAATTTTTAATAGAGTTTCTATTCATGGACGAAGGTTCGAAGGTTTTGACGTGGCAAAGTATCTTTATACTCGCCATTATTCTTATACGTATCCTTTCCCTTGTTGCTTTAACATGTCCCTATTCTTATCTTTGTTTGTGGTTTTGACCGTATTCTTATCTTACTCTTTGTCCTAATCGTGAAGTCTGTTTTAATCAATGTTAAAATTCTTGTCTTAGTCCTTTCCCGAATTCATTTCATAATCTTTGTCCCACTCTTCGCAATTCTTGCCACAATAATTTTTCTAACTCTTTTCCTAAGCTCTTTTCCTTTGTCATATTCCTTACATCCAGAACCAAATAAATGTTCTCATCCCTTTTCTAATTATTTTTTTTATCCATATCCAAATTCTTGCCTAGTCTTAGTCTTTTTCCTAATTTTTGTTTTCAATTTTTGTTGACCAAATTCTTGTTTAAGTCCTTGTTTGGATTTGGATCATTGTTCTAACTTACAAGTTGTTCTAACTTACTTATAATATTTTAACCCTTAACTGGTACAGCTCAAAAAAATGTATTTAAAAAATTAATTTTTTCTTTAAGATTTTCTTAAAATATATTTTGTTTTCTATTTGGATTTTGTTTATTTTTTAAAAATCTTTATTTGAAATAAACTCTTTTCTTTCTTTTATAATTCTTAAAAAATTATTAATTCTTGGTTTTATTGATCTTGCGCCTATTAGCTTGTCAAAGTTAGTGGACTGCTAGAACCACTGAGACTTCTGATGAGTCGGAGTAGCGTCCGACGAAACCATGGTCTAGTCAGCTTGGTTTAAGTTCTGCAAAGTTCTTAAAAAATATGTTTTTTAAGAATTATAAAAGAAATAAACTTATTAAAATATGCCACAATTTTATAACTCTTTTCTTTTTTTATCCTAGTCCCATAGACCAAGTGTGCCAATTAAGGGTTAATTATTACTTTTATTTTGCTTTTGCTTTTGTTTTTGTATGAAACGAGTACTTCAGTTGCATGCATTTATTCCTAGCAACGATGGTCATTTTGGTACAAAGCGGTTCCCTGAAAGCTTCATAACACAAACAAAAATTTATTTTAATCATATAGCCGAAACCCCCACCTTTATTGTCGTTCTATAACATTTTTCGTAGGGCCTAGAATTTTGGAAACATTTTTAATTGTTGTTGCATTTTTAACGGACTAGAGCCCGAACAGATCCAAAGCGGCTGTCGGTTGTCAGTCCTTTCTCGGCAAAATCCGCTGAGAACACGTACTGAACATGATATTATACAAGGAAGTAGTGACAACTGGCTATTTTCTCACAAGTGTCTTGCACCGCCTGTTTTTTTTACTTTCTATTTTCTTTTTAATTTTTTTCGTTCTCTAATTTGTACTATTTTGACAGTTGGTGCAAAACGAAAAAACTGTCACTCCTACCTTGTTTAATTGTA
Organism: Pherbina coryleti; assembly: GCA_943735915.1. Classification (NCBI taxonomy): domain Eukaryota; kingdom Metazoa; phylum Arthropoda; class Insecta; order Diptera; family Sciomyzidae; genus Pherbina; species Pherbina coryleti. The sequence continues at coordinate 108,613,745 of OX030952.1, forward strand.
TCATGGTCCAGAATAGGAGCGGTTGTCGGATCGGCGTTGCTTTTCGGTGTGTGAATGGTACAAATTCTAGCCTAAATGAATACAACATAGGCACACAAAATGAAACGTCAGCTCATGGTTAAAACTAAGAAAATAACAATGAACACAGCCAATCCTTAGCAAAAATATGACAACACTTACTCCGGAATTTACGCCCGATGAACTTACGCCCAAAAAAAAAAATGATACAAAAGCCCGAAATTCTCCATACAAAATCGAGCATTAATTCCTAGGAAAAAATACCCCAAATTTCGGGTGATTTTATCATGTTTTTGGGTATTTGTGCCAAAAAATGTCGGGTCTTTTTTCCAAATATTTGAAATGGAAGAAAGACCCAAAAAAATTGGGATTTAGGCCCGAAAAAAATCGGGCATTTTTACCAAATTAAAATAAGGAAAAAACGCCCGAATTTTTGTTTATTCCCAAAAAGTTCAGAAATTTCAAACTCCTTGTGATGAAATGGTTTGCCCTTAAAGGCAAATTATTTCATCATAAAAAAAAAAAAATACAATTTGGACCTTATTCGAACATAATGTTCATGAAATAACATAAAAAAAAAATAGAATTAAGGAAATCTTTTGCAGATATTTTCACAGAGGAACATTAATTTACTGCTCAAATCTGTTCTTTTATAATTTGATTATCTTGTAATCGCGATGGAGCTGAGCAAACGTATCGTGGCGGATCGCTCGCTTCGAAATTTTGGTTTTTGTTTCTGAGCCAATTTTCCAAAATTTTTGGGCTTTTTTCGTTTTTGTTGGGTAAAATTTCGTTTATTTCGATCCCATTAATTTACTACTCAAATATGTTGTTTAATATTTTAAGAGTCGTACATTGAATCTGGATCACGGTACAGAGTCGTACATTGAATCTAGATCACGGAAATTGCGCCCGATGAATGTACAAATACTTCCCGAAACACTGCTGACAATTTCGGGCATAATTTCCATTTTTTTCAGGTTCCAAACCATTTGGGCGTAATTTCCTTCTTTCGGGCTCAATTGCCATTTCAAATTCTGGGGTTTTTCAAAATTCGATGCTATGGAAAATCGGGATTTTTTGCCATTTCTTTTTTCGGGCGTAAGTTCATCGGGCGTAAGTTATGAGAGCCCTTACGACGCGCAAAGAGAGATCCGACAGCAGTCGGAGATAAAATAAAATAAATTCTATTCTGGCGTTTTTCCCTCGCGGATTTCTTCGGCGATTTCATTTTTGGCGGCTGCATACATTTTCAGGTATTTTGTTGCACGGTGCAGCCGACAACCGACAGCCGCTTGGGTTCTGTTCGGGCTCTTAAGCGGTTGCCTCCATGGTGCCAAAAATTTTTTATTTCCTTTAAAATGTCGTAAAATCAATTCGGCATTTCTTTGTTATTTGGAAAATGAGGATTTTTAAAATCAAACTTTAAATTTGTGATCTGTGATCCTAAAATATCCCAAGAGAGAAAGTCTGCGTAGAAGTCCCATTTTTTTTAATTCCCTTTGTATAAGCGATACTAGAATTTTGATGCATAACCAGCAAATCCTTAAAACACCTGAGTAACAAGTTTTTGAAATTTATCTGGGCGACCCAAAAAATCCGAGAGTATCCCAAAAGAGAAAGTCTGCGTAGAAGTCTCATTTTTGATTCCTATTGTATTAGCGCTATTAGAATCTTGATCCATAATCAGCAAACTCTAAAAACTCCTGAGTAACAAGTTCTTTCAACAAGTTTCAAAGAATTTTATCGATTTTCCAGTAAGTGACTTTGGAATCAGGGTCAGAAAAATTGCGATACTGAATAGTTTATGGGAAGAGTTTCTTTAAATTTTCGTTAATGACACCTTTTACTTTGAAGATTTTTGACACAAAATATACAAAAATATTATCAGATGCTAATGCTTTACTCAAAGAAAAAAAAAAAAAAAAAAAATAAAAATAAATAAAATAAAAATATACCAACTGTACTCATTTTTATGATTAAGTTAATGGCTTCGGATGTTTTTAATGTAGCACATAAGTAGCAAATCCTAAATTTACACTAAAATTGAAGGGTGATTTCTTTTTTTGTTTTTAACGCCACATTATATTTATAAAATTCAAAGCACTAACATTAAAATTTTGGCACATGTTGTAAATTTTAGAAAATGGCTTTTAAAAACTGATATTTGTCAATTTTTTTAAGGTACACTTTGTAGTTATTTTTATGTCATTTTGACAGCAGAGTGACTTTTTTCTTCAAAAAAAGAGAACTTAATTGAAAAATATTCTGGTTAAAAAATATTATTTGGCTTTACGAATTGGCATTCCAATCATTTACACTAAAAAATACCTTTAACTGTAGCTAAAAAAAATATTGAATATTGATGATGATATCATCCATTAAAATTATCTAATAGTTTCAATAAAATCTAATTTTTCCAAGTTTTTTTTTTTTTTAATGCATGGCACTCAACAAATTCATAATTTTGTTTGTATTTATGAATATCTACCAAAATTGCTTGGAACTAGGCCATCATTATTTTTGAAGACATCCATTTTGGCAGCAAAAATAAATGCTATTTAGACAAACATTCAGTCAGTCGGACAACCAAATGTACAACCATGACAGATAACAAAAACAATTCATGTACAGTGTGTCCGATACAATTACTCAATGACAATGTACAGTCGTGTGCAAATGTGATGCACACATGGAAGTATGTGCTCGATGTAGTCGATATATAGGACATGGTAAACATATTTATATTTTCGGGTTCAGGAGCATTGAATGCAAACCAGGCCCATGCAAAACAACGCATCGATTGGTTAAAAAAAATATGTAAAATAAAAAGCCACGAACACCCAAATAATTATATATAAAAGAAATGTAAGTGTACACTTCGCTCGAAGTGGCCCAAATGAATGTGTACGAGTAGCTCAATGTTAGAATGGCACTTTTTCATTTTGTTTAATGATTTTCTTTCATTTTTCAATTGCTTTTGCAGTAATTAACAAAATTGACGGTAGCTGTTTGAGATATATTTTTAGCTATTGCTAAGAACATTACCACAGCACGGTATTATTTATTTTGCAACATACGCATTTTGCTCCACATGATTTCGATACCGATTTTTTTCTTTCTTTTTTTCACAACACAACAAAAATAAACACTGACTAAAAACGAAAAGAAAAATCTGTTAAACATGCATTGAGAATTCAGCGGTGATTAAGTGTGTAAAAAAAAAGTATTGACTGTTTAATTGTAGTGACTTTTGAAAAATGTATGTCCGCATTCGCAATTGAAAATAACATGGAACAAGTGTACAAGACCAGGAATTTTGGCGGGTGTGGTCGAGACATAGCATTATTGACACAAAACAATTTATAGAAAGTTTTTCTCAAAGCGCGGTTGAGACTCTTTAACTTTTTCGTTTTTATTTTGAAGTTTTTTTTGTTTTTATATTTAATGCTCCTCACAAAACTTTCAGTCGAAACTCAAATGTATTGCTCTTATATTCACTTCAGTGAACTGAATTCCGAATGGTTTTCATAATTCCGGGATAATCAGGACATAAAATTTGAATCTCATTATTCTGAAACTGTTTTGGGATTTTAAAAAAAAATTGTTGGCATGTTTTTTTTTTTTTTTTTAATAACCAGCTTTTTAAATATTTTCACTCATATTGTAGATAATTGGAATATAAATATACTAAATAAATCCTGAAAATTTTAGACGCAATCTTGTACGCGGTCAAAAGTAAGGTCTAAATTGAGGATGTCAGAAAACCCGCCATTTAAAAAAAAATATTTTTAAATTCTGCAACTTATGGAAAAAGAAATGGTAAAATTTCAGTACTCTTAGGTTTTTTTTTCTACCCTAAATTTACTCATGAAAAAAGTCGATGAACCGACTTAGGGCCTTAAAAATTTTATAACTCCTAAAAAAACAAAACCCAAAAAATTCTCCGTACATCATAAGAAAACTTTAAAATAAATCTATTTTAATATATTTTTCAATAACGAGTATGAAACACTTTATCGAGTAATTTTGTTGTGACATCAGATCAGATTTTCCTTCATACAATGATGACATCTGTAGCATTTATTTGCTAGTTATGGTGCGTTGCCCTATTTTTGTTTTAATATACCCTCTATATATACCCATATATATACCCATATATGCTCTATTGGGTGAGGTTCAGGGCTTTGGGAAGGGTGGATAAATCACGTCCATTACATTGTAAATCAACCATTCTCTCACAAGACGGGATGTGTGCTTCAGGTTGTTGTTTTGTACAAACCGAAAATCGTCTTCTAGGCCCAAGTTCGTTGCGCTCATTTTAAGATTTTGTTTTAAAATGTTAAAATTCAATGTCTTGTTCATTGTAGTTTTTCCAAATTTAAATTTCCCACGCCTCCAGTTGACATCGCACACCAAACCATTCCAGATCCGCCTTGGTGTTTGACTGTAGCTTTTAAATTTTTGAACTGGAGAGCTGTATTTACTTTTCGCCGAACAAATCGTCTGCTATCGGAACCAAAAATATTGTGAATATTTGCTTTCGTCCGTAAAAATACCAGCTTTCCAGAAGTCTGACTTTCCTATATATTTTTTTTTGTCATATTCAAACCGAAGTTTCACATTCTTCTTAGATACAAAGGGCTTCTTTATATACACGCTTTATACTAAACTGAATGCAAGAAATTTCAAATGGTTTGGGGACTTGTAGACAACGCTATCATATTTTGCAATATCATCGGCAATTTTTACAGCACTTATTTTGGGATTTCCTTAACCATACGTTCAATCTTCGGCTCCAAATGTTTGTCAAAGATTCTTTAACGTCCTCTTCTTGGTGAAGTCTCGTACATTCCGGCTTGTTTAAAGCTTTCAATCACATATTGAGCTGAAGAACGAGGTCGGAAAATAGTTTTCAATATAACAGTCCGTTAGTCCATAGGATGACACATAGATGGCGTTACTAGATTTTTTCCATATGATTTTTATTTAGTACTAACCTTCAAATGATACGTATATAAATTTGACAACAATCTGACAATTGATTCGTGAGTTATAGCATTTTGTGTGCAACTTTTGTTTAAAAAAAAAAAAAAAATGGAATAAAGTGATTTTTGAGTTTTGATAAAGCAATGCTTTTTGATGATACTTAAAAAAAATGCAGTGGAAACAAAACAATGGCTTGATAAACATTATCCGGGCTCTGCTCCATCGAGACAAATGGTAGAAAAGTGGATTGCTAAATTTAAACGTAGTCGTACCAACACAAATGATGAAGATCGCTGTGGGAAAGCTCTGTGCAAAGTGGGTACCGCGTGAGCTCACAGTCGACCAAAAACAATAAAGAATTGATGCTTCAGAGGAGTGTTTGGCTCTGTTAAACCGCAATACAATCGAATTCTATGTTGAATAATATCGAGTTTTATCAAAATTTTGTTTTTTTCTTACTTATCCTACGGACTTATTGAATGACCTATTATCTCCTAAAGTTTTGCCCTCTATGCAAAAAACGATCAAATTTTTTCCACTGGAATTTTCTAATAACTTAATCATGATATTTATTTAAAAGTGCACGCAACGAATAACATATTAAAACTGCATGCAAAGAAAAGAATGAAGCGTCAATTTTACTAAAAAAATAACGGAACTTAACAAAAAACTGTGTACGAACTAGAAACGGAGAGCGCTCTCTTAGGCAATTAATTGAGTTTTTTTTTAAAGTATGATCGGTTGTAAATTTTTACAATAACAGTAAAATAGGACAACCTTTCTTTTTCTTTATACAAGAAAAGTAAATTTATATCTTTCAAATAAAACTTATTTCGTTTTAATCGATTGAATCCTTCACACAGAGGGAAAAACCTATGGACTGAGTACATAAATTTATGTACTCATGACAGAAATTTCTGCACACAGAAATTTTACATTTTTCCTGTATTGAATACATGTTAAAATCTGTATTGACTACATAATGCTTTTAAGAATTTGATTCACTCATCACAAAATTGTTGTAAAAAACTTTATGTAATGAGTACAGTTCCGATGTACGTAGTACATAGTTTGTTGACAGCAGTTTTGTGATGAGTACATATAATTCTTTATTGACTAGAATTTTAGAGAAAATTACAAAATTTCTGTGTGTAGAAATTCCTGTCATGAGTATATAAATTTATGTAGTCAGTCCATAGGTTTTCCCGTCGGTGTAGCCAAGTCAGGCACAAAATCAAAATTCTTTTCAAATAGTAATAAAATGTTGTTTTTAATTTTATTTTCCAAAATTTTGTTTTTGTTTTTTTCGAAAAGATATACAGAGGAACTTTTTTTTTAAAACCACATCTTCGAGCACTTTCCCTCTAATGTCTCGAAAACCAGTCATCCGATTTGGATGAAATTTTTTATTATAAACTTCTCAAACCAATCGTAATTAAATTTTATTATTTCGAAAACACTAACCATAACTTTAAATGCGTTTATCTCGAAACCACTTTTTCGCGATTGGTTTTAATAAAAACTTGTCGAAAAAATTGTCTGATTTGAATAATTTCTGCACCACATATTTTAAATACCAGTCACTTTTAGTACTGAATGATTAACATGAGGGTTCAAAAACAACAGAACTGCGCCTATTCCTAAGTTTTAAAAATACCTTTTTTTAAATTTTGACATTTGGATGTTATAGTTCCGTTATTTTTATAAAGAACATCTTAATTCTAGGACCGACGATAACGGTATTAGTTCTCAATATATTTCCGGTTTGCCTTTTATTATTACAGCGGATACCTTTTTTTTCTTGGTCTACTTTGACATGAAAGACAAAAACAAAAACAAGGACGACAAAAACAAAATTAATTTTTCAAGAAAGTTTTATATTTTATCTATTCAATAAAAAAACCCGTTTGTCGATATCTTTTATAATTTTCAGCAAGGCATTAAACTTTGGGTCGCCTATATAACGGATGCCCTCAAGCATTACAAAAAGGAGTTTGCTGTATATTTACACAGTTGGAGATAATGATGTGACATACATGAATAATAAATAAAAAATTTAATAATGGAGCAATTACTTCCGAGTCTTATATTAGTTTTTTATTTGTATAAGTTTTTGTTTAAAACTGAACGATTAAATTAAACGTAGGATATGTCTTTTTGTGTCTCAACCAAGAAATTTTTTGCAAATGTTATATCCAAACATATTTCTTTTCTTAGTCCTTTTCGTTGCCTTCTTAACCGTGTTTGAATCTTTGTCAAAACTTTTGTCCTAAACATTGTCCCAAAATCTTTTTATGGTCATATTTTTCTTATTCTTCTTTCTTATCCTAAACATTGTCCCAAAATCTTTTTATGGTCATCTTTTTCTTATTCTTCTTTCTTATCCTTTTTAATTTCTGTTTCAATCCTTTTCGAAATTTTTCACCAAATCTCTGACCCATTCTTTAACCTTAAATTTGTCCCAAAATCTTTTTATGGTCATCTTTTTCTTATTCTTCTTTCTTGTCCTAAACATTGTCCCAAAATCTTTTTATGGTCATCTTTTTCTTATTCTTCTTTCTTATCCTTTCTAATTTCTGCTCCAATCCTTTTCGAAGTTTTTCACCAAATCCCTAACCCATTCTTTATCCTTAAATTTGTCCTAATTCATTTCATAGTCCTTTTCTCAAGTCTTGCAGAAATCTTTGTCTTATTCCTTATCCTAAGCCTTGTCAAAATCCTTAAACAAGTTTTATTTTGCTTTTGCTTTTGTTTTCGCTTTGTTTTTACTTTTGTTTTCTCTTTTGATTTTGCGTTTGCTTTTACTTTAGCTTTCTCTTTAGATTTTGCTTTTACTTTTGCAACTGATTTTGCTTTTATTTTTACTTTATCTTCTGATTTTGCGTTTGCTTTTGCTTTTGCTCCTATGTGATTCATTAACATTTACCTTAGCGCCATGCAATAAATTCATGCAATGACGATGCATTTATCTTAAATGAAGTGATCCCCTGAGGAGCCTCATGACGTTATCAATGTTTTCCCTATTTTTATCATGTGTCCGAAAACCTTAATTTTATTGGCGTTTTATAAAATTTACCGTAGCGCCAATAGTCACGGAGTTATAATTGCATACTACTTTATTTCAATGTTGAAATGAAAATGCAACTTCACTGATGTAATGAAAATTAATCCGTTGTCAGCAACTTGACTTGGTGTCAAGGTGTCAAGGTGTCAACAATTTGTTCTTTTTTATTATTGTTATTAGTTAAAAGTATTGACCTTTACAGACGTAAAATAAAATTTGGTTTAGTGACTTCACCGAGGAATAAGCATTCCATGCAAAAATATTGCATGTTTGTTGTATAAGCTGCTATCTCCGTGATCCGGCGACTTAATAATTTACTATATTTCTTTCTTTTTATCGTAAGGCCAAGCATAAATGCTTTATTAAATCTGTGGCGTTTTTTAATAACATCTTAAGTGTAAAAATCATGTTTCGAGAAATCTTGCTTCAACGTTTTCAATCGCCATATAAGTTATATGAAAGGATGTCTCGTTTTTGGGCCATAACTTTGGCTACGGTCATGCTAGAATCTGCAGATTTTGTGTGGTTATAGTACTATATGGGTAGAATGCAGTTACATCAATAACTCAAATCTGCCTTAAGTCCACTTAAGATGTTATTATAAAATGCCACAGAAATAGTTCCATGCAACGCCCTTGCATGATTGTTACATTTTTGAACTTGGAGCGGCTCCCTTTTCGACCTCATGACGTCATGAATTTTTTTGTCAATTTTTGACGGGAGGACTAAGAACCAGCCTTTACTGGAGTGGCTTCAGAATGAGCCAATCTGAGCCAGCAGGCTTATAATGCTTATAATCCTATTTAAATAATTATGATATTATTGTTTGTAATCTTAGTATTTAATTTGAATTCGAAGTTTTACGCCTCTAAAAGAGATGCCCTATAGTTTTTTGTTCGTAAGATTTTTGTATTCATACTTGAAATTTTAATTTTCTTAAAAATAATTGGGACTTTGCGCATGATTTTCTTCATTCTAGTTTCTTTTCTTTTTAGTTTCTTTTTTCTCTAAGATTTTTAATTCTTTGTAACAATTTTAATTTTAAGCCCCCTGAATTTTCAATCTCCTCGTTTTTAGAGTGTATTACGAAATTTTTTTTTATTTATAATACTTAAACCTTCTTATACAGCAAATTTAGAAAGAATACAATTATTGCATTTTTTCTTGAAATTTATAATTTTAAATTTATTTCAATTATAACATTAAAAATAGATAAATATTGTTCCATTTATGGTTTGCATAGAAACAATAATATTCAACGACATATGTTTGCATAAAAAACATTTTGTTTTTGTTTTTTTAAATAATATCGATTGTCTTTTGTTTCATAGCGTTGCGTTCATTCATTGCGGGAGAGGACGGACTAGGTGCAGGAATAGATATTTTTGTGACATATCAACGTGATGTGTTTTATCATGAATAGTTCTATAAAAAAATAAAATAGAAGAGATAAATTAATAATAAAGAAAATAAAAATAAAGAAATATTTGTGTGTTATTTTTTTATGATTTATAAAAATTAGAAAAGAATATAGAACGGCACAACAAAAAGCTAATAATTACGTGGGATATTTATAGGCGTTGCTCAAAATAAGGGATACAAGTTACCATCCTTCAAAATATCAAAGGTATCGATAGTTGCGTTTGTAGCTGTAGTTGTAGCTGTTTCTGCTGTTTCTGGTGTTTTGGGTCTAGGACTGTTATTGGAGTCTACGGATTCAATGGATGCTGGAGTAACGCAAACGCTATTTGTTGCGCTGAGTGTTGATAGAAGGCCTACAACTTCCGACGAATCGGGTGTTATTGCAGCTGAAACTGATAGTTGGGCTTCTGTTGGATTGAGTTCCCTGGGAATTTCGCTGGCAAAATGTTCCTCTTTGATTTCCAGCTCGTGCACAAATTTGGACTCCTTGGTCTTCTTACGCTTCTTGGTTTTCTTCTTTTGTGATGCTGCTGCTTCATTGGTATATTCTTTAGTAAAGCCTTCTATGGGCTCGTCAATACTACCTCTTGGTGAGTATAGCTCTAAAGAGCCCTCATTATTGAGGCTGATTCGGGAGCTTCTCCGCGAATGTGGCTTACGTTTGGGTGAATCGGTTTCCATTTGAATGCTGCTACTGCGCCTGCTGTACGTTTGAGATTCAGAGTCTTCCTCATCTTTGGCATACCTTTCAATGTTTTCTTTTGATTCTTTGCGGGTCTTGCGTTTGCTCTTCTTTTTTTTTGTTTTCTCAGTGCTGTCCTTAGTATTTTTCGCCTCATCTGTTACCTTGTCGTCATTTATTTCTTGCTCAGTTACTGCGGGGTCCTCTTCGCCTACATCGGGTAGTAGCTCTCTTTCTGGACTCCGTGAGAAGAGTGTTATACTCTCACCACCGAGACTAAATTTGCGTAAATCTATCAGTTGAGCCTTATGCTCTTCAAACATATCGTTTGGATCTTCTACTTCGTCTTCCTTGACATTGTTCTGTCCTTCCTCTTTTTGATCGTCATCCTCATCGAGCTTAAAGTTTTTACGCCAATTGTATTCTCTCTTTGGTTTGTAATTCAAATCTACATCCACAAAAGTTTCTTGCAAGTCAGTCCTTTGTAAAACTGGCATAAAACCGTAACGGGAACGTAGGCGGGTTGAGTTTAGTGCTGTGGTTACAGCATCGCCCAAGTAGTGTCGCTCACTCTCAATAAAATTCAGTGCAGAGTCTGCACTATTTGCTAGTTGTGAGTTTGCTCGTTCCAACTCTCTAGTTTTTGCCCAAAGTGCATAACGATCAACATTTTTCTGCCAATTATCTTCGTATCCTTGGCCTGACCCAGAGTCTTCTATGTAGTTCGTCGGTTGCATTTCCTGTAGAATACTATCGTAGTCACGTAAGATGCCCGACTGTTTGCGATTGCGTATAGCTTCGTCGTAAATTTCATCGATTGCAAAGGAGTCAGAGTCGTATGGCGATCTAACACCACCGCTCAAGCCACCAACAGCACCCTCCTCCTCCACTTCAAAGTTATTTTGTCGTGGTCCATAATGGGCAACATCCATTACACTCTCCATATTTCTCCAGTCTTCAGCTCTTCTATCTGCATAACGATCAACTTCCCTGTCGGCTTCTTCGCACTCGGACTGTTCATGGTGCGACTCATCGCCTGTACCACGCTCATTGAAATCGCCAATATCCTCTTCAATTTCATCCTCAACATCCACGACAGTGCGCCGCTCATCTTCGCTGCCATCAGTCTCTTCATCATCGTGCCCTTGAGCGGCACCTTCATCCTCCAGTTCTTCCGCGGATATCACCGGAGAATTTAAAATATCTGGAAACTCAATGCGTAGACTTTCAAGATTATTGCTGTAGTAATCTTCGCGTGTCCAGGTTCTGGAACCACTCGGGCTGCACATCTCCATTTGAGACATGTACATGAAATCCGAATCGTTTGGATACTCTTCAATGGGTTCTTCCTGACGCAGCGAGTACCGTCTGAAGTGGTGATATTCTTCAGGATCCATATCCAGATCTGGATCGCTGTCTTGTAGTTGAAAGAGTATTTCGGGTTTTTGCATCAAAGCTGAGTCAGAAGCTCTGCGATCATTGTCTAAGAAGTCCGCATTGAGATGACGTGAAAAGTCCTGAAAATTTATAGTAGTTTTTGTTATCTCATCTAGAATTTGATCCTGTAATTCGCGTTTGGCTGCTTCAGCATCAATTTCCGCAATCATCTGCACCTCCTTTGCATCTAGAGGTGAGCGACTTTTACTGCGTGAGCGTCGAAACTCAGCCACGTCGCGGCGCATTTGTTCATAATGCGAAGACATATCTATCGATTCACCTACATAGGTAGAACGTTGAAATCCACTACTAAGCTGTTCATCTCTAATGCGTTGAGTGTCAGCGCATTCTTTCGAGAATGAATGCTCCAAGTCAATGGGTGATTTTTTCGGCTCAGTTTTTGGTTTTGCGCCATGTTTATCTTGAACGTCTCTGTGCGGCACATCTCGAAGATCGGTGGTTATTTCGGCAAGAATATCGGCTTGAATTTGGCGTGCCTTATAAGCCCCATCGAGTGCTAATTGAATAATTTGTTCCTCCTGAGCTAATGGAGAGCGACTACGACTTTGTGAACGCCGAAAGTTAGCAGCTTCACGACGCAAGTCTTCGTATTCACTTCCAAGATCCATTGACTCACCTACATAAGTTGAACGTTTAAAGCCACTTGCCAAAATCTCTTCCTTGATACGCTGCACATCTTTGAATTCGGTGGATATAGAACGATCGTAGTCAGGAGTTGTGGGTGTACATTTTAGGCGCCGGAGAGTGGTCTTATCAAAAGCTCGACCTAGATTGTCTGCCTGTTCGCTGATTTTTGCCTCATCTGAAACAGAGTCTGCATCCTTGCCTGTTTGGAGTTTTTTCATAGCTTCTTCATCGATTAGATGTTGCTGTAATGCTAAGGATGATTCGGATTCTTCAGTATTTTTATCTAGAGTTTTATTGCGTGAAGCTTCTAGATTAAGCATCTGATGGAAGTCATAATAGTCGCTAAGATGTTGAAGATTACTGACGGAGGAGTCGTTGTCCTCAAAATTTGAGCGTCTATCTGAACTTGGAACGAACTTGTAGGTAGTATTTTCTGGTTTTTCTACTAAATCAGGCTTCTTCGAGCGTGACGATGAATGTCCTTCTAAAACATCGCATGGGATTACCTCAGGACATTTGACTTTTTCAGTCAATTGAGATAGAAGCTCATCGTTCTGTTGTATTAATTTATTTCGACGTACCTCAACGCTGTGCGAAACATTTTCCTCTGTTGGAATTCGCATGGGTGATTTTGAACGAGAACGTGAGCGTACTCGGGAAACGCGCAAAGATTCAAGCAAGCCGATCATTTCGGACGAAGCCAAATCAGTTTCCTCGGAATCTATGGGGGCACTTCCCTTTTCTTCTGTAAACTCCAAAGATATGGTAGGTGTTTCAACACCACATTTACTTTGATTATCAGAAGACGAGATTCGTTCTAATTTTACAAAAAGCTCGTCGTTATGCTGTATTCTTTTTTGGCGTCGTGTTTCAATACTACGTTCAATATTATGGGTTGTAGGTAGTGGAGAGCTCGAACGAGAACGGTGTCGGCAATGTTCTTGACACACAGTTTCAACCATTTTGTTCATGTCATTCTCTGAACTTTCGTTGTCGTTGTTCTCTGGATTATTATCTTGAGTTGCTTTTCCAGAAACTTCAAATTCTGTCGGCCTATTTGAGCTGGAAAGATTCGACGTCAAGCTTTCTTCTGTAATCAACTCATCAACGGCGTTTATAACAACAAGCGGCATAGTTGCCATAGTTATTGCAATATCAGGATGCTTGTTTGGGTCATCGGCAACTTTCTTTAACTCCGGCCTTAGGCAATCACTTGCGCAAATTTCTTGAGTAGGCTCCAATATTTCCTTTGATGAATCTAGCCTTTCAAGAAAACTCATAAGAGTATCTTTGTTTAGTGCACTTTCCTGCAAGTTGTTGGAATCATCGTAGACATCCAAGTTTTCTGTTGTTTCAGGGCTATGTTTGCAGGCAACATTTTTAGGATATCCTATTTCAGGCTTGGGGCTAGTGGGAGTGCCAGCTCTTGATGTATTTCTTGAGGTAGGACGTGAACGAGATGGATTAATTGAGGCTGTGAAGTCATAGAAATCACTAATGCCCTCCATTAACAAACCATGTGTATCGCGCCAAGGTGATGTATCCGAAGCAGATTCGACAATAATACGTGGACTGCTAGCAGTAGTGGATAGGTTCTTAGCTTCGCTGTTTGCGGCAGCTGTTTGCTTTTCGTGTTCCTCATATTGATCGAGTTCATCGATGCGAGGACTGCGTCGTAATCGTGGGGAGCAGGAGGAACGAGCTGGTGATGATGCGCGTTCAGTGTTTTGGGATGTTTGTAGCTAAAGCAGAAGCGGTAAGGGTTAGGAAAGGTGCGTAAGCGAAGCATTAAGCATGGTTAGCGTGAAGTATTAGTTTAGCTTAAGAACTTACATTTGTGTTGCTCTCATTTGTGCGTGATGTGTCATCAGAAATATTGCGATTTTCCTGCTGTTTGAAAGATCAGAAGAAAATTTTAAATGATTCTTTCTTATAACGAACCTCAAAGTACTTACCTCTTCCGAATCCGTCCTACTTTGATTTTGTAACGCCGTTATAGCTACCTCATTTTGTTGTTGCGTAGCTTCCTCAAATGAGGCCACTTGCGGTGTTGCTGTTGTTTGGTGTTCAACGTCTTCTTCATCGATGGAAAACTCCTTTTCACGTTTCCAAAATGCAGTTTCTTTGTAATGTTCGGGCACAACTTCACCCCATGGATTTGTTTGTTCTTCATTAAGTTTCTCCAACGAACTTCGCAGACTCTCATCGTTGGGCTTGGCATCTTTTGCTGGACTACGTTTGTGTCGTCTATGATGTCCTTTCACTTTAAGTGTTGGCTCACTCGAGTACTTAATTGCGCTGAAATCTTCACCGTCTTTCTTTTCTTCATGCATTTCTTCCTCCTCGAGTGAGGTAAACATTTTAACCTCCTCTTCGCGTGAGGTGCGCGAGTCACGTGATGAGTTGGAGCTGCCACTGGAACGACGTTTCTTGAAGGCACGTCTACGACCAGAGCCATCTTCGCGCACTAATGGTCGCTGTTTAATGCCGTCCAACGAGCGCAGATAGTCATCAGTGTATTCTATATCGGGAGTGTTATCTTCTCCATCCGGAGCTTCCCGTTCTTGTGCTGCTATTTCCTCTACAAGCAGTGTGCTGAACGATGATTGCGTACTGGAGTTATTTAGTTCGTTGGAAGAACCATCATCAGAAACATCGGGAAAGAGAAGTGACTTTGAGCTTTGTTGAAATTGCGTTTTAACTGATTGTGTTATGGGTTCGGCTTGTTCTAATGGCTTAAACTCTTTCTTAATACAGGGCTCTTCGACAATGGATATTTGTTGGTTAAGCGGCACGTGACGTTGTTGTACAGCTTCCTCCATTTGCCGCTGCAGCTCAACCATCTCCTGTTCGGCTTCGAGGAACTTCCGTGCATTTTCTTCTACTCTGCGTTGTTTATGTTCCTGCTCCCGTTCGGCTTCCAAGAGTAAACGTGCTGCTTCTTGTTCTTCGTCTTCTGCTTCACTTTGTTGTGGTATTATTGAACTCTCTATTAAGAAAAGACGTTCTCGTTCTTCTTCCCGTTCGGCTTCCAAGAGTAAAAGTGCTGCTTTTTGTTCTTCGTCTTCTGCTTCGGTTTGTTGTGGTATTATTGAACTCTCTATTAAGAAAATACGTTCTCGTTCTTCTTCCTCACGCCGTTGTTCTTCCTCACGTAGTCTCTCCGCCTCTAATAGCCTTTGCTCATTCTCTTCTGCCACTTTTTCTTGTTCTTCCTGTTCTCTGATTGCTTGCACCATTCTGCGCGCTTCTTCTTCTGCTGCTCTCGTCAACTCCAGCTGGCGCTGTTGTTCCTCTTTTTCTCGCTCCACCTCAAATTGTGCCATTCGAGCGTTGCGCGCTTCCTCCAGTCGCTGCTGCTCTGCGGCTATACTACGCTCTGCTTCGCTTTCTTCTTGTTCTTCTCTCTGCCTTTGCTCTGCTGCTCTAGCCTCTTCTGCAGCTAAGATTCTGCGCTCATTTTCTGCTTTATCTTGTTCATCTTGCTCAAGTTGGCGTTGGTGTTCTTCCTTTAGTCTTTCCGCCATTATCAGTGCTTCGGCATTACGTTGCTCCTCCTCAGCTGCCAGTTTCTTACGCTCAATTTCTAGTTCTGCTTCTGCTTTCTCTAGCTGCTTTCGTATTTCTTCCTCAATTTGCTTTTGTCGCACTAATTCTGCTTCGATTTCTTTGCGGCGCCGCTGTTTTTCTTCCTCCGTTTTTTGCTCGTCATTATGTCTTGCATTTTCCTGCGGATCTATTCTGAAACCATCCTTATAAAGCACGCCGTCCTGCATAGCATTGGTGCCAGCTTTAGCCTCTTTGGCCGCTGCACTAGCCAGCTTGTTACGCATGTCGTCTTGCAGGTGTCTCAGGCCGTCCTCATCGTTTTGCACTTCATTTGGATGTCGGAACGACCAGTGGTAGAGATGACGCACTACATAATAAAACTCCAAGGCGCCCAGATAGCTTATGACTAGCGAGAATACCAGGTCACCAACTTGCGCAAGTAACTCACCCATTGATGCAGTTTCTTCTCGCTTTTATCACTTCGAAAATTAGTTTACTTTGATTGAAAAAATTTTCGCTTGCGTAATCGGCACTTTTTTCTCACAAACTTCTAGCGAACAATGAATTTCGTAATACGCCGTTTAATCGATCGATGGAGGAGCGAATTTAGCGCCACCGTCTTAATCGTCACTTCCGACCGTCAGCAATGCAATAATATGAATGCGCTAGCCAGCGTAAAAGCGTTGTTAGAGTAAATTTTTCAAGTTCACCACGCCGCACTTAATTCACCACAATTACGAAATTAAATAGAGAACGCAAAGAAAAAGTCCTTCAAAATTATGATCAAAAATTTCTCGCACAGTTTAATGCTTCGTTTAGTGTTCGTTAATAAATAATAAATAATCTAAACCGTTACACGCTTCGTTGGGAAAAAAATATAACTAAACTTAAACTTGCAACTTCAAGGTTGACATTTAACGCGAGCCGGGTATTGCTGCAGTTGCTTCGTTGTGTTCGATCGTTTTGCGACTAATCGAAGCCGCGCTATCGTTCTTGCAACAAAGGGCCAACGAACGAATGAATCACGTCGACAATTAGTGAAAATCGCGCGGAGCCAATAAATAAAAAAAAAAAAAAAAAATTGAAATTTAGAATACTTTTCTACTATTCGTTTTTTATGCCAAATTCTTTTGATACAAAATAAATTGCAGAAAATACGAGTACAATAAAAACCACGAGCTTCGATCTGCGTTGCTGTTGACAGCAAAATGAAAATGTCAACAAAACTGAACGAAAGTTCTTTGCGTGCTCAAAAGCACAAGACGAAGAAGCAGCAAAAAATGCGAAAGTTTGGCGTTGCTTGCCTCAGCTACTTTTAATGATGCTTCGGGCCAAATTTATGAATTGCCGTCATCGTAATCGTCAACGCTTTTATTTTGATTAGTTTTGCTGGCAACAAATTTGTGGGCCGACTTGCTGACCTACGCTGTTACTTCAATGATTAATTCGATGAGTTGGATTTGGTTTTTGTTGTTAACTTCTGGGTAGCTATTGTTTGAGACACGCAAGTGCAAAAGAAGAGACGAAAAAGACATGCTCTGCAGCTTGCTGAGCATATTTGCTTAGAAAGAAAAATGTAACGAAACAAGTTAAAGGCTTTGATGGGCTGGAATCTAAGATAAAGCGATTTGTGTCAGGTTTTGAAAATCGATATTTAAAGAAGTAATGCTGAAAAAATCTGTTATTGGAATTTGCAGAATAAATTTGTCAACTTTTCTACTTTTCATATCGAATTGTTTTTTAAAGTACATTTTTCTTTATTTCTTTTGTATTTAACAGTGGCGTAAGCAGAGACTATGCCGCTCGGGGCAGTTTTCAATTTGGCGTCCTTAATCATCTTTTCTGAGAAATATCAAAACCTTCTGCAACAATTAAGTTTATGTTTTATTTAACACTTTAACTGCCACCATACAAAAAAATATCGGGTCCTTCGGGCAATTTTTTTTTTTACAGATCTAGCGTATTTTGGTATCAATCTTTTCTGAGAAATATCAAAACCTTCTGCAACAATTAAGTTTATGTTTTATTTAACACTTTAACTGCCACCATACAAAAAAATATCGGGTCCTTCGGGCAATTTTTTTTTTTACAGATCTAGCGTATTTTGGTATCAGAAAATCCGAACAAAATATCAGAAAATGTTTTTTTTTATATTTCTGTGAAATTTCGAAATATTTTATTGAGGCACAACATATGTACCTCACGGCCTAATGTATACGCCGAGAGGTACATGTGCTGTGCCTTGTTTGCATATGGACATGACTAAATCGACTCGGGTGATAATGCTGATCAAGAATATATTTATTTTTCTATGCCTATGCGATTTTCTCTACGCTCTCCAAAGTCATGGAGATTCATGCATTTTGTGCAGTGATGCTAGAATTCCTCGATCGATGTTAGAGTACCTCAGAGTTCAGTCCTATCGAAAACTTTGTTACTGGTTTTTATCAATAACCTTCTATCGTTGACTCATAAATAAATTCATCCGTTTGAGGACTATAGCAGCATTTAGCATTCATTGGTATTCTTTCAAAAAAACCCGAACTCTTTGAAGATTGAGAGAAAGAGGCAAATTATGAATGTCACACTCCTCAATAACTTGAAATAAATCTCTAAGTGAATGCTTACTAATATAGGCGAGTTTAATGCTAGCAAGACCCAGTGTTGCCTGTTAACTCATAAGTGAATCCATTGCTCCATACATCCCCTCAATATCAATATGGTGTAGGATCTTGGTGTAGGATCTTGGTGTAGGATCTTGGTGTAGGATCTTGGTGTAGGATCTTGGTGTAAGATCTTGGTGTAGGAATTTTGTGGATGTAAAAGTAGCGGCCAAGTGACAAGGTTTTTTAAACAGTGAAAGAAATACTTCACTCCAACTGATTTTCGCATGATCTTTACCTCATATGTATATACCTTGGAGCATCTGGACCGAATTCAACGTAGTGATAGGGGTTGAAAACATTCACCATCTCTGCTCTCTAATGAGCATCAACGCAAGGTGGTTGTCTTATTCTTCTAGACAGATACTAACACGGGAAGTGTTCAAGCAAGATACATGACATGACACAATTCGCCCGTGTGTTTCTTAGGTCCACTCGTGCAGCTTACCAAGCCCATCTCTATACTATTGCCCTGATAGAACCCAATAGAACCCCACATTACCGAGGTAATCCATACTTCAGTCGTAGATAAATTGTGGAATAATCTCCCTGCGAGCGTGTTTCCCTACAGCTACCGCTGTGTAAATTTAAAAGAAATCTTCATCCATAGTTCTCCATCTTTCTACTCTCTAACTAACTATCACTCGTCTTTCATATCAACACAATGCTTTCGAATATATAGGGGACATCCCCTAGGTCTAGTTGAAAAAAAAATAAAAAAAAATGTTTTTCTATATCAGGCAACCGAAACTAGCCTTGTACTGAAAATAAGATATTCTTCTAGGGGTCAAGATCACAAACATATAGAAAAAAATTTAAGTTAAGATTTTTTTCTTTATAATTTTATTAAGATTTTAAAACTTAAACTATCTAATAATTAAGAAGAAGGTTAAAAAAAGTCCATTAGTTTTACTTATAGAATAAGGATAAAGCTTGTGTCACTACCTCATTACAGAAAAATTTTAAATATGTTGAAATGTTAATCCTCATAAGAAAATTCTAAAAATGTTCTCCAAATTTATGACATTACTTTAGTTTTAACATGTATTAATGCCAATCATCTCTCAAAGATCCATAAAGTTATTTAAAATGGATAAATTCAAATCTTTGCAAATTCTAATTTAATGCCACGAAATTGCAAAATCGAAATTAAATCAAAACCACAATTAACATAAACGTTTCGTAAGAAAAGATAAAAAACAAAAAACAATTTTCAATCAGTGTGATTCCCTTATATATGAAAATCTGTCAAGCTCTCAATATAATTTATATATTTTTCAAATTGTGCGCCCTTGGAATTTTGATGATTGGGGCATAGCACCCATCTGTCCCTTAACCAGACCCTTCTGACTACGCCAATGTTTGTCTAAGCATACTGCACGCATTCCAAGGTGTGGTGAGTATCTTTTTCAAATATACAAATCTCAAATATTCTGGCAGCTTGTGTTTTTCATATATTTTTCAATGCCAGCAAAAACAAGCAAATATAAACAAATGGTACGAATAAAAAAAAAAAAAAAAAAAAAAATTAATAATATTTTAAAGTGTGCGACGTGATGCTGTGCATTTCGCATGCGTTGGCGTTTGCTAAACAAAATTTTGCAAATGTTCGGCAACGGGTGGTTATTCGTTTGGCAAACAACAATATTAGATATTTTTTCTCAAACAAATTTTTCAAAATTAAACTCGTTAATCTGTTAAATCACAACATGATGAAAGCATAATGTTAAAGTTATGAATAGATAGTTTTTTAATTTCAAAACATTTGTTTACTCGAAATATATCAAATATAAATTTTGTATTAATTGATCACATCTGAGGGTTGCCAACATATGTCATGAATCGTTGAATCAATGAATTAAGTGAATGAAAATGAGAGTGAAAGATATAAATGTGATTAAATCTCAATGCCTTCGGTGTCAAATGTTATAAAAATAGCATGTTTTCTTTTGGTCAACACAAATAGCTGTCAATCAAACGACGTTGTTGCCATTTATTTTGACATTTTAATCGTTAATACGAAGTGTTTCATTTATTATGTTTTTTAAATGAAAATTAAAAATATCTGTTCTCTCAAAAGCTTATATTTTAATATATAGCTATAAATGTGTTTCACTAAATTAACAACTAAAATACATTTTTGTGACAGTTTTATGAATCATGCTTGCGAAATACGTAAAAAAGGCGTTTCTTCTGTTTGTGGGAATTACAAAACCCAAATGAAAACAAATGCCGCGAAGTGGTTGAGCCCAAGAATGTAGCGTAGCAACTGCCCCCCGGCCCCCCTAAATCTGGCATTTTTTATATAATCGATGGCTTTGAAAATATTTTCTATATGAAATTCCTTTTCATTTGTGGTTTTTCCTTATTCTTTGAAACTAGATATAGTAAAAAGATATTATAATATGGAAGATATGGTAAAAAGAAATTTATAAGGTCTTTTTCCCACTAATTTTCATCCTGCCTACGCCCTTGGTTAAGCCCCATACAAAAAACAAGAGTAGTAGTCTTAGATCAATAAAATAAGGCACATGAGTTCGATTTGACTTCATCAAACAAAAGTTTGTTGATATCCGCCTACAACCACGCCTACCTCCCATATAACATAAAAACCTATATTTTTTTCTATTACTTATACTATGATGAAACTCCTTTGTCAGGAATCTTAAATTAAAGTGTCCAATAAAAAAAAAAAACATTTGTCCGCCACGCCCACCTCTCACAAAAAATTTTTCACTCGACTTGTTTTTAAAATTTTAAACTTTAAGGTGATAACATCTAAACAGTTAAAATAGGATGTTCATGTTATTGAAAGATATTATTTTAAAATTATTTTGTAAAACAATAAAAAAAAATGTTCAAAATAAAGCTGTCCGTTTCGCTATTATTTAAAAAAATTTTAATGAACTTTTGTATTCTGAAGCAAATTAATAATTATTGCATAAGCGATGATAGCAACTTTTAAAATATACTTGGGTATACTTTTAGGGACGATGAAAAACCTGCTATCAATCTTCATATACCTAGTTCATGCTGTAGCTTTTTATGCGTATAAACACATGCTAATCTTTCAGAAAGATTTAAATTTTTTTTAAAGTTTATTGTAGTAAGAAAACAAAATATATGAAAATTCGTTTGTGTGCTTCAAATGGTCAATAACACAGTGCAATAGCTACACACTGGAAGTATGTCACACTTTTGAACGAAGCTTAACAAGCTATGCCTGAAAGTATACTAAGGAAAATTGCTAAAGTACTAAGCCTTGAGACTGAGCAACATGATTTTTTACACAAAACGCATTTAGTTTTTTTTATTCATAAAAACTGTTTCGGCAAGTTTTGGCAGATCATTTTTTTTTGAAGTTTTAGAATAAATCCAATAATGATGTTATAGCATGTTCAAACCGATTTCATTTAACGCGTTACTCGAATAAAAGCTTTTTTTAACATCATCGTTCATACTGCCTCATGATTCAATTATTATAAGGTTGTCCAGATATTTGACGTCTACTCACAAGAATAAGAATGTGAACCCTTATTTGAAGAGGAGAGCAAAAGAGCAATTTTTCAATAAAATAAAAATCACGCAGTTGCCTGAATATGATACTTTTTCGTAGTACAATAAGCTTAACATACATTTGACTACTACGTTTTCTACTACTTGTTTTTTTGAACTAAAATTGCATTATGAGCTTTTAATAATGCTCATGTAATGGTATCATTTTTGACATAAAATAATATTGAAAATAAAACATTTGTGTATGTAATACACAAATCACAAAGAATTTGTTTGAATACATATATTTATCATGTTTTTGAGCTTTGAGTTCAAATAAGTAATAAATGAACTGACTATAGTTAGTTTATACTATGTTGACACACAGGCTGAAAAGCTGCTTTTCAGCTGAAAACCCTCTTTTCAAAAAAAGGTGTTCACACTTGAAAAGCAGCTTTTCATTTGACACAGTATAATATGTTTGTTTCATATGTTTGTTTTTATTGCGTTTTGTTTCATTGTTCTCAGAAAATAAGGTGCTCATATTGGCTACAAGTATACACATAAAAAATCATACAGACGAAATGTCAAATATCAGTGACAACTTGGATTTTAGTAATCGATTTTGACTTTACTTCAAAAAACGGACTTCAAATCAGGGTTGTTTTCTAGCTATTCAGAGTTTTTCGCTGAAAAGCACACTAAAAGATTTTTTTGATTTGACAGTTTTTCTATGGCGAAAAACTTAATATCATGTAGCTTTTCAGCTGAAAAGCCATTATTGTCCAACAATCGGCTTTTTGGCCTTAGTGTGAACATAGTGTTAGAGGTAAAATTAATTGAAAATTTGTTAAATCTGTGATACATAGCTTTGAAATCTTTTGTTTAACCGAAAGTATGAATAAAGTGATTTTTATATGTGTATTTCGGAAAGTGTGAGTATTTTAAATATGGTTGAAACCTTGGGAAAATATTGGAAAACACTATTCATAAACGTTCAATAGCGTTAAAAATCTCTTTGAAATGCTTTATAATTGAGAGAATTTTAAGAATGGATGAAACCTTCAATAGACCGATAAAGCATTTTGAAATTTTATTTTGTGTTCATCTGAGCACAAATTATGTCAAAAATATATCAAATTGTTTCAAACATGGTATAATTATAGAGGTAAACTCGCTAGACGAGAACGTACTGCCGCGAATGTCAAAACGAAGTTGACAACTAATATAAAATCTCGAAGCTATGAGAATGACAAGAGAAAGCAAGAATTGGCGAAATGTAAACGAAGTTAAACAGTTGAAGCTGTCTTGTTGTATTAATTAAAAATTGTAGCGAATTGTTATTTTTCGTGTTTTTATTGATATTAAACTTATTTAAAAATGTTTCCAGCCAAACATCATTGAAAATTTAACACAAAAACTTTTAACTGCAAGCAGAGAGCACAACTAAACAACAACAAAAGTACAGCAGTAAGTACATTGCTGATTCTGACAATATCGGCACTTCGCAGAGGGTAGCTTCGAAAAAATGTTGATGTTTAAATAGCAAAATTGACGAAATTGTGACAAATAAATGAAAAGTCATTGAATTTATCAAATACACAATTTTTACCATTATTGACAATCTTCCCTTCACTTCAAATCGAAAGTTTTCCTATTTTAACTACAAGGCAGCTATAACTTGTTTTTGAATAACAAAATTTTAAAAGACTTTTTAACATTAAAAATCTTTTTAACTATTGAAGGTTTTAAAGCTATTTCAAGATATTTTTATGAATACGGCTGTAAAAGTCGTTAAAATTTAAAAGCTTTTTAACTAACGTTTCAAAGCTATATTAAAATATTTTTTTAATACGGCTGTAAGAAATTAAATATAAGTGACGCTACAAAAATTCGTCGCTACGTCAATAAATTTTACTAAATTTGCACACTTGTTTTTTTTTCTTTTTTACAGAAGCTCAAGTATATAAAAAAGGTACTTAAAAAAAGGTGCAGCAAAACCCTGAAACATAACTTTTTTTCAGAAAGACCACACAACCCTGACTGCCATTTTTCCAAGAGCGTAAAAATATTTTTGTTTACATCAAATAAGGATGTGTCAAATATCTGGATAACCTTATAATTATTGAATCATGTACTGCCTTAACTAGTTTCAAAATGTCAGTTTCTTTGTTTATATTTTGAAAGAAATAAAAAATTGTTTATTCAAAAATATAAAAAAAAATAAAAAAATAACAAAAAATTCAAATAAATTCAAAAATTTTTCAAAGAATTGAGAAAAATTTGTCAAAGAATTTATTTGTTTACATTCAAAACATAAAGCTCTTGTCAGATTTGGCTGCGTTTAAAAAGCAAAAAAGCTTTTCTGACGTTAGCAAGAACACAAACCAGTGATTAAACGAGTTTCGAAACGTGTTAAATCATTTAACACGTTCAATTTCCAACAACAATTGTACGCATTTAACTTCATCAAAACTTCATTTCAGAACTTGTTTTTCGATTTAACTTCATTAACTCAATTTAACATAATTAACTGCTCGGTTTGAACATGCTATTAATCTAAACGAGCGCACACCGGTCGACACCAGAAGATAGTTATTCTTTACCAAAAATGATATTAAACTGTTTGTGGAGTTTGAGAAATAAAAAGTTTTTTGGCTTAAAAAAAAATACAATGAATTCTAACGCCTTCAATCTGCATCACGAAAAAGCACACTAGCGATAAGCAAGACACGAGAAGCAATCGGTTTTTGTATGAAAGAAAGTAGTGCTGATCGTTTCCTTTTTGTCGTTTGTGCATTGTTTCGTGATACAGCATGATGCGGTTAGTCTAACTATGCAAGTTTCTTATATCATATTATTTATTTAGGATTAAAAAAACCAAAACACATTTTTTTCATTGGTTCACATGATATTTAATTTAAAATATACCACTTGTTACCATATAAAAACTTTAATGGTTTCTGTACAAAAATCCTGTTAAGATTTCACCAAAACCTTTAGGAAACTGCTAATTAGACAATTCTTAAAAAATAAAAAAAAATTTATATTGGCCATAGGAAGAATTTTCATATTGTTTCCACTTTTAAACTATTGTGTGCCGTCCTACTTTTTTGACACAAGAGTCAATATATGCAAGTATATATGTAAATATTTTAAATTAAAAATAAAATCGAAGAGATAATAGCATGTTCAAACCGAGCAGTTAATTATGTTAAATCGAGTTAATGAAGTTAAATCGAAAAACAAGTTCTGAAATGAAGTTTTGATGAAGTTAAATGCGTACAATTGTTGTTGGAATTTTAACGTGTTAAATGATTTAACACGTTTCGAAACTCGTTAAATCACTGGTTTGTGTTCTTGCTAACGTCAGAAAAGCTTTTTATGCTTTTTAAACGCAGCCAAATCTGACAAGAGCTTTTTATTTTGATGTTTTGAATGTAAACAAATAAATTCTTTGACAAATTTTTCTTAATTCTTTGACAAATTTTTGAATTTATTTGAATTTTTTGTTATTTTTTTTTATTTTTTTTTATATTTTTAAATAAACAATTTTTATTTCTTTCAAAATATAAACAAATAAACTGACATTTTGAAACTAGTTAAAGCGGTATGAACGATGATGTTAAAAAAAAAGCTTTTTTCGAATAACATGTTAAATGAAGTCGGTTTGAACATGCTATAACATTCTTCCATTTTTTTTATAAGAAGTTATTGAAAAATATTTAATTTTAATATCAAATACAAAAAAAGTTTTCATAAAAATTATGATTTACTTCCTTGGAAAAAAGAATTGCATATAAATTTGAAAAATGTATTGTTATAAGAAATGAAAAAGTTATGTATTTCCATTAAGTTTTGAAATTTTACTTAATGTACTTAAAAGTCTTGAATTGATTTTTTGTAATTGTTCAATATAAAGGAATTATGTCAATAAAAAATTACTTCAGTTCTTTTTGCAGATATGATTTCTTTTAATAATAACGTTGAAACAAATTTGAACCTTAGGTCAAGTATGTTGACAAGACAACATGAAGACAATAAAGGCAACAACCAACAACAACAACAGCTTTGTATAGAGAAAATCAAACAGAAGACTATACAGACTGTTTCGTTGCCCGCTACACTAAATCATCAGTAGTCTTTCGACTTTTCACTGATTTCTTGTTGTCAACATACTCGGCCTAAAGTTCAAATTTGTTTCAATATAATAAATGAAAGGTCACATGTAATTTAATTTTAATAATAACTATAAAATAAAAATTAAAAAATAATAAAACCTACTGAAATAAAAAGAAAAAAATCAACACATTAGAAAAATCTTACTCACAAAAGTATTACGAATACGCTCAGTTAATTTTTATAAATGTACCGTTATAAATTCCACTTAATATGGCAGCAACTTAGTTTGTACGCGTGTGTAAGTTCATTTATAGTACGAATTTTGCAAAGTACGTTTGTCTTGCCGTACTTTTTTATTACTTATAGGAAAATGGGTAGAAAATCTGATAAAACTACCATTGAAGAAAAAAAACCAATTTTTAGAATACGTGAAGAAGGGAAAACGCTTAAAGAGATTTTCAGTTCTACGAGAAGAAGCATTACGACTATTCATAGAATTTTAAAAAGGAACAAGCATCGTGTTGGATAACGATCAGGCAGGCCAAAAAAACTTAGCACTCGCGATGAGACCATTATAACATGGGAAATTAAGAAACAGAGGTTTACAAGAACCTTTCCGAATATCACGGCATACATATAAGTGCTGCAACTGTGGAGGGCGCTCAGAGCTGCTATTAACAATGCAAGAACTCCCTGAATTAGTAAAAGTGACAAATAATTTAAAAAAAATGGGAGCGTCCCATAAACGGACGCTCTAATAAGCGGACATCTTCTATAAGCGGATACATTCTTGGGAACGAACAATTTTTGGTTTTTTTCCATAGAAAATGCTCTCCCATACACGGACTTTCAGATAAACAGACGCGGACACACAAACATGAATATTTATGAAAAAAGAATTTCCCATAAGCAGACGCGAAGCTCTAATAAGCGAAAATTTCGTCTTTTTTATCACAAACATTATTGCTTTTATATATTTATACCCCCACGTTTAAAAAACGTAAATGGGGGTATATTAATTTTGTCACTCCGTTTGTAACGCCCATAAGGAGGCGTGGAAGGTATAGAAAAGTATATATATTATTGATCAGCATCACCACCCGAGTCAATTTAGCCATGTCCGTCTGTCTGTCCGTCTGTCGTCACGATTACAGCCGTAATTTTCAAGCTATCATCACGAAATTCAATATTTAAGCTTTTATCTAAAAAATAAATGCCAAGTTCGAAAATGAGCCAAATCGGGTGAAAACGACGCCTAGCTCCCATACAAAGTGCCTTCATAAAAACAGTAAAATCTCTTAGAATTCCACAAAAATTAATATATGGACTTGAAATTTTGCATATGAGCTCCGATATTTAAAGTGCACTTTGCGTATAAAATTTTACCAAATCGAGTGAAAACCACACCCACCTCCCATACAAAGTGATTTTATAAAAAATGAAAGCGAATATTTTCTGTTAAAACTATGTATAACGAAAATGTTTTTACAAATAAACATTTTATTGACGGCTTAAGACTTTGAATATACTGCGGTTCGGACGTGGGGGTATTTTAACTTCGGCCCAGTCGAAGATCATTTCTTACTAGTTTTTTTTTGTTTTGCTGTTTTTGACAGTTCAAGGGTTTTTTCTTCTCTTTTTTACTCTTATTTACTCATAATTTTTTTGCGCTGCTCACTTGTAACGGTAATGTAAAACAATTCGTTTCAGCGTTTGCTCTAGTTTATGGGTTCCATGATACTCTCTAGTAATCCATGATACAATTATAAATGCAAGGTAGGAGTGACAACTGGCTATTTTCTCACGAGTGTCTTGCATCGACTGTCATTTGCCTGTATATTTTTCTATTTTTATTTTTCTATTATTATTTTTCTATTTTACTTTTTTCGTTCTCTAATTTATACTATTTTTGACGGTTGGTGCAAGACGAAAAAACTGTCACTCCTACCTTGTATAGTTGTATCATGGGGTAAATCATTAAAATGTTTTGCAAGAACAATCCAGTTTTACGTTGACTCTTGCACAATTACAAAAATTATATACATATTTAATATGAATTAATTTTGTACACTTTTCGTTGTTTGTCTATTAAAGAATAAAAATTATATTAAATTAGAATATCCCAATGCCCATTTTTTTTAATTTGAAATTTAATATTATTTTTTACGACATTCCCATAAGCGGACATCTCACATATGCGGACAAAAAGTAGGTGACCGTCGGTGTCCGCTTATGTGAGCTTTCACTGTATTTATATATTACAAATACGCAACATCTTGAATACACTTTATGTACTTTCATATTAATATAAATGCAATTAAATAGAACCATTTGTTTAAAAAAATAATTCTTTTTTGAAAGCATGAGTGCTCACAAAATTTTGAAAAGGATTATGTTTTAATTTAAACAATTTTTATACGATTTCAAAATTTAATTATTCCAATTTTACCTAAATTTTGTCACATTTATAATCAAATCACTGAATTATAATTCAATTTTCACATTCTACATTTAAGAAAAAATACAGATCACTAGCAGCACAATTTTTTTCGTCAATGTTTATCCTTGCACTTAGAGCACTACAAGAAGATACATTTTATATTCTCATTTCGAGACTCATTTTAAAATTTGATGGTGGCAAAAGTTTCATGCGCACCTGCACAAAATAATAACACATCAGAAACGTCCTACAATGGTTGCGATTGCTTAGCAAATGACCAAAATAAATTGAGCACCAAGGACGCACATTATGAGTCAGCACGTTTAACAGAAGTGCAAAGCAAAAGCATTAAGTGTCTATAAAAAACCTTGCAATTAAGTAGGTAGAAAGTGAATTCAGCTTAAAAATGAAACCATGACATAAGCTGAAAAAGGATTGGCTGTCAGTTTTATGGCTATCCACTAATTGTTGGAAATCAATGAATTATTGCAACTATCGAAAGTTAAGCTCAATCGACTTGATTATCTTAACAACCTCTGCAATTAACGCTGCTTTGCCAAATTAATTAGAAACTGCGATTTCTTCCACTGTTATCGGTGGCTAAGAAGAAAATGTCCTTAATTCTGTTTTAATTTGAAGTGGTTTCAAATTTCTTTTTAACATGCGGCGCTGAACTTTTTTCAAACATGTCGAACATTTTAAGGACATTCAATAGATTATGTTTTCACCCTTAAACAAAGAGTTGCGTTAAAGCCAATGTCAAGGTGCATGCTTTGAAGAGTTTAAATAATTGAAGGGTGTGTCTTTTTAACGCTGCCTCCGTAAATGATAATAAAAAATAAATAACTGTTATATGAGTGTTTAGCTGTGAAAGGACTTACCTCATCGCAGCCATTGCAGCGTGGTTTTAAAATTTCCGAGTAGTGACGCTCGCAGTAGATTTTATCCTCGTGCACACAGTAGGTGAGATCCACTAGAAGCTCCTCGCAGGTGCTGCAAACAAAACAGTTAGGATGCCATGTCATGCTGTCATCCAGCTTGGGCGCAACCACAGTCATTTCACCCTTATCAATGGGATTTAAGCAGCGCACGCAATCCGAATCATGTGGCGCATCTTTGACATAACCTTTAAATATAAAAATAAAATGTTAAGAATTTTTTACATTAATTTTAAAAAATAATCCAACCAATATCTAAGGCAATTTCATTGCGTCCCGCCACAAAGTCTTCATACGATGCATGATACTCTGGCTCCAGATGCTTGCAATGTTCCAGCGACAAGTCCTGCTTGGGCAGCTGGCAGATGATTTGATGCTCGCGATAACGTTCACCATCGGTGCCCAGTTTAGGCACTTTTTCTTTTGGAAACTGTTCAAAGTAACGGTTTATTTTGGATGAAGCACGTATGCCAGGTGGCACCCAGGCATAGCCAAATTCACGTGGATCCGATTCCCAGTGTGTGGGTACAATCAGCTTAATGCCTATTCTCTCGCGCACCGATGCCAGCTGCTCGTGATAGACGGCATGCGATTCACGCGCACACTTGCATGATTTGCAAGTTTTTCTGTAAATTATTAGGGAAGAAAAAAGGAAATATTAGAAATATTAAAAATAATAAAAAAACAATTTTTAAAACAAAACCAATTTTACACAAGAATATGCAACACTTGTGATGCAACAACACACACGATTTCGATTTTCACGATTTTCGTGCTTTACAAGAAAAATTAAAATAATTTATTTGCGTTTCTATTCTCGCCAAAAAGTAATTCCGTGATATCAACCCATAATCTTGTTGAAATATTTTTCATTTCGATTCCCAGCGAGCAGTTGAGTTTGCTTTAAATTTTCTTTGCATACTCTTAGGCATTATTTGCAAAATTCCAACCAACTCAGAAGCTGTTCCAGAGCTTAACACGCCAAAGCATCGCAATAAAGCTTTTGCTGTTATTTAAGCTTTTAGACTAGCGCTGTCTGTAGACAGTAGCGAAGGAAAATAGAATAGTGACAGAAATTATTATGGGTTCATTGAGCTAATTTCAAGGCATTGCTTGATTGGTGTCCATAGAAAGTTTTGCACAAAAGTTATCTCAACCACATGAATCTCGTAATATTGCAATTAATGAAGCCTTAAATTAAATTTTTATATATTTTAATGAAAACTATAAGTATAAAAAAGCAAAATATGACGAAGATTTCTTTAATTTTTTATGTATTTAAGGCCTTAATGTCTGTTTATATGTATGCTTAAGCTTGAAAATTCTTTCGTTGAATTTGACAGGAATAAGTTTGCTCGAAGGACAAATTGGAAATTACATTTGTATTTCATTAAAATTTATTTGAAATAATTTTTTCAAACTATCTAAGGCGTTTATCAATAGCTATTCAGAATATATATCTTATTTTTGGTTCGCTTTTATATTTATATGAAATTGAAAAAAAAAATCATTTTAATAAAATCGTATTGTAACTAAAAGTATAATTTTTGACTCTCCTACGAACTAATTTTAGAAAAAATTTTATTTTAAAGAATTTTCAAGTACAAATGATAAGTTCGTGACGGTTGCAAGCATACTTTTCGAGAGCTTTCAACAGTTCGAGGTCGAAATCGTCTAGATTTGGAACACAGATTTTTGTTTATAAGGAATATAATGCTAGATATAGAAAAAGTAACATATTTTTTCTTGCACGTCAGAGAAGCATATTGACGAAGTTATAAATTTCTGTATTGGAAAAAGTATTCTAAAAATAAAACACGTGTTTTTTATCTTTGAACTGGGGATTATACCTATTCAGTCAAGTCAGGAAGAGGTTTGAAGTGGGTTGATAGATTAATGGGAAAGATAGGGCAATAAATGAACATGTATATGATGTTCTTAGCGTGGTGGGAAGCCTTAGAAAAACTTTTAGGTTAGGTTATGAGGTTATGTCTTTACCTCAGTCAATTCTAGTTGAAAGACAAACCACAAATGATAAATTTTAAGTTAAGTTAAATCTTATGCCCATGGCACAGTTGGTATTCGAACCTGGGACCCCTGGGGTGGCAGTCAAGTGCACTACTATTACTGAACCTACACGACTACTGATTATGGGACAAACAGTCCCATAAAGAGGACTGGGGAAATAATTTTATTTTCCTTTGTTTTATAAGAGGTGAAAGTAGGCAATACAACGGAACGACTTGATATCTCGAAATCTATACAGCAGATTTTGATTAGATCGTCTTCTAGTGGTTGTACCAGCTTTAATTGAAATAATGCAAACTTGACTATTAACATAGGTTTTAATAAAAAAGTCCAACAAGATAATTGAAACGAGAGAGGAGTTTGTTTACTACAGGCAAGAGTATGTATGTAAATTAAGACGGATCAAAATTAAGATTTCTCCGTTAACCGACTGAAAAGTTAGAGCGACTCTTCAAAAGTATATCTTAATCATTTTTTTGTTGTTTTTGATCTGAGAAATCACAATGGAGCAGCTTTGTTTGTTCTGAACCCTTGTTTCGGCTAAAAAATCATCTATTTTGCTTATAACTTTTTTTCCTTTATAATGCATACTCAAGTTTAGTAAAAAAAGAAACATGGATCCTACAAAAGTTTTGGCTTACAAAAATAATGTTTTTTTTTTTTATAAAAAACTCTTTTGACCCTAATAATTCAAATATTAAGAATCAAAAGTTTTGGATTAAAAAAATTAAATTTTTTTTTATTTAAAACTTTTTTGACCCAAAAAGATTCAAAATTTAGTATTAATTTTTTTTTGTTTTTTTTTTTATTATAAACTCTATTGACTTCAAATATTCACAAAGATGTTCTTTAATCCCTATAAAATATGCATTTTTCATGTGATTTGCATAATTTTGTAATTTTTATTTTAGTTTGTTGAAAAGGTATTGAGTTCTTCTTCTTATTTATATTTATATATTTAAATATATACTTAAATATATTTTCTGCTACGTAATTGAGTTTAGAAAATTTTAAACCTAAATTTGTATAAGATATCCTATTATTTAAAATTTAGTTAAGATGCCTGAAATTTTAGAAAATTTCTTTTGCATAATTTACAAGAAAACTTCATCGGCTTGTTGAGAAAAAAAGAAAAACCATCAGTGCATTAATGTATTTAATAATAAAGCGTTCTTATAATTATTTCGCTCCAATAATATTCAAAGACCTAAGTAATTTTTTCATAAAAAATTCTCTATAATTTTTCAGAAAAATATGTTCTAAAACCATTTGTATAAACATTTCGTGGAGTATATGATAATATTATTTGGGACATAAGGGTGATTGAGTAAAACGTTCTTTAAATAAGCTTAGTTTAAAATACACCTGCTTACCTTACAATGAGATCATAAATATCCTTTTTATCAAATACTTTACAGTAAGCATGCAATACTTTAAGACAAGCATAACGCATTCCAGTCCATGGTATCTGAGGCGATGCCAACGCATCGCCCAAAGGACAATCTGAGTGACGATCAATGTCTATCATTTTCACCATTTTTTCTCAATGTGTCTATTATTTGCTTTAAATGTCATAATTTTTAAATGATAATTGCCGCATTTATTCTAATGGATAAAAAAATCATTTTTCTTCCTATGCAAATGTTTCTTTGTGGTCTTCGTTCACATTTAAGATCAATTGCTTTATGACGTTTCTGCTGTTCTGTAAAAAATTCATGAGCATTTATATAAACAAATCAGAATTTCTGAAATGTTTATCTCATATAAGACAAAATAAAAAAAAAAACAAAAAAATCGTGTATTTCTAAAAGGAAATAAAAAGAAAATTTTGAGATTCTGCAACGCCAAGATATTTGTAAGAATTAGTTTTAACTATAGACAAATAAATATGAGTTGAATTGAATTTTTGACTTAATTAACGAAATTTTGTTTACGTGGCTTACTACATACATACATAGGTATATTACGGGAATAAATATAAAGATAAAACTTTTTCTTTATTTTTTTCTGGTATATTTTCCTTTTCCATTAATATATTTTTGCATGTGTTTGAACCATTTGTCATAACATTTATTCCGCTTGAGACACCTCCAAAATATAGCTTTCTTTGACGCATAACGACTTCTTTTGGCGTCGAAAATCGATGTTTTTAATTACAAAACACAAAAAAATTCTAATAAACCAATTAGTTCCGTAAACTATCCACGTAGTTCCAGTGGATTTTATTTAACTGATAATCATGGCTTTTTATCCGAGGAGTCCACAAAATTAAAAAAAGTTCAATTCAAGTCCTATTGAAACCTATTTGCCGAAGTAAAATAAATTTGTGTACGAAACGTCAACAGAACCACAAAAAAAAGTTCAATTGGCTCAAGTGATTTCATACATCTTTTAAGTGGAACCTATTTGGCATAAAATCATAGATTATTGTCCAAGAAGTCCACAAAAATCATAAAAAGCCGCAAAAAGGTGCGGCTTACGAACTGTCGCATGAGCTTAAAAAATCTCATCTGAGTTCTCGTCCATGAGCACATACTTTTTGATACGTGCACAGAATGAGATCTTATTTCTCAAAGTATGCCCCATGGTTCAATTTATAAGGTTTTCTCGGGGCTGATCGTACTCTCTTCCTCTTCTCAGTACCCACAATTGTCAAAATCATTGGAAAGCAACAACAACAACTTCATCGTCTTCATTGTTGAATTAATAGGGTTGACTCGGGGCTGATCGTACTCTCTTCTCAGTACCCACAATTTTCGTAATCAATGAAAAGCAACTAAAACAACTTCATCGGCTTTACATACCCAACAGAAAGTAGACCAAATTTGAAATAGTTCTGAACTAGTTCCAAAACGGACCAGTATTAGTTCCACTATTATACCCTTTAACATTGAACGAACTGACGCTTTTTGCGGGTTGATGTCATAGGAAAAGACAATTGTCCCCATAAACACTCCTTTTGCCTCATATTTGAACTAGTTCCATTAGGAACATTTTTAAACTGGTTGCTTTCGCAGTAGCCTGAAATTGGTTCTTTTTTAACTAGTTTTAAAGTGAACATTTTAAAAGTGTAAAAATTTAGTGTACTGGAGCAAAGGTCCTAAAGACCTGATTTGTACAATCTTTTCCATCCATAAGATTTATAAAAGAAGAAATTTTGTTTATAAATATCTATAAACATTTTTATTTTTTTTTTTTATTATTTTTTCTTGTGCGTAGCAAATTTTAAAAAATAGCCAGAACGTGTTTATTTTGTTCAGCAATACTTTTGAAAACAAAAGCAAAGGGAACTGTTCTACACTGAACGCCTTTTGTACTTTTTCAGAGCTACTTCAGACTGCACTAGAAATGAACTAGTTCATTTTTTCAATTGACTCCAAAATAACTGCTGGCTATTATCAATTTTTGCTTTTAGAATTTGTATGAGCTGTCAACTTCGATTTCACATTTGTGGGCGCTCGCTCTCACCCTTGCGACAAGTGTATTAATTCAACCCTGGTCTCCCCGAAAGGTATGCGCTCATTGTAGAATAATGAAGGCATGATACAATTATACAAGGTAGAAGTGAGAGTTTTTTCGTCTCGCACCAACTGTCAAAAATAGTATAATTTAGAGAACGCAAAAAGAAGAAAAGAAAATAGAAAACAAAATATACAGGCAAATGACAGTCGAACAACATCAACATTAACATCAACATCAACATCAACATCAATATCAACATCAACATCAACATCAACATCAACATCAACAGCAACATTAACATCAACATCAACATAAACATCATCATTGACATCAACATCAACATCACCATCAACATCAACATCAACATCAACATCAACATCAACATCAACATCAACATCAACATCAACATCAACATCAACATCAACATCAACATCAAAATCCTCAAAATCATCAAAATCGTCAAATTCACCAAAATCATCACAATCATCAAAATAACGCAAAAAGAAGAAAAGAAAATAGAAAACAAAATATACAGGCAAATGACAGTCGGTTAAGACACTGGTGAGAAAAAAGCCAGTTGTCACTGGTGAGAAAAAAGCCAGTTGTTGACATAGAAACAACAAAGAAGCTTTAAATGTATTGGTGCCTATCGTGAATGAAGGTAGTCCGCGGCTGAATATCCACTCTCGCTCTCAGTCAAAACTGTCAAAAGCAAGACAGTGTCTCATTCTACCATGTACCCGCTCGTGGACGAGAGCGATAACATTTTTAGTAGGGTACTAGTACATGAGCGCGTACGTCCACGTGTGCGGATGATTCCGTGAAAATTTGATGAAATCAACGAAAATTTCCTAGACAATAATGAAAACAAAAAAATTGATAAGCCAAAATGTTAATTTTATGTAAAAAAAAACAAATAAGGAATAAAAAGAAAATGTTAACTCTAAGTAAAGAGAGTTACAGAAAAAAATGAGTCATATAACTACTAAATATGCTGACATGAGTCACTTTAAATTCCCTCACGCCCATGATACAGTTACAAGGTAAGCTTATATTGGAGAGAAAGGTGAGCTAGATGTCAATGTCTAATTTTTGTTATTGCTTTTGTCGTTTGACGTTTGTGACACTTAAATCTTTGTTATTGTAAAATTTCACATTTGAGCAGTTATTTAAAAAATGAGCCTATTTTGTTATTGTATCATGCTCCCGCCATTTTTTAAAATTAAAATTTCAACAGCATGTTACAATAAAAATAATCGTTATCGTAACACTAAAAATCATTTTCACTTTATATGTGTTTTTCAAATCTGTGAAAATGCATAAAATAAGGATAAAGATTAAAAGCTACAATAAATGCTCAATAACAAGCGTTGAAAGAACACATGAGAGGAAAATTTTAAAAAAGAGGTTCGAATTTTTTGTTTTTCTTATTTCAAAAGAATGGATAAGACGCACAATTAACTTGAAGCGGGTTGCTTCAAGTTGAAGAGGGTTAAAATGGCATGATGATGTCACTGAAGGCAACCGCCACAAACGAATTTATTAAAGATAAAGTTATGTGAAAAAAGTCATCCAGTTGAAAAAAAAAAAAAATTATAATTTCAGGAATTTCATTTAACTTGTTCCGTAATGAAGTTAAAAATAAAATAACATCAAAATCTAAAAAGAAGAAAAACACAACCAAATAACAGAAAACCCATAAATGCTACGTGCAAATCTTTTTTTATCTTATCTCTACACAGCAAAACGGTAAATATTGTTAAATTTCAGCTATTCAACAAAAATACTTGAACTACTTTTTAGATTAAGTTTGGTTTTGGGGATAAACTTAAGTATGATTGTTTCTTCTGAAGTGTTGAGCATTTCAAGACTGAATCATAACACCAGGTTTTTGATCAACGTGATTTTTTATGATTCCATATGAGTCGATAAACACGTATGAGCGTGCGTTACCTGTATGCGTTCTTGCTGAAGTCATCATGTTCAAGCAGGGGCATCCCATAGGGCAGGCGGAACAGACCCATGCCTGTGGCGACAAATGTAAGGGACACCAACATTAAAAATGTTTGATGTTTTTCTAATCTATTTTTACTTTTACAAAGTGTTCCTTCATATCGTATCAAAATTCGTAGTAGTTCTTATCGTATTTCTTCCTAAAATTTGCAACATCATTACTCACATTGTTTGACTGCTGCAATAGCAATAACCATTCTTAACTATCCACACTTTGATAGTGGAAATAATTTCATATTTTCATTAAATTGTTTGCCGTGTAGTTTTTCTCCTTAGAAATTTTTTTCCTTCGTCCTTAGAAGTAAGCAATTTTTTAAAAATTATTTTTGGACTTTTTCGATAAGACCTTTGAAAATTAAGTTTTTGAATGTCTTAGCTTGCCAGTACTTCCAAAATGCCTCGGGACGCCCCTGTGTTCCAGTCGTTGTTTTATCAGTCATTTTGTTCAAGTCATGTTTTACCATGATCAAATATTTTATAACAACAAATGTACAAGCTTGAAGATTTTTGATTAAGTTAATTTAAAGTTTTTGCGAGTTATTTTAAAATATTGAGACCAAACTCGATAACTTCTTAAATGTTGTTGTTAGGTAATTTTTTCCTTTTTCGTTTTTTTTGTTTTAAAACGCGTAAGAAGAGATTTCGGTCAAGCCATGGCCCTATGTTTTTACATTTCTTTATTTTTGACGTGACAACGTTACGTTTTACCTCGCATGTTTCCAAGAAGTTGAAAAAAAAGAGGTTGGCTGCATCATCGACACACCCGTAGGTTTTGACGTGACAACATATTTTTGTCCTTGTCCTTATTTTTATCTCTTTCATTTTCTTTTCTTTCTTTTTCTTTCTTTTCCTTTCCTTTCGTTTCCTTAACTGTCTTTTCTTTTCTTTACTTTTCCTTTGATCCCAAACTTTTCCTTTGATCCCTATACCTTTTCAAACATTTAATTTAGTTCATACCCAAATTTCTGACGTTACCCTTTTTCGAATCCCTTTCCTAATCCTTGTCCCGCTTCTTTTTCCAACCTTTGCCCTTAATCTTGTCATTCGTGTGTTCCAATCCTTGTTCTTTCCTTGTATTTTTCCCAACATTGTCCTAAATATTGTTTTAGTTGTGTGTAGATCTTTGTAATTATCCTTGTCGTAGTTCTTTTCCTAATCCTTATCAGAATTTTTTTCTAATCCTTATCCATGATCTAATATTTGTTCAAATCTTTATCCTACTTATTGTCTAGGTCCTGGTCCTAATCTTTATCCAAATCCTTTCCCTCATCCTTTTTGTCCTTATTTTAATTTTAGCTTATTTTTTGCTTTCATTTTTATTTTTGCTTTACATTTTACTGCGCAGGTTTCCAAAAAAGTCGAGAAAGTAATTTTTTCAGTGTGGTCGTTATGATAAAAATAACGGTACGATAGTAAAGGGGAATACTTTGACTTTATGACAAAAAAAAGAAAAAACACAGAATTAAAGATGTCTTCGGTTCTTAGCCCTCATGACAAATATAGACAAAAAAAAAATCATGACGTCATAAGAACGCGTAGAGGGCCACTCCAAGATTGAAAATGCAACAATCATTCAACGGCGTTGCATCGAATTACTCTTTTAATATATGCACTACGTTTAATGTTATAAAATGCAAATGAAGAATTTGTACTTGGCCTTACGACAAAAATAAAATATTATTTTATGACGTTGTCAGGTCGCGTAGGTAGCAACTTATGCAACAAAAATGCAATATTTTTGCATGGAATTATTACTCGATGAGTAGAATTGCTACGATAAATTTCATTTTAAGGCAACAAAAAATTCTTCTTTGGCGAATTCTATTTTTGGACCCACGACACCAGGAGACAATCGCTAAATGCAACAAGAATGAAAAAACGTTGCATGGAAGTATAACTCCGTGACTATTTAAGCTACGATAAATTTTATAGAACGACAGTAAAGCTGAAGTTTTCGGCCACATGATAAAATAAAACAAAAATTAATGGTGTCATGAGGCCTCTTTGAGAACCTCTTAAAGTGAAATAAATGCACGATAGCTGCTTTCATATATTGCATGACGCTAAGGCAAATGTAAAGAAAATCACAAAAAAAAAACAAAAAAAAAAAAAATATAAAAATAAAATTAAAATTAGGACCAAGTATTGGGACAAAACTTTGAATGAGGATAAAGACAAAGATTTGAAAAGCAATGAGGCAAGGATTTGAACAAAAATTAGGGCGAACAATTACATAAGAAGTAGGACAAAGAGTATGACAAGGATTGCATTGAATTAGATCAAGGATTAGACCAAGGATTCAGACAAGGATTGGGGAAAGGACTAGGATAAAAGATTTGGACAAAAAGTTGGGCACACTTAAAATTATATTTAGGGCAATTTCGAATAAAGGATGCTGACAAGGATTGGGACAAAAAATGGAACAATGATTTGGATATGCTAAGGACATGATTTAGAAGAAATATTAGGAAAATAGGTGGGATCAGGATTAGGAAAGGAATTCAAATAAAAATAGGGTCAAGAATTTAAATATGGGTTAAAACATAAAATTTTGACAAGGATAAGAGCTATTATTAGGAAAAATATAAGGATGAGGATAAGTTTGGTAACAAAAGAGGAAAAGGAACAAGAAAACAAGAAGGTTACGTTGTCACTTCAAAACCTACGGGTGTGTACACGACACAGTTAATCACTTTTTTTTTAAAACCTTAGCACATATATTAAAGTTGTAAAAAAAGGTTAATAGAATAAGACTTTCACATTTATTTAAAAACATTTATAAATAATTTGTTTATTTCCATTTCAGACAAGCAAACAACAATTCTTTCGCATAAAAAACTGCAAAAAGAAATCGCATTTAGCAGAACTTCGCTTCAAAAGCAGAACTTTAAGCCTACAGGCAAACTGACACCTAATCGCGGATTATTTGTTTTTGATGAGCTGTCAAGGAATATAAAGCTTAAAATCACATAAAACTGTAGATTTCATTGATTAAAACGATAGTTGGCCTGAGGTAAGTCATACCAGTAAGAGGATTAAGCTATGATATAAGAGTTTTATGATATCAATCTGGCTAGAGAAGGCTTTAATTACTATCTAACAACAGTTTTAAATGACATGTAATAAAAAATCATCGATCGCTATCATTTTACTTTGCAATACACTTGTTTATATGGTTAATATAGTATTTAATTACAATTCTAGCATTTTGCTACGTTAGAACGAAATTATATTAGATTTCATTAAATTTTTTTCTCTATAATTTAAATAATTGGAAAATAATTTCATTCAGCAATAATTTAACAAATTCTAAATAATATTCTATTGTTGGTACAAACGAGAATTCCCGCCATATGTTAGGTTATTTTTTTCGCTATATTTGCACTGTTGTTTTTTTTTATTTCAGTCACAAACAATGTCAACTGAAAGCTCGGCAAAACTACCTGGTGATTATTTTGCACTCAAACATTTAATGAAAACACGAAAGTAAAAAAACAATGTTTGTTGTTACCTCGATTGATCGAATTAAAACAATCAGTAAAAAAACGGAAACAAATATAATCGTGATTCACACGCAAAACAGTGCCCGTGTAAAAAATTATGCAAATCAAGTTAGCGAAGTGCGCGTAATGCTTACTCGTCTATAATTGTGCGCAGCACTTTGGCTTTTGTCGCAACAATCGGCTGCTTATCGTAAGAAGTGCAGAGACAATGAGCTGAATTCAATTGTAACGGTTATCAATTTTCAATTAACTCAGGCGCAGGGTGTCAAGTTGTCAACCTAAGTGTTTCAATTAAACACACATTCGACCTTGTTAGGCAAGGAATTTTGAAATAAATCACAGTATAATATAAAGAAACAGCAATTTAATACAGGGTGGATGCATGTTTTCTTAGATAAACATTTCGCAATATATCAATGACAAGACAAAACAGATATGTTCTCATGTTGTCTTTTGTTTTCTTTTGTTTTTTTTTTTATTTTATGTTATTTATTTATTTTTATTATTTTGCTTAGCGGATAAACGAGCAACTTGTACTCCGAGTAGCTGAGTGTGAATTTATGAACTACCACTTCATATCCCGAGGGGAGTTGGTACAACTTTAGACCGTGTTGCCACTATATTTATCAAATTTGAAAAACAAAAATACATTTCTTCCCACTTAAAATATTATAAAACTTTATACTTTGTATTATGATAATACCGTTATACTCCTGGCCTCAAAATTTCTGCGATTTTAAATGAAAGCATTCGTTTTTGGGGCAACGTTATATGTATGTATATTTATATATTCCTTAGTATATCTCCTTCGAGGGCAATACACTTGGTATAGCGATTTTCCAACATTTTGATATTCGTTCTGCAGTACGAAACGTCCAAGTTTTCGAAATACGCCTCAGTTTCCGCGATGACTTCCTCATTCGATCTGAATCATCTAAGAAACAGATAATAGTCGCTTGGGGGCCAAGTCTGGAGAATATGGAGGGTGAGTTACCAATTCGAATCGCAATTGGACCAATAATTTATTTGAAAATAAATTATTAAAGCAAAAAAATTGGACCAATGTGGCCATCGCTTTTAAGACGTGTGTGACGGTGCGATATCGTGATGGCACAGAACTTTTTTCTACGCCATATGGGGCCAATTTTTCTATATTTCGTCATTCAGTTTATCCAATAACGCTGCATAATACTCTCCTGTGACTATTCTTCCCTTCTGCAGGTAATCGATGAAAATGATGCCATGTACATCCCAAAAAACGGAGGCCATAACCTACTCGGCCGAGCATTGTCTTTTGACTGGCTTTCGTGGCTTTCCAGCCATCACTCTGCAGACTGCCTTTTGGAATCAGGCGTATTGTAATGCACCCATGTTTCGTCCACCCATCGTCACAAAACTTTGAAAAAAATCAGCATGAATACGCTGCAACAACTCCAAACCGGCCGTTTAATCAAAAACGCGCTGCTCTTTTTGGTCGACGGTCAGCAAACGCGGCATCTATTGCGCCGATAGCTTTTCTTAGTCCAAAATATCGTGCAAACTGTATTCCACTCGTTCTTTTGAGATGCCCACGGTCTCAGCTAACTCACGCAACTTCGCTTTACGACATTGGTGGGCATTCTTACACAGCCGCAATCTTGGCGTTTGTGTGTATTCGTGCATTCTAAAGCTTTCCAATGTTAAAAAAGTGTGTAAAAAGCTCTAACAGCGTACGTGTGAAGCTCTAGCAGCGTACGTGTGGCGGCAGAGAAAGCTCTTTGCCCGCGAGCGACAGAATGCCCGACATTGCTTTACGA
The DNA here is from genome assembly GCA_943735915.1 of Pherbina coryleti. Lineage (NCBI taxonomy): Eukaryota > Metazoa > Arthropoda > Insecta > Diptera > Sciomyzidae > Pherbina > Pherbina coryleti. The sequence continues at coordinate 108,656,014 of OX030952.1, forward strand.
TTATTCAAAACGATTCAATGCACTTGCTTTACGATTTCCGCATTCAAAGCCTCTTTTAGAATTCCAGAGCGAGTTGCGTCTTCGGTGCTTGTACTAAAAAAAAAAAAAAATAAATAACTGGCCACTTCAGCCCTTGAAAGGACTTTGACCTAGCTTCTTAGGATCAATTGTGTTGTGCGCGTTATTAAGTTTGTACACAATTGACCGAGAACCGGACCTACATGTTTAACGCCGACTCCGAACGGCGATGAACGGAATGTTCTCGTTCTCAAGAAGCTTTACATGGCATTTTGATTACTCTCTGAGGTTTGCCATTGTCTGCAGAGAGGTGGCGGCCGTACAGAAAAATTATTTTAATTCAAATAATTTTCTGTCGCTGCTGGGGTTAGAACCTGGGTCTCCAAGTTCTTTGACATAGCGGCCACGCACTTTAACCAACTACGCCACGGACGCCACGGTGCTTGTACTACCCATTTTAAATTCACTAAACCACCAATGAACTGTTGTTCTCAAGGATAACAAGATGTGGGAAAACATTTATGCAACCATTGCAATGATTCTTCAGAAGTTTTCCCCCCATCAAAAAACAATGTTTGATCAAGTAAAGTTTGGTTCTGAAACCCTCATGAACAGCTATGGGCAGAGAGCGCTCTGGGAGCGCTGAGAGCAAGAATTGAGAGCAGCAGATTATGTAGCAACACAAAACGCAACAACAAATTAAAGACAAAAGACAAACACAGAAACAACTCAGAAGCTTTGAATGTAATGGTGCCCATACCCGCTCATGAAGAAAAATGGCCAAAAAATTTATAACGGCATGAAGCCGCTGAGAGAGCCTCTATAAGATCGAAAATGCATCCATCATGTGAGAGTATGCGGCAAGGTATATGTTATTAAAGAAAAATTAAGAATTAATACTTGGTCTTACGACAAAAATTAAAAAAAATAAATGATGACGTCGTCAGGTCACGTAGGTAGCAGTTTATGCCACAAAAAATGCAATATTGTTGCATGAAATTATTACTCTTTGAATAGAAGAGGTACCGAACATTTAATTTGAAGACAGCAAAAAATTGTTCCTTGTCCTAATATTGAAAATGGAAAAAAAATTGTTTAAAAATGCAAGAACAATGAAAAAACGTTGCATGGAATTAAAACTCTGTGAATGTGTATGGAATGGAACGACAATAAAGCTGACTGGAAACATCACATGATAAAAATTAAAAAATAGAATCATAATGCTTGTCAGTTAACTATCTTAAGAAGCCTGAATATATAAAATGCAAAAGCAAAAGAAAAAAAAATATATGAAAAGAAAAATTAAATTAAAATTAAAATAAGAACAAGTGCAGTTAAGTTAAGTAAGAGCGTGTACGGCATTGTTCGCAATCGGTAAATAGTGCAACCCTGAAATTTTGTCAACAAATAGACATAACCTCTGCCCTTGTCGCACTAGTAAAAAAGTTAAATTGGTGGTCGAAACTGTTATGTATGTTAGGCATAATGAGTGCTGCATACGCGGAACGTTTCAAGGCAGTTTCCCTCTGCAACCATCCAAAAGGACCAAAAATGTCCTATGCTGCGCCGACAAAGTATTTGAAAAAGTCAAAGGCTTTTGTCCGTATGTGGTTGCAACGCTTTAAGGAATCAAAAAAGTCGATGACCTTCCCGATCGTGACTCAACAGGGAACGTGACCAAGAGTGGATGAAAAAATTATAGTTAGTTTGTTTTCGCGGAATCCTGGCTTAAGTTTGCATCATGGGCAAGCGACATTGGGGCAAAAAGGTCTAAATATATCGCACGTAATTATTGGTAACATTCTGTTCGGCTTGGGCAACAGAAAATATTGATCGTGATTGGAGTAACGTACTCTTCTCCGAGGAATCTTCTGTTTGGGGTTATTCGATTGTACCGCGGGCTTGGTCTTCGTCGTCAAGTAATTTTGTCCAGCGCATCGTTAAACATCCCATTAAAATTCATCTTTGGGAATGCTTCCCAAAAAAGGGTTTCGGCACTTTGCACCTCTTTACCGAGAACCTTAATGCCGCCAGAAAGGTCAAAATTTATGAGAAGGCTTTATTACCGGCTGCCAAATGCAAATTTATTATCAAAAATGAAGATTGGATTCTGCAGGAGGACAATGACTCCAAAACCCGCAGCCGCCTTTGCACCGACTGGAAACGCTAAAAAGGCATCGTCACATTAGATTGGCCTGCACAATCGCCTGATGCTAATCCAATCGAAAACGTCTAAGGCTTCATCAATCAGAAGCTTCGAGGGAGACCCACTTATACTTTAAAACAGCTTTCTCTAGAAATTCGACGCATTTGGAGAGCTCTTCCTGTCGAATATGCCGAAAATTTAGTGGAAAGTATCCCAGTATAACGCTGGTGGTGGTTTGACATCTTATTAATATGATTGCGTCGTGCTTCGGAACATGTATAATGAATGTATGTAAAAAAAAATGTTCTTAAATAAATTTTTAGATAAATTATGCAGTACACGCTCTTACTTAACAGACTGTATGTATTTGGATATGGATTAGGGTAAGGATTGGAAAAAGGATGAGGGCAAGGATTTTTTGCAAAGGTTAGGATCAGAAAAAAGATGAGAAGTAAGACAAGGATTTGGAAAAAGATTAGAGCATGGAATTGGACAAGGATTATAAAAAAAATTCAGACAAGAATTGGGAAAAGGATTAGGACAAAGATTAAGACATGCCTAAACAATATTTAGACAAGATTGGGAACCGGATAAGGACAAGAAATTATGTGAATTTACTTAGGACAAGATTTTGGGCAATGGTTGGGAAAAGAAGTGGGATAAGAAAAAGGGTGTGGGAAAGGGATTTGAATAACTATAAGGTTAGGAATTTGGACATGGATTAAAATAAAAGTTTGGACAAGAAATATTATAATTATAAGAAAAATAATAATTATAAGTGGCGTATTATTTAAAAAGAATAATAATAATAAGTGGCGTCCGTGGCGTAGTTGGTTAAAGTGCGTGGCCGCTATGTCAACAAATCTGTAGACCCGGGTTCGAATCCCAGCAGCGACAGAAAATTATTTGAATTAAAATGAGTTTTCTGTACGGTCGCCACCTCTCTGCAGACAATGGCAAACCTCAGAGAGTAATCAAAATGCCATGTAAAGCTTCTTGAGAATAAGAACATTTCGTTCATCGCCGTTCGGAGTCGGCGTTGAGCCTGTAGGTCCGTTTCTCGGTCAATTGTGTACAAACTAATAACACGCACAACACAATTGATCATAAGAAGCTAGGTCAAAGTCCTTTCAAGGGCTGAAATGGCCAGTTATTTATTTTTATTTTATTTTTAATTTAATTTATTTTTAATTTTGAGAAAAAATTTAAGGACAGGGACAAGAATTTGGATAAGGATAAAGATACGCTCTCACGTATAATGTACGGATATGACGACGATAGAACCTACTTATTTTTATATTAACAACTATATGCGTTGAACTAAATTTTGCTTAAAAACTTAAAAGTTTTATTGATGTTAATTTCACCAAAGAAAGAAATACATCCTTTAACGCGTTTCGCTTACTTATGATAATTTTATACTCATTTTGAAAAAAAAAACCGTTTAAGACATAGAGGCATAAATACTTTCAAATATTTGAAGCTGATCTTGCCATGATGTATACGGTTTTAACAATTTTTTTTTTTTTAGAAATCATCAGGCGGCAATTTTTTTAAGCTTGGGAATATATTATTTACATCTTTTTGAAAACTTGCAGATTTCTCTTTTATTTTTCCTGTTTAGCTTTAAAATCTCGACTAAATTCTTGGAAAAGAAAATGATTATCCCTCGCACTGGCAACACCACTGACTCTAGCTGTTTGCGAGTAAAAATGTCTGTGACTCGTCCTTCTTTTAAGTCGCTTTTTGCATTGTTTTCTGTCTACACGTTCGAACACAAATCTTGGTAAAATATCACTTTGGTGATTCGTATTCAGTATCGAGCTTATTTCGAACAACATTTAATGCCAACTCGATGATGATCTCCTTGTCGTTATTTTTGTTGTTATTGTTTTGTTTTTGCTGCTGTTGAGGATGAAATTACTTTGCTTTTGTTGTTCTTTTTAAAATTGCTGCACGAAACAAGCATATGTTGAGTGCTTGACTTGACAGTGGAGCATTGTTGTTTTTTGTGTTTCTGTTTTTTTATCAACAAGCTCCACAAACCAATAAATAGCGCCACTTATATTATTAAAAAAAACCAAAAAAAAAAAAATTTAAATTATGCGACTTGTATGCAAACGTTTCAATTAAAATTTTGCGCTGATGTCATTGTAGGGGACATGCTTGAACTTTTGTGCGGTTACTTTTTTTATTATTTTTGAAAAAAATAACCTATTTTTAGTTGAACGCATAAATTTCCCTTTTTCATTCCATACATTTTCCCGCAATCGTGATAAAATCTTAATCTCGCCTCCCCTAATTGTTATCGCATTATTTACAACCTTCTTCATAATTTATACTGGATTGATTTAATCAATCTAATTTACTTTACATGATTTATGATTGTTACAATTGAGTGGGTTTCATAACTGTGCTAAATGAACGCTTCCAACACGTCTGTCTGTCTGTCCGTTTCTCTATATGTCTGTTTGTAAAATGTCAGCGACAGCAATTATTATGGACAATTTATTTTGTCACAATGTACGGCCAGCCACATCATAGTTTTGTGCAAACAGATCTAACGGTAATACGATGTGCTATTAACCGCACACACAAACTCACAGACACACAAATGCATTTAAATTATAGCGTCTTTTTTGCACATTCTGACACTATCAGCGAACTTTATTAGATAAAGTCGACTGACAATATTTGCAGTAGCTACAGAGGAAATACAAATCTAAATATGCGGCATGACAAACAAAATAGAAACAAAAATAAAAGTGTGGCAGAGAAAATTTGAATTTGTTGCTGCTGATAATATGTCTAATAAAAAAACAAAAAAATTATAGATAAATCTCAGTTTTGAAACCTTAAATTCCTTATAACAGGTCTGCTTCCGTACTTTTTGGACAAAACTGTCCATGATACAATAACAAGGAAGGCTCATTTCAAAAACGCTGCTCAAATGTGAAATTTTACAACAACAAAGCTGTAAATCAACAGCTTTGGTTCCCCTCCAGCACTGTCTTGAGTGGAGCATCGTCAGTACAGACGACATGCTAAATATTTTTAACAATCTTAATATTTCAATATGACCTTTCATTATTTATATTGAAAAAAATTTGAGTTTCATGCCAAGTATGTTGACAACAAGACAACATGATGACAAAGAAAGCAACAACCAACAACAACGGCTCTGTATAGAGCAAATCACACAGCTTGACAATACAGACTGTTTCGTTGGCCGCTACACCAACTGATCAGTAGTCTTTGCATGACTTTTCACTGTGATCCACCCAAGCTACTTCGATTCTACTTATACTGCGAAGTATGCCGAGAAAGTTACTCGGAATTTATTTTGACAGAGAGAACGCTTAAATTAGTGACTGTGTTCTTATCTACTTCGATACAGCCTGTATCAAGGTTAACCTAGATCGTATCATACTTTTAGGCATAGCTTTAACTCATTTGCATCTTCGAATAAATAATTTATTTGTTTCAAAGAACTGTTGATATTTTACAATTTCTTTGTTAACTTGTAAAGAGCTGATTTTAAGCACTTTCACGCTTTTACAATTTTTGCCAGAATAAATTTCTCAGACTAGGAAAATTTTTTACTCTCTCGATTGCACTCTCTTTTGTCATTTTTTCAAGTACTGGATGCTTCTCGGACTAAAACCAGCCAAACTGGTAAATTGGACTGAACCTCTAGAGTACGGGAACAGACCTAACGTTAGAGATGTTCTATCTGTCAATTCGACACAATGCTTTAAAACCGCAGAATTTAGTTCAAGGTATTTTTGGGAATGAAATGTTTTCAAAAACATTATTAAAATGTTATAAGCTCGCTCAATATATTAATTACACTGTGCGACACCAAAAAAATTTCTGAAAAAACTCCTATGGTTTCTGATAGCCATTAGTCTATAGAACATAAGGTCCAAGGGATTTTTCTGGGATAACTCAAATAACCAATTTTTTCAAGGTCATATTTTATATTAAGGGGTCGTTGTTAATTTCGTTTATCTCCTGAACTAAGTAATATTTTGATTTCAGATCTCCAGTAAAGATCTTGCAAATTTAATGCCCTATAAAATTATTTCCTACTAATATTCATATAGGGGGGGAGGGTCAAAAACCCCTTAAATTAAAAAAGTGTTATATCGCGGAAATTCTGGGCGATACCACTTTCATTACTTCTACAAACAAAATTTTCATTATATTATCTATATCTTTGCAGAACATCATAATACAAAAAAACCTGCCCTTCTATCAAAAATCGCCATTGAAACCTTCCTCTTAAAGTAACACCTCTCCCAAAAGGAGCAATAAATAAAGAAAATCTAGAGTTTTCAGTTCAAATTAGCTAGTTTTCGCGTTGCACAGAGCTGGTGGGCTACATGCTTACATCTTTTGAAACATTAGGAGTATCAATGTCTCTTAAAATACATTTTCTCCATTACCATCTGGAGAATTTTAAAAGATGTTCCATAGACCAATTGCTATCAGAAAACTTTGGAATTTTTGCAGTTATTTCAAATGACCCTTACATTGTCACACAGTATTATCAGTTCTTAAATCGCCTACACAATACTACAACATCGCCTTCACATATATAGGGTTTTCCAATAAGAGGTGTTATTTTGATATTCAAAGAAAAATGCCATTTTTTTAAGATAAATGATCGGATGTTAATTTCATAATAAAGAGGAAGCTATGCCGTTAATAATGAAAAGCAACATCAGCCAAATGGCCACCACGACCACGCTTACAGGACCATATCCTTTTCATGAAATTTTCCATAACCAAATCGCTGATCCAACCTCATTTTCGAAAAAGTAAGGACCAATAACCCCGCCGGACCATAAACCGCACCAATCAGTCACACGTTGAGGATGGAGAGGCTTTTCAACAATAATTCTTGGGTTTTCCGAGCCCCAGATGCGACAATTTTGCTTGTTGACGTAGCCGCCGAGATGAAAATACGCTGTATGCGCTGAAAATAAACTGTGACTGAAAGATTTTCACCATTTTTGTAGTGAATTTTAATAATTTCAATGCGTTGTTGAAGCGTGTATCGTTTCATTTTTAGTATTGGCGTAGTTTCTACTTGTCAAATGTCAAAGAATAAAAGCTTTAAAGGTGAGCGATTCACAATAGTGGGCGATTCACAATAACACCTCTTATTGGAAAACCAGTTACAACATATTCGTCAAAAACATGTCCGTAAATTGACATCCAATGAAAATATGGATGATATTGTGGCAGGCCCGTTAAAAGGAAGACATGCATTTAATTAAAAACTAATAGGATGAAAAAAATAAACAATGAAAATATGGATGATATTCTGGCAAACCTTTTAAAAGGAAGACATACATTTAATTAAAAACTAATAGGATATATGACGTCACAAACCTACATAGAGATTTTGGAAAGTCATCTCAAAGGATCACTTCAAAAATTTCATCCAATCTAACACCTTAAAAGTCGTCTTTCAACAAGATAACGCACACACAGCACACAGCGAAGGTAACCAACAAATGGCTTTAAGACAACGGATTTCATACACTTTCATGGCCTCCACAATTACCAGATATAAAGCATCTCTGGGAATTCTAAAGAGATCGGTAAAGCAGGAGATAGCGGTACCATAGAAGCTGTGCCGTTGAGAGTATGAGGCCAGACAAATTTTGCAACTTCATACAAACGGTATGTTTACTTTAATTAAACGAAAAAGGATAACGAATTTCCTACGAAAGGTTCAGTAGTCCCGGTTCGAAGTCCTGTCATTGCTGACTGGGTAAAACCACTAACTAAGAAAATAAAAAAAAATAAAAATAATAATAATTTCTTTGCTTTGTCGCAAGTTAGTTCATTCCAAATAATGTAATTTTGTTGAAATATATCTTAAAATTTTTTTAAGCATCTCTCTAAACTATCATCAAATTATTTAGATGTCTTGTAACTTTAACATTGGAGTAAAAGTCAAACCACGTTACTTTTAAATTCAAATTAAAAATTAGTAGATACAATTTTTAGATAAATCCAGTTTTTTTTTAAACAGTTTGAATGATAAACTTTAATTTAGAGTAATGACGCATCCAATATTTTCTTAGAACTTAAGGCTATCAAACCAAGTTTCTTTAGAGTCGCACGGGAATTATCATTTTTATTGCAAACTATGATTTCTGGTTAATTATTGTCAATATCACTCAGTTTATTAAATGAAAATATTTTCAGAACAGTAAAATAACAAAATTTAATGTGTCCACATTTGTGGGCATTAAAAAGTTTTTGGCTGTAGTTTAATTTACTTGCGTCATTGTGCATTTTTATTAGTTTATGAATCAAACACCTGAAATATACAAAAACGCGAATCATAGCATGAATCTTTTATTTAAATGTTAATCATTAATTTTTCTCTTATAGCCAAGCAATAATTTTGAGCTCATCCTTAAATTTCTATTTTGTTAAGATCTTAAAATTTTCACAGCGAAGACCACAAAATAAAATTTGCCTGCAGAGTTTTGTTTGTGATTCCACGAAATTTACATTTTACACAAGTCATCAATTAATGCATGTCAAAGAAAAAAAAAAAAAAAAAAAATAAATAACAAGAGTGAAACAAACGGTATAATTAATCATAAAATGTCGACACTTGTGGCAACAATCAATTCCAAGCAAAAGCAAGGAAAAAATTAAAAAAAAAACGTAAAATAAAAATATTTAAATACACATGTTTAAGCAACAATTTTAAACATTGTCACACAAAATAACACAGAATTCACAATTCACTGCATCAGCGTAATTGAAGTCAAATTGAAATTAAATTGAAAACGCATCGTTGACGCACGCACAAATTAAACCATTTTATATGATATGCAACAGCTAGGCACAGCTACAGATAAGAGTACACACACAAAAAAAAAAAAAAAAGACGCGTTTCAGTATCAAAGACGCGAAAACCCGCCAAACGCGCCAATTAAACACGTTCGCTCGCAGTTGAAAAATTTTAATCGTGCTAAGCTTTGACAGAATATCGAACCGTGCGATTTCACAATCGCGTTTCGACTGAATTCAGCAGCGCACGAAAAAAAGGTCGCATGCGAGTCGCAACGCAGAAACAGCGAATGAGTTGAACAAAGCGCAAGAAAAAAAATAAACAAACATTTGTGCGGCGCTCAATTAAAGTACAACTACACATACACAAATGAGCCCCCTACACCCACAACGCTAAAATACTACACACACAAACTCACACACTGAACCGAAACAATTTGCCGCTCACTAAACACGAGCACAATAAACACAGCTGCTGTCATTCAACCCCCAAATTAAAACAACAACATTGCGAGCAATTGAACGAAGTTTAATCGGCCTCACAATTGTACACGAAGTCTGCAAGCTATTCGTGTGCCCCAAGAAAAATGGGTCAGCAAACAAAACATACTAGAAACAAAAGAACAGCTGATTGTACGAATGCTGCTCTATTATATGAAAACACACACATACACACGAACACAAGCACATCTCTTGGCGCTCTCATGCAGCAGCAAGCTCCATTTCCTCTTTTTTACTCGCTACTTGAAGAATATGCGGCTTGTTCAGCGCTTGCAACCAACTAGAATGTTTATTTTACTTTTGCTTGTATTGGAAATTGTTTGTTCTCTCTTTATCTTTTGTTTTTTTTTTCAGCAGTATTTTTTCTCTATGCGGGGGCCGCTGAATTGCATTTAATTGCCGGTTAGTAGAAGAAAAAAATTGTGATCAAAACAAACACGTCGTGAACTTTGAACTTGTAGCAGCTGATTGGCATTTCGTGCTAATGAAAACTACATATATACAAACACATAAAGAAATACATTGTTGCATTTTCTATAGCACCTCTATTTGTAGTTGTTGTAGTTGTTGTTGCCGTTGTTGTGCCACCTTATCGTGCATCTGCATTCCTTTAGAGGTCATTTGGAACACGGGTCGTATGAGTGACGCATAATTATTTTGATTTATGAGAAGTAGCATTATAAGAAGGGCTTAATTTATTCGTGTGTAGTATTAAATCAAACTTATTTATTGCACAAAGGAACACATTTTTTGTAGGATAAGCTGAGGATATTTATAAAATATAAAGCGTGATTGGTTTAGAACTTCTTTTTTAATTTAAAATTTTTATTATGGCCCGAAAGAACAATCTCTGACATTTACTTTTTAAAGATAATATCATTAAAATTTTGGCCGCAACTACGCAACTACGTAGGTGGTCTATTCGGTGGTCTCTGTTCTTCGCGAATAACGTTGGCTTCCAAGACTGGTATCGTAGCTGGTTTATCGACAAAGACTTTTGACTTCACAAAAACCCAAGGAAAAAATCCAGAGGTGTGATGTCACATCTTCTTGGTGAACAGTTGTCAGGACCGTCTTGCTGAAAACAAATGTTGCCGACATCTCCGGACATCACTTTCAGGCAACAAAAAATTCATTATCATGGTGCAATAGCGCTCACCATTGACGGTATTGCTCTGTTCAGCCTCATTTTTTAAGAAATATGGACCGATGATTCCACCAACCCATTTAAACAGTGCATTTTTGTAGATATACCGGTAGTTCGAGAATCTCTTTTGGTTTCTCATCAGCCCAAATGTGGCAATTTTGTTTATTGACGTATCCATTGGGTCAGAAATGTGCCTCGTCACTGAAAAAAATTCGGCGCACAAACTGCGGATCTTCATTGAGCTGTTGCAGAGTCTTTTACCTAAATTAAAGCGTAAATTCAAGTTTGCTGGCTTTAATTAATGAATTTTGTAAGCCTTAAAACCAAGATTCTAGTGTTAAAGTCGCCAAGTTGTTGCATACGAGAGGCCAAGATGCCACGCACGGCGCACAGTGGTTGAGCCCCATACAAAAAATATCAAAAAATAGAAGTAGTCGTCGTAAATCAATAAAATTAGGCACATGAGTTCAGTTTGACTGTATCAAGATAAAAACAATTTTTTTTTTTATATCCGCCCACAACCACGCCTACCTCCCATATGACACAAAAATTAAAAACGCTATATTTTGTCTATGACTTATCCTATGATGAAACCACATTGTCAGAAATCTTAAATTAAAGTGTTTAATAAAAAAAACATTTTTTTCGCCATGCCCACCTCCCAAAAAAAATTTTTCACTCCACTTGTTTTCCAAATTTTAAACTATAAGGTGATATAGCATCTAAGCCGTTAAAATAAGATGTTCATGTTACTGTAAGATATTATTTTAAAATTATTTTGTGAGAAAATGAAAACAAATTTTCAAAATAAAGCTGCCCGTTTCGCTATTATTTAAAAAAATTTGAATGAACCTTTTGCATTCTGCAAAAAATTATTAATTATTGCATAAGCGATGATACAACTTTCAAAATTTACTTGAGAATGCTTTTAGGGATAATGTAAAACCTGCTATCAATCTTCATATCCGTAGTTCATGTTGTAGCATTTTATGCGTAGAAACACATGCTAATCTTTCAGAAAGAGTTTCATCTTTTTTTATAGTTTTTTATAGTCACAAAAAAATATAAAAATTCGTTTGTGAGCTTTAAATGGCCAATAAGACAGTGCAATATTACTGGTACCATAATAAAAAAGATAAAGTATGTCACACTTTTGAACGAAGAGTTTGGCTTAACAAGCCAAGCCCGAAAGTATACTAAGGATAATTGCTAAAAAACTAAGCCTTGAGACTGAGCAACTCCACATTTTTCTCAAAACGGTTTTAGTTATTGTCATATATTGTGAAAAAATAGCTCACTTTTATTATTTGAAACATTTACGTAAAAGATCAATAAATACATTCCGTTGAAAGATTTTTTGGCGCAACTTGGAGCTCACAAAGTAACATTCTGCTAAAAAATAAACTTACGTTTTTTTTTTTTTTATATCCACGTTAAATTTGAGTTTTTTTGAAAAATAGATGTAAACAATATATATCCAATACGCTGAACTGTTTTTGAACATTTTCTTAAATAAATAAAAAAACAGGAGGGGAATACCTCTTCCCGTTTTTTTGTAGTAACTCTGTAAAAATATCAACTTTTTACATCATTTTTCCAGTTTTTTTGCATTGTTGGCCTCTAGACAAAAAACCAATGAATATTATTCAAAAATATTTTGGATTTATGCTAATTGAACAATTCTTAAACGATGTAAATCAAAAAAAATTTTAAAAAGAGAACATGAATTTTGGTATTTATTTCCACCTTTCAACCCCTGTGCAGCGTCGAATCAAAAGGTCCCGATTTTCAGCCGCACTATCCGCTACAGCCGCAATATTTTCCTCTCTACGGGCTGAATCATCCAATAACGTACACTGAGACTCAAATTTGTGAATGGTGTCAATAGTGGGCTCTGAAGCTCGATGATGCACATCATATGTTGCTAAATTATTTTATTATTATTTGTTGCAGTGTGAGTCTTTCCATAATGAATTGTCAAACAATACTGAATTAAAATAAGATGTCAGCATGACACCAGTAACGTCAAAAAAAAAAAAAAATAAAAAAAAAAAGAAAACAAAAACAAATTACAACAACCTCTAAATGAATCACCTTTAAATAAAATAAGACTAAAGACTAACGAAGTCATTTCGAAGGGAAACGAAGATGAACCGAAAGCTAAATACCAAAAACGAAGACAAACATGACCGAAAATAAAATTCGCTGTAACTCTTTTTCCTACGAATGAAATCAAAAAGTTTCTTCACAAAAGTTTAATGATTTTTTACGAACTTTCATATTCTTAAAAAAAAAAGAATTAAAGTCTTGGGGTTACTGAGGAAATAAGACGAAAAGTTGAAATATCTAGTCAACGACATACTTTTTTTATGATCAGTTAAAAAGTGAAGAAGTTATACAAAAAAGACCATTTGGGGCAGATTTTGGGTTCACCTTAAAAAATTGTGTATGCTTGTCTTTTATTGTATTGTATATTGTCTTTTGAAATTTTTTTTGGTGACCCACCTTAATGAACATAACTTCGATTGCTCAGACATACACCAAGAAAAAAAAATGTATGCAAAATTAATAAAAACCCCAGTATACTTTCTACGATGGCTTTGGCAGTTTTCAGCCTTCTAAGTTTTTGGTAAAAACACCTAAGTTTTACATGTTAACATACCGATATTGATTTGAATGATAAATTTGCGAAGTATTTTGTAATTTACACATTAGCTTCGACAATTTATATTAGCGTGCTTGCTTATTCTGCCGAACATTGTGTTCAAGTTTTCAACAAAAAACTTTGTTGAACTATGAAAGTTAAATAGATAAATAAATATACAGGGAGAAGTATCAAATATACATCTACTCAGGTAAATTACTGTTTTTCTGTATATTGTGTATTGTTTTTGTAAAAAAATTCCAAAAACAAGTATGAAATGTACATATACTTGGTAAAATTTTGTATATTGCTGTTGTGCAAAATTACCAAAGCACTTAGATGAAACTTCTAAATAAAATTAACCAAAAATTTTGATTTTTATAAAGGAAACCCTGTTTTATTTAATGTAAATAGACATACAGTGACCCACAAAATTGTTCATAAAAACACGTGTTTGTAGTCAACGTTTCATATTTATTTTTGTAAAAGAAATTTTAAGAAAAAATATTTACAAAAAACTTAAATAGGACTTATTCTTATTCTAAAGCCTCTAATTCAATTTAGTCATTACGTTTTTTACACTTTAATAGAGTTTTTTTTTAATTTTTTTGTGAACAATTATGTAACTTAAACAAACAAAATTTTTTTCATAATTCAAAAACAATTTCTTAATATTTAATATGCCCGCCTTTGGCTTTAATGATAAGTTGAATCCTCTTAGGCATACTTGCCATTAAGTTTTCCAATATTTCGGAACTGATGCTAGACCACTCTTCTTTAACAGCAACCCATAGCTGCTCCAGGTTTTGCGGTGTTGATGTTCGAACAATTATTTTTTTCTTTAAAATATTCCATAAATTTTCGATTGGATTTATATCCGGTGACTGTGCTGGCCAATCCATGCAGTTAATACCATGGTCGCGTAGCCAATTCATTGTAATTTTGGCTTTGTGTTTCGGATCATTGTCCTGCATAAACACAGTATCCCCTGGTTCGCAGCCAAAAATTTCGAGACTGGGTAAGTAGGAGTCTTCAAGAATCTTAATATAATCTACGGCTTTCATTTTTCCTTCGATCTTACGAAGAACTCCTAATTTGTTTCCTTGGAAACAACCCCAGATCATTAGAGAGCCTCCACCAAACTTCAAGTTTTCCTGAATGTTGCGAGATGTTATGCCAACTTTTTTGTCGTACCAAGACCATATTCGTCCATCTGAACCTATGCGATTAATTTTCGACTCATCTGACCAAGTAACCAATTTCCACTGCATCACAGTCCAATCAGCATGTCGCTTTGCAAAAGCCAGTCGCGCGGCCTTGTGCTTCGCTGTTAGAAGGGGCTTCTTTATTTTAGTTTTTGCCTTCATACCACTCTCTTTAAGACATCTTCGGATCGTTTCAGAGCAGACTCGAGTGTTTAAAGACTCAGCGATGACATTTCTGGCCTCTACAGCATTTTCGACCGCTCCTGATGTTATCAGCCTTCTCACTGCTCGTTTTGTTTGTGGACACAATTTTTGTGGACGTCCAGCTTTGTTAATGTTTGGAACTAGAACCATACTTTTTCTTATCTTTGTGATAAATCCCAATGAAACATGGCACTTTCCCGCAATTTGACGAACACTTTTGTCTTCTCGAAGCTCTTTCTTAATTACAGCAATCAGATTTGAGTTAATTACTTTCGGCATGGCGTATAGAAAATATTATTCCCTTTTTTTACTCAAACCCAATTAAATATGCGCGACGCAGAAAACTAACGTGAGGGAATTTTTTTTTTCAAATGCTGTAACCGAACGCTTTACATCAACTAAAAATCACGCGAGTCACAAAACTGTTCACAACAATTATGCTGTACCGTTAGCCATTGCAAAAACAATTGAATAGCAATAACAAAATTTGTAAGTGGTCTGGATTTTCAAAGTGTTGGTTGATAAGAGAACGCAAGAATTTCTAAGAATTATCTTCTCTGTTCAAATAATTTCGTTAAAGAGTTGAAATCGAGTTTTTTATGAACAATTTTGTGGGTCACTGTATATTTACAAAGTTAAATTTAATTTAATTTAATGCCAAAAAAATGCACTCACGAAGCATTGCACCTTGGCTAAACATATGGGCTATATGATTTTCATTACAAAAACTGAACGAGAACTACAACAAACCGGGGGAGTATTCAGAATTTAAATGAAAAGTGTAAAAGATATTTTTTAATTCGTTGTAGTTTTTCTTATAGGCACAGACATGTAACCGTGGCCGAGTGCGTTAATCCTTCGAGCCACACTGGTGCTTTTGATCGCCCCATGCCTTAAAAAAACCTACTTTTTTAAATCAAAAACTTTTTATGCATACTCCTTACGCCACCTGAGTGTTCAAAACTTAACTAGCTTTACACTCAAGCAATTTAGAAGGTCAGGGATGCATTAGTGTGTCGTTGGCATTCGTTTAAAATCGACTGATGCTCTCATATACCCCACGTGATGCTTAGTGTATATTTTTAGAGATAACTGAAATATTTAATTTTACTGAATTTAATTAATTTTTTATTGTTTTAAGGTATGTATGAATATAAATTGATAAATTAAAATAAAAAATGTATTTTTGTGTAAAAATTTATAAGTTTAGTGTCTGAACTATTGAATTTGAAGTTAACTGAATTTTACTATTTTACTACTTTTTTCTCTAAATATATCATTAAATTACTTAGAAAAAATATTTTCAGGTCTTAAAATCAACGAGTTTATTTGAATGTTAATGGTAAAAAATATTTTTTTTCGTTTTTTGAAAAAGTGGGTTCAGTTTTTTGGCAGAATAAATATGTTTTGTGTAACTAACGCTATGACTAATATTTTGTCTTTGTAGCAACGTATTTGATGCCTTCAAACATAAATTTTTTAGATCTTAAATTAAAAACTGTAAAAGTTATGAATTTTTTAGTAAAAGAGCTAATTTTTCACGTTTTTTTAACTTGGCCGCGCTCTAAAGTCAGCCATTTTTTAATTATTAGAAAATAACAATACAAAATGTTGAACAAGACCAAAAATAGTAACCATGTAAAGTTTTAAGCTTAACGTAAGAAATTCGGGATTTTACAACGATTTTTTGACGTGGGGCGATAACATACCCTCATGTGCCTCTATGTTGCTGGAGTGAGGGTGCGGCTCGAAGGGTTAAATCCTAGCTGAAACAACACAAAGTTTTTCAATAGAAATTCATTTTTCTGATCGGTCGTCACCTCTCTGCAGACCATGACAAGCCCTAGAGAGCATAAAATGAAAATACTTCAAATAATTACCAAGTTTGCATAAAAAAATAGCACATATTTAAAAAAAACAAAACAAACGAAACAACTGATGCAAATAGCATTGCCAGTATAAGAAATATTGCCAAAAAATTTCGAACATTTTTAGAAAATTAAGAACATATATAGAAATAATGCTACTTTTCTAATCTGGCTATGCTGCTTTTGACAAATGCTTGCGTTCGAAGAATTTGAGTAACGTAAGAAATGTAAAAGATAATGATGACGTAAAGAAAAAATACATACAGAAAGCAAATTGTGAACGACATCGTTTGTAACCGAACGAGGCTTTCAGCGAGGCCTTCGTTTTACAGAAAGATGTTATTAAAAACACGAACAACAGCATTTGATCATAAGAAGTTCAGTCAAAGTCCTTTCAAGGGCTGAAATGGTCAATTTATTTTTTATTTTTTGTTTTTTATTTTTTATTTTTTATTTTTTATTTTTTATTTTTTCTTTAAAGATATACGACTGGCAACGTCTTCAAATATTGGAATTTTACATTAAAAATAACCATTTGATTAAGAAAAATTCTTCGGACGAGGCTCATTTCAGGTTAAATGGATACGTAAGCAAACGAAATTGCCGAACTTGGACCGATGAATAGCCACTAAAGATACTGGAAACTTCCTTACATCCACAAAGGGTCACAGATTGGTGCGCATTGCACTCAGAAGGCATAATCAGTCCTAATTTTTTCAAAAATGAAGCCGAAGTCAACGTGATGGTCAATGGACCACACTATCGCGAAATGATTGAGAGTTGCTTGCTGTCAAACGCGTTGCTCAAAAACCCAAAAATGTATAACCTTTTATAAGGCCTCAAATATTTGTGTAGCCTTTTTCAAATTCGATTGGCAGCATTTAAATATAACGAGCATGCTTAAAGAGTATCAGTCCTGTTAAATTACATGGTTGAAATATAATGAAACCCTCTTCATGTTTATTTGAAATATCATATTGCAGGTTAATAAGAGTTTAAATATAAAATTTTAAGATAAAGTCATTTTTGTTTTTTTTGTTTCAAAGCAATTTAATAATAAATATTCATTTTATAAGAGTGAAACAGCAAAAAACAAAAAAAAAAAAAAGCAGGCACCCTCTATTATAATAATTAAAAACGCAAAACTTCAGACAGTCGTCAAATTTTTTCTGGTGACACATTGACGCGCTTACCTGATGCGCGTGTCACGCTTCTAAGTGTCACGTGCACGTTTACAAGAACAAGCAATTTACTTAATACACTTCTTCCACATATCCCCGCCACTCACACCTACGCGGCACAAGTGCTCCAGCTCTGCATATCCATCGACAAAAAAAACACTGACATTAAGTTAAGTGGATGGTGACCGACAAGTTGATGATATTTTTATGTAGTTCAGCGCTCGCATGGACTCAGACAGCGACCACCTGTAAAGAGCACTCACTCATCCACATGATACTCTGGGAAAATGCTAATAAAGCGGTTACAACCGAGAGAAAAAAAGGTCAAATTAGCGATAAACATAAAAATGGTCGAAAGACACAGTTAGATACTCATGTAAAAAGGCCAGAATAAATATGACTTGTAATGAAAAGGGTGGAGTAAGTATAAGACTTTTATTAAAGGGTTCATGAAATAAACTTGAATATGATGTCATGTGAGGTAGACACCAAATAAGTCAAAGTCGTAAAACGTCAAAATGGGAGAAGTTGTTGAACAGGGTTTGTTGATAAAACTAGGCTTTTCGCAAAAAGTCGTAAGTGAAAAAACAACTTTTTTCTTTAATTCATCAAATTTTTTAGGCAGGGTTATGTTAACCTTTTATATAAAAACTAAATTTTTTATTAATAGTTTAAAATTATAACAGTAAACCCCTGCGACCTTATTGCTATTGCTACTTGTGAGTATATTTTAAAGAAAATTTCAAAAACTATTTTAATTTATTGGAATAAATATAATATAAAAATAGGAATGAATATATTTTAATAACAAGGATCTTTGCGACTAGTTTCGTATCAACAGTGCGACTGCTTTCATCAGGATTGATACAAAAAAAAAAAAATTTCCATCATTTTTGTTTTTGAATTAAGATCAAAATTATTTCAATGAGTTCTCATTTTTTAGGCTTATTTTTTAAACTGTTATTTATGAGACATGTTGAACTGGGTTATTTTTCATTTAGTTGGAACTTGGAAGAGATAACTGCAGCTTTTGAGTGAAATTGTTTTATGTATGCATTTGTCCTTTTAACTCAGAAAAATTTTTCTTTGAGACTTATTTTACAACTATTAAATTTTTTGTTTTTTTTTTTTTTTTTTTTGACCAGGAAAAACAATTTGTGAAAAAAATTTGGCATTTCTTTTATTTCCCATTTAGCACAACTCGCTTTTTGCTTTATTTCTGTACAAGCGTCATACAGTTTATTGTTGAAGTGAACAAAAAAAAAAAAGAATAAAAAAGAAAAAACAACCACATAAAAGGCTGATGAACAAACATTGAACATCTGTTGAACTCAAATTGAAAGCTATGGAAATTCCGAATTCAAAAACATGTTTATTTATCTTGATGTGTCTTTGTATTTACCCTATACAAACAAACAATTTTCAGTTCGATTTTGTTCCGCCTGCGTCGCCACAGGTGTGCAGAGCAGATCCATTGCTAGGGGGCGATGCTTTTACAAGCGCACCAAATGAGTTCATTCCATGTTGTGTACCATCAAAAGATGTAAATTATTCTTTCACTAAAATTTTTGCGGCTTGTTATTCAAAATATTCGGTTAAATTTCAATTAAATTTGCTTTATTCTGTTTTATTTAATTTTTTTTTTTTTTTTTTTTTTCGTTTAAACCAAACATACAAATTTATGCCCAATTATTCTGTTTAGTTTAATTTTCATATTTTATCATCTTAATTTTATGACTACAAGTTCAATGTTTTCAAAATCGTTTTAATTGGAGCATTAAAAAGAAAATTAGAGAGTGCTTGAGATATTTTAAGAACAATTTTATTAAATCTTTGAACTTGAAAAGTGAAAAGTGGACGTGTGAACAACGTTTTCATGTAACGAAATAAAATTTCGAGTTGCAAACATTTTTTAATGTTACTCGACAGATAAATGCGTACTGGTCGATGAGTGCTAAAGTTTCTTGATACATAATTTTGGTTTTCAACATTTCAATGGTGTATGAGTAGAATCGTTTATCGCAAAGGACAGAAATTTGGGGAAAAATGTAGCTGGACCAGTGATGCCTGATAGGACCCTAATAAATTTTTTTTAAGAAAATTAATTTTAAGAAGTTTAAAGGGACACTTAATATATTATTATCAGGGTCTCGTAAATAGCTTATTTTAGTGTAAGGATGTGTGCCTCTTAATATCTAAATCTCCTACTCACGTAAGAGAGCCAAATTTTTAATAGCAATCGTACTAGTTCATGCACGGGAACGCAAAAAATAGTTGTTGCGTACGCGCTCACGAACGTGTGTGCAAATGAGACGATCAAGACGCATGAGACGGTTCATGCGCCGTACATGGCAATGAATGGAAAGAATAAAAAGTGGGCTTAGGAGAAGTATGTATTTCAACTTTTTCGACAAAAAACCAAATTT
The DNA here is from genome assembly GCA_943735915.1 of Pherbina coryleti. Lineage (NCBI taxonomy): Eukaryota > Metazoa > Arthropoda > Insecta > Diptera > Sciomyzidae > Pherbina > Pherbina coryleti. The sequence continues at coordinate 108,676,179 of OX030952.1, forward strand.
TTGTAAAAAATGTGTTTTACTGGGTTTATACACAGAGGAAGTTCGGTCGAAGTCCTTTCAAAGGCTGAAATGGCCAGTTCATTATTTATATTATACATTTATATCTATATATATAAAAAAGGAGCTTATGTTTGTAAGACCGCAATAGACTCCTTAACTACTCATCCGATTAGCATGAAAATTTGTGTATAGAAGTTTTTTGGTACGGTGCGTGTTTGTGGGCTATCAATTTTGATCCACCTTGAACACCAGAGGGCGCTGTAGTACAAATTTTTTACAAAACTGCCTAAAACTCATAAACTGCTAATGCGATTAGAATGAAAAGTGGTATATACTGGGTTTCATGTACGTTGAGTGTTCTGCTGCTATCGTTTTTGACCTACCTTGAACACCAGAGGGCGCTATAGTACAAATTTTTTACAAAACCACCTAAAACTCCCAAGCCGCTCATGCGATTAGAATAAAAATTGGTTTATAGTAGTTTTCAGGTACGCTGAGTTTTTTAGCACTATCTTCTTTTTACAAAATCGCATATTTATAGTTGTTTTCTTAGCTGACATATGCAAATATTTGCAAAATATAAAATATTTCTTAAATTTAGTAAAATTAAAAAAATTTCCGTTATTTTGACATTAAAGACATAAACATATCTTGAAAACTATGAAAATTTTACTACAACCATATATTTAATGCAACATCGTTGCTCAAAAATGAGAAAAACACAATCAGAAATTTAATATCAAATATCTCCGCTGCTTTTTTATACATTTTGTTAATGTTTTTTTTGTCTTAAAGCTTCATTAAAGTACTATGAAACTATTGTAAAAACATACCGTTAGTTGAGTATATATATTTTAAATATTTTTTTTAAAAAAGGTCTGAAATTTTGGATTTTTCCTCAAAAAAAAAGGCTCAAAATTTGTTTTTGTTGTAAAAATAATTTAAATTCAAATTCGCAAATTTTCAACTCTATTTAAAAATTATAACATTCATAAGCAAAAATTATTTCAATTTTACGCAAAAATTAAAAACCATTTTTGTGCTTAAAAAGACAAGGCTTACCCCTTGATTTTTTTGAACAAAATTTTTTTTCTAGTATTGTGTTTTTATATTTTTGGAAAAATAAAAAAGCTAAAAAATTAATTTTTTAGAAAAAATTATCTTAGTATCTCTTGCCAATCAAAAGTTATAGCCAATAATCTATATATACAAAAAGCAAAACGCTGTCTGTGTGATGGCTGGAAACTTTGAAATTACTGAGCCGATAGAGCTGAAATTTTGGCAGTACATTTTTTTCAAGCACGAGATGACTTAAATTTCTGTCACACCCCTTTTTACCGCCCAAAAATCAATAAAAGTGCTATATTTCCTACGGTTTTCGTCGAGTTGGCTACATTTTGGTAATTTAGTCTGTATGCTCGCTGTTGGCAACTGTACTAAAACTGGGCAATGTCCATCTACTAGAAAACTGGGATGGGCATTTTATAAGGGGGTGTGGCTCCATCCATACAATTAAAATTTGTATTATCGAAAAGCTTTGAAAGTAAAAGTAGCAGTATTTACTATGTATATATGTATATATTTACATACAAACTCATAATGGAGTTACTATTTGGTGATCTCCTGTTACTGGGAAACTGTAACGGGCAGTGGAAAATGACAGTGGTGTTAAACTATGGGTCTAAGAAAAGTTTCGAATATAATTATTATGTTGCGATATATTGCTGGGTGCAGCAACGCGCGCCGGGAAAAAGCTAGTTATACATAAAATTATGTACAAAATATTTTTGATAAGTGCAGTATCTAAGAACTATTTTCATATACTCAGTGCGTAAATTATTTACTCAATGTTTACTTTTTAATGTTAAACTATTTGTAGTGATAACCTCCATCAAGTATCAAAGTTTTGTACCCATCTTTTTACTCTTTAATTAAAAAAAATTGTTTTGTCTCCTTGTTTTGTATGGATTCAACAAACTGGTTTTTTGCTTCTCGCGAAAATTTTGAAATTTTGAGTTGTCTGTTTTGAAGATGGAGTGCGATATGTACTTTTCTCAATACATTGTAGTGGTGCATAATTTCATGTTATGAGTACATACATAATTTACTGATAACATATTTTTAGTACATAATTTGTCATAATTGAAGATGAATGGAAACTCAAAATTTATATCTACTTATATTTTTTTTTTTTTGTGTAATATATGTATTGAAACATTCTAAGTCTAATTCCGGAAAAATTGCACGCCACTCTCAAGTGGTTTCAAAGTTATAGGGCTCGAAAGTTGGAAAAATGGGCCTGCAGAACTTCTGGTTTCTTTTTTTAATTTCCTACAAAAACCTAGCATTATAGGTATCAAAGAAATGTTATGCTTATCTATAGATTAACTATTCAACAAGCTATTAACCATAAAAATCCATGCTTTACTTTTGAAGATATATCTAACATTTACAGTGATGGAAAAAATAATAGAAACGACTTGTATGTTTTTCTTTTGTTTGATTATGTTTTGTGTATTGAATTTTGTTTTCAAAGTTTACATATGACTTAAAGATTGAGGGAATATCTATCAGAATATAAAAAAAAACAGCTTCATGCAATTCATAAAACAAAAAAAAACAAACATTTCATTTATTGTCCTTGGAAAAAATAATAGAAACAAAAAACTGTTAACTAACACACTAATACTTTTTTCTTAAAATCTACCAATTTTATATTGAAAACTAGTTTAACTTTAATATTTTGTGATGGCACCACGGTTTTTGAGAACTTCAATGCACCGATTGGCAATGAAATTCACCAGTTTGTCACAAATTGAGGGATCAATAGCATCTTGCACTTTTTCCCACAATTCTTCTTTGTTTTTGTATTTATATCCAATTATTTTCCTCTTTAAGATTCCCCAAAGATGTTTAATTGGATTAAGGTCTGGTGACTGCGATGATCATTCTAATAAATTAATGTCATTATCCCGGAACCATTTTTTTGCCAGTTGCGAGGAGTGTTTGGGATCGTTATCTTGCCACACATTTTATACTGCATTTCTCCATCGGAAAATGGCAGCATTATGCTATTTAATATATTTATACAGTCTTTGGCCCACATTTTACCTTTAATCCAATATATTAGACTAACGTCCGACGAGGAAAACAAGCATTATGCTACTACCACCATTTTTAATGATTTTATCTGTGTGTTTCGGACTATGTGCAGTATTTTTTGGGCGTCTTATATGAGGCAATCCATCGAATCCGAACAAATTCACCATTATTTTGTCTAGTCACAACACGTTTTTCCATTTTTCCATATCAGATGCTTTCTTGCAAAAGCTACTCTCTTGCGAATTTTCTTTTTTGCTCAAGTATGTATATCACTTTTCTTGCGGAATGTGCTTTAAAATCAATTTCTATTTATCTATTCCATATTATGTGACTAGTTACTGGTGCATTTAACTCTTTTATAGATTCTTCCGATGAAAGAAATTAGTTTGTTGAACCATACTCGAATAACATACGTCAAACTTTGTATAGGTTGCTCGTTTTCTGCCTCGTTTTTCCTTCTTTGGTTCAAAATTAATAGCAGAATACATTTTTTTTTTTCTTTAAACACTTCAGTAACTCTGCAATTTCACACTTTATTTTGTTTTAATTTCTAAATTTTCGAATAAATTGGCGCTGAACATCTGTGCAATGCATTCCGCTTCCCATTCTGAACAAAATAGATGTGAAAGTTAGAATATCACAAAAATTTATTAATTTTTTTCAATACTAGATTAACACTTTCTAAACGGTATTTAAATACAATTTTTTAATACTTGTATATTCTATATTATTAACAAAAGAAGAATGCGTTTCTATTTTTTTTTTCCAATACGAAATCGAGTACTTTAAGAGTTTGCAGAACTGATATTTTTACCGAATTATATGCAAAAGTGTAAACAAAATAAAGCACCGATATCCTACTTTTGTGTACAGTGGATTACATTCATAAAGTTTACTATTAAACTTAATAGCATTCTTCGAAATGTTAAAGTGCTTGCCGCTTCTATTATTTTTTCCATCACTGTATATATTATGCACACTTGATGGTTAAGCCGAGGTAACCAAAAAAATATAAGTATAAAGATCAAATTAAAAAATTAATAGTATAAGCAAAATGTGAATAAAGTAGGCATTGCAGGAATGGCAATAAATAAAAAAAAAATAAATTTCAACAAATATATGCAGCTTTTTCATAAAATCTAATCAATAAAAAAAATCACGTGCACGTGCTCTGTAGTGAATGAATAGCACGTGTACCATGCGGTTGTGCAAGTGAGGAATGTACTGAGTCTATATTTTATGTATTGAGTACATATCTTGTAAAACATTACATTGTACAAAACATTACTCAATATTGATTGAGTACACATTGCTTATATTTATTAAAGTCTACAATGTATTAAAAACATAATTCCTCTTATTGTATACATTTTTCATTAATTTTATTAAGTGACTTGACCCAGTACATACAGCTTTGGTGGATTTCATATAGATTTTACATATATGTCTCTGTACTGATTACATGACTTTTTCCCCTTAGAGTATGAGGTTGTGTTCAAAAAAAGCTCAAGCCTGTGTTAGATAACACGGGCGCATAGGTCAGACGTAGAATACGTTAGTCATTAACAGCCTTATTCAATAGATTTCCTTAAACAACCTTTAAACGCTTGTTCAGTTACGCACTGTTTAAGGCTTTACGCAGCTTCTATGCAACCTTGCTAACATTGTTATTCATAAACATTTTTTCATTTTCTGCTTATGATTGTAAGGTTTGTGTCTGAACTATAGAAAATCTCTACAAAAATTAAGAATTCCTATGGATTTACAATGGCCGCCGCATAAAAAAATGCTGCAAAGGGCGCATATGGAGCATGTCTTTGATATTAAAAGAAAAGACAAACAAAAATCATGGTTGTATTTACGTAACCTTTAAACGCCAATTTCGGCGTTTAAGTTACGCATCTCTTAAACAACTACGAAAAATGTTTATGAATAACGTTTTCTTGTTTAAAGCCCGTTTAAAGTTACGCTGCCTCTAAAATGTGTTTATGAATAAGGCTGTTATGCATTGAGGATGTCTTAAAGACGTGGCCAACTGGGTAAGCACAATTTTGTTTCTCTGCTTCGCTTATCAATGTTGTGTATGTACACATCGTTCGCTACCATGAAGCAAGAAATAAAGATCATGCAAACAAAAGAGCCGCCATATTGTAAACAAAACAAAGCTGATAGGTCTGACGTCATCGGTCACAAATTCTTTTGTTTACGTGTAGCGATTGGACTTGAAAAATTATTTCTTGAAGTTTTAAAGAATTATTAGTGTTTATAATTCAGTAATTTTTTGTGTTTTTTATAAAAATGAAGTGTGCTGTAGCGACGTGCAATAATTGCAACAGAAAAAAAAAATACTTTAAATTTCGTTACTGCATGAAAATATAAACAAACATAGTATTAAAACACTTTTTTTGCGAATTAAACTTGTTAATTTTATAATTTTACACTTTTATCTTAGTTTTCAAATGTTTTGCATGAAAAACGTATGCAACATAGCTTGTTTTGTGACCGATGACGTAGCACGAAAAAAATACTTTTTTCTCGCACTGCTGATTGCTTGATCTTGTCTTGTTGGTTCATGGTTCGCTACTTGGTCATTATACTTCTTCTCTTTCTCACACTGGTTCTGTGATGAACACACAGATAATCGTACTGCTCTTACACATGATGCTATAATACATAAAATACAAAGCATATGAAAATTAATACAACATTTGAAGGAGTTAAATTTTGATTTACTTATAGACTCAAAAAAATTATATGTAGCAATATGATTATTTAAATACAAATCAAAAGAAGACATATTAAATATGTTACGACCATACTTGAATTTCCTTCAATGCGTGCATAAAGTATTAAAAACTTATAATGAAAGAGACAAACATTTTCTCAAAATTTTGTGCTCCAGATCAACATCCCCGTATAACGTATTCTACGTTAAAAGTAATGGGAATTTGAAACGATTGAAACGATTTTGTTGTTGTTGTTGTGTTCACAAAAATGTCTAGGAAGTATCTATGCTTTTTTCAGCCATATTGGTTGATTATTTTTTGTCAGCTGTTGAAGGAATAACTTCCCTGTTCCTTTAATAAGGAAGTTATTTAATAATAACTCTCAAGTCAAATTAAAATACTTAGCGATTCTCTCCACCAACTTTGTAACCAACAATTTTAACTATTAAATGGGAAATATTGGTGTATTTTGATTTCAGATATGATATGAAGGTAAATAAAAGCGAAGAATTATGGCATGGCTGGGATTTGAACCCTCGACAACTAGGTGGCAAGTAACCACGCTACTACTTGCACCAACGCACTATGGAGTATTTCTTCGATTTAGCTGGACAATATTCGATTTTGTCAAACACCGATTTAAAAAAAAAAATATATATATTTAGTTCGTTGAATAGCGTAAGAATTACGGACAATGAGTATTTTTTACCTTGCCTTGATCAAACATTGTTTTTAGCTCTCTGAACTTGTCATTATACCCCCACGTTTAAAAAACGTAAATGGGGGTATATTAATTTTGTCACTCCGTTTGTAACGCCCATAAGGAGGCGTGGTAGGTATAGAAAAGTGTATATATTATTGATCAGCATCACCACCCGAGTCGATTTAGCCATGTCCGTCTGTCTGTCCTTCTGTCCGTCTGTGATCACGATTACAGCCGTAATTTTAAAGCTATCATCACGAAATTCAATATTTAAGCTTTTATCTTAAATAAAGGTCAAGTTCGAAAATGAGCCAAATCGGATGAAAACCACGCCTACCTCCCATACAAAGTGCCTTTATCAAAACGGTAAAATCTCTTAGAATTCCACAAAAATTAATATATGGTCTTGAAATTTTGCATATGAAGCTTTTATATTTAAAATACACTCTGAGTATGAAATTCAACCAAATCGGATGAAAACCCCGCCTACCTCCCATACAAAGTGACTTTATCAAAAAGGTAAAATCTCTTTAAATCCCACAAAAAACAATATATGGAAATTTTGCATATCAACTTTGATATATAACATGTACTCTGTGTACGAAATTCAACCAAATCGAGTGAAAACCACACCCACCTCCCATACAAAGTGATATGTCAAAAAACAAAAGCGAATATTTTCTGTTAAAAATATGACGAAAATGTTTTTACAAATAAACATTTTATTGACTGCTTAAGACTTTGAATATACTTCGGTTCGGACGTGGGGGTATTTTAACTTCGGCCCAGTCGAAGGTCATTTCTTACTAGTTTTTAGTTGAACTCTTCTTTGGGTTGCTAGCTGTTGCAAGAGGAGTGCATACTTAAATTTTTCATATTTTTTTTACCAATTTTTCTAAGAAGTTATAAATGGATTGTACTGAAGCAGGTATGTAAAAATATATGTAAAGTAGTTTGGACCGTATTGTATTTATTTAAAATTAGTAATTGTATTTTAAAAATGGGTGTTTTTTGAATATTTTTCAAAAAAATTTTTGGATATCTGAAGGGTTTTGTTATATGCGGCTGTCCGTGGCTGTACATTTTTCTTCATTAACTTAATACTACAGGTGTTTACATCTTAAAAAATATAAACTCGTTGTCCGCTTCGTTCCGAAAAGTGCTGAATTTTTTTAAAAACCGTTTAAACCCAAAAAAACTGGTAAAACCTTCATAAATCCTAAAGTTTTCATGATATCGCCATGAATACATGAGTTTATGTTAAAAGCGATTTATGATAATCGCTTGGTACATAAGTTTGTCTTTTCTTTTTTAATGTCAGGTTAAAAAATGAAAAAAATCGGATAAGAATTGCGCCTACCTCCCATATAAAGTGACGTCATCAACATGGTAAAACATTTATAAACCCCATAGTTTTTAATATATCGACTTGAAACTTGACACATACATTTTTTCTTTAAAGTCAATGTCAAAAACTGTCAAAATCTGAAAAAAAAACACTCTTACCTTCATATAAATGACGCGATCCAATTTGTGCTTCTCTTTTTCTACAAACTGTATAAACCCAGAATAAACTGTATAAACCAAGAAATAAACTTTTTCGAGAATATCGTCAAAGCTATGTAAGGAAAGCTTCAAGAGAATACTGCAATACTGATGTACTTAATCGATTGCTCTTAACTTCCGATCCTCTTTTAGCTGGAATAAGAACCATGCCGAGGGAAAAAAACAAAACCATTTCTTAAGGAAACTTTGGAAATACTTTTGCCCGCGGACCACTCACATACTATCGAAATTGAAAGTGAGTCATCTGAGGAAGACGAATAATTTTTTGATGACCTTTTTCCGGCTTGATTCATTAAATCAAAATTGTTTTTAAATTCATTTCTATTGTTTTATTTCTTAATCGATTTTTATTTAACTTGTATATCACAGTGCAACACGAAAAAAATAACCATATACGGACACCACTACGTGATAAAAGACTAAAAAAAAAAAAGACCCGTGTCTCCCAATTTTTTCCAAAGTCATGCACTTTTTTGTTTATGGGCCACCAAAGATTTGGGGCCTCGGTATCATTTTCGCAAAAAAGTGATCATTTTCTCGGGCTCATATCTTGCAAACCGTTCAGAATTTCGATTTACTCTCTGAGGCAAAGTTGTAGCTCTTGTCATAAAGAACAAAAATTGCGAACATATAAAATCAAAAAAACAGATCAAAATCGCAAAAAACTTAAAAAAATTCGATTTTTTTTTACCTTTTTCCCCGTGTTCAGGTCCATAGGTAGCAAACCGTTCAAAATTCAAGGAAACAATCAACTACAAAAATTTACCTAAGATCTCAATAAACAAATTTCTAGAACATATAAACTTCCTAGAGATGATTCTTAATGATACTTTTTAAGGAAATTTTAACAGGAATTATAATCTATATCTATACTATTATATAAAAGGGTTCTCTCGGATTTTTATCGTTCAATCTCGGGGTACCTGCTGAACCGATTTTAATAATTCTTTCACTATTCAATTGTTATAATAAGCGACCCTGCTACTGGGTACTACGTTTTTTGTAAAACTTTTTATTTAATTATTTAAGAATTCATGCATTTTAATCCATGCTGCCATTGAATAAGCAGCACAAAATAACAGCAAACAATAGCTTACGCTCTTTGTTGAGAGAGAGAGGTGAGATTCTACAACTCACCGCGCTGGTCTCTTGAGTGGATAGTTGCACTCAGTTAACTTCTGCTGCAGTGTTGCCATAAGACCAATATATGGTAGAGGTTTGAAAATATGTTTTTATAACATATTTATACTCCCAAGCAACGTTGGGAACGGGTATGCTAGTTTTAAATAAAAAATATAGGCTCATGCAGTATTTCTTTTTTTTTGACAAAAATGTTCGTTAAAAAATCGTTAATTTTTTCCAAAATTTCCAGATTTGAGCACAAAAAAATTATATTTTTCACTAAAATTTCTACTAGTAATGTATATCGTTGGAAAGTCCATGAAAATATTTTTAAAGAATGTTCTGCATCAAAATCTTTCGTTACTAGAGCATTTTTATTGAAATAACTTCCTATAACCTACAAATTAACCCATAGCTGCCCAGGGGGTCAATATAGACCCCCACTTGCCGAACATTTTTTTGCTTGTTTTTGCATTCCCTATAGTTTAAAATCATAAAATAATTTTGTCCAACTAAATTGTTCTGAATACTCCACTGTGCAATGTAGCCGCCCAAATTTAATTTTATACCATACAGCACAACACATTGCTATCGATTATCAACTTAATCACAATTGTTCACAATTTTAAGCAGATTTAATTTCTAACTTTTCAGAGTTCTTCTCAGATTCTTCTTCATTCAAGAATCATAGGCATCGGGGAAAAGCATTAACATTTTGTTCGCGCCTGTTTCAAGGTAATTAATTGACATTTTTATACCTTTCAAGGAGCATCAAATTAATCTTTTAATGCGGCGTAAAAAATGTTGGCACGACCATGCAATAAATTATAAAAATTAAACATTTAAATTTTTAATCATCTGCAGGTTTGAATATCAAAGACTCAAAATTTTCAATTTCATTAAGGTGCAAAAATAGAATCTTCCAAAAATATTCATTCATCACTTAAATTAATTTCAAAACGTTATAAAATCAAAATCAAAGCTAATTTAAGGCATTTATTAATAAAAATTTCAATTTATTCTATTTGAATTGAGAACATTTTCGTTTTAAACAACCACCCGCTGCTTCTGAGAAGCTAATCATTTGAAAATTTTCTCTATTTTGAGTCGTCAGCAAACGTCATTCAAAATCAAAATCAAATAAAAATGCAAAAACTTTTCATGTTTTTGTCTGCAATTCATGAATGAATAAAAATAAATGAAAATTTCGCATTAAAATTCGATAACAAAATAGAAAACAAGCACAAAAATAAAGACCAGATAAATTTTTATGATTTTCTTTATGGCCAATTAAAAATGTCTTCATGTCTATCGACTCTCTGTAATGGTGGTGGTGGAATAGCGTGTCTGGAATTGAGCTGCTGGCGTTTGGCTAGCTGTTGATGTTGCCGAAATTTTGTTGTTCGATTTATGAGTACAACAGTTGTTGTCACCAGCTGTGCGGTCGAATTTGCTTTGAACTGTTTTTGAACTTTTTATTATTTTTCTTTTTTTTTATTATTTCCCCCCTTGAGCTTGGTGAATTTTTGATTAATTATTGCTCAACACTTTGAATAGGCTTGACTTCTTTCTGAAATCGAAAATTGTTATTAGAAACAACGCAATTACTTCTTCTTAAAAAGATACCGCACATACAATCTGCTGATGATCTGAACGCACGATCGTAGGCTATGTTCATTTATAAAAGTATCTAAGTACTCAATCCACACGTAAATATCTCATACTTCGATCAACGTATTATTCACGTTATTGATGGCCAATTAAAAATTTATAAATTAAATAAGCGCAAGCTGCTTACCAATATGTTGAGCTTTTGTTAAATGATTTTTATTATATACAAAGCATATGAAAAGAATTTTAGAAATCATGCAAATATGTTTACTTGGCCAAAATAAAAGTAAAAAACTATGAGAAGTATTTTTATATTTCATATAAAATAATTTCCGAAATGGCCAAAAAGATTTTTTTTGTATAAAATACTTTCAAAACTTATCTATGCTTTTTGGTTTCAAAGTAATTCATAAGTTTTGAGTAAATCACTAAGGAATGTATTATCTTGGTTGAAATTAAATTACCTCCACACTAGTGTGTTATATAGGGTCTTTCAACAAGTGGTGTTATTTTAAATTCCACACCATTTTTTCAGGTGGCAACATACAACTGTTATTCGATGACGTTTGACAAAGAAATACTAGAAAATTTTAAGATATGGATCGATACACACTCGCACAACGCATTGAAATAGTTGAAAAAAATTTACAAAAAAAAACAGTGAAAATATTGCGAAGACGATTCTTAAAGTTCGTACTGTTTTTGGTCATCATCAAGCTTCTTTTCGCACAGCTATAGTTAAAATTATCCATAAATTCGAACATTTCGCACAAGTTAGTGATATAGAGACCCCCAACTCGTGATCGTTCCGGTAGATCAACTGAAAATATCGCAGCTGTAGCTGAGAGTGTGGCTGAAAACCCAGGTTTCTCAATTTTGAGACGATCACAGGAATTAAGCCTATCCACAGCCACTTTGCACTGTACTTTGCATAAAGATCTTGGTCTACATGCTTAAAAGATACAGTTGACACAATAATGCCTTTATACCAGTGGTCGGCAACGCACACAACCATACAATGCTTCGTATTTTAATGTAACGATGTGCGTACACTGAGGCAAATTGCACGTTGAAAAGAAAACATTCGCGCCGATAATTTCACAAAAAAAAAAAAAAAAAATACAGTTTCGATAGTATCGTAAGTGTAGACGTAGAATTTTTTTGCTTGATATATTTGTTGTTCTTATAAATTTTTATGTTGATTAAAAATAAATGCAATTCAATTTTATGTTTAATAAATGGAAACATATATTTCGGAAAAATATGAATTTATTGTTTTTCCTGCAGTAAAGAACTTAAATGTATTTTAAATTCAATTGAAAATTTAAATATTAGCAAACAAATATATCTTTGTATATATTAAATACAAAATGTAATATATTCATACGTTTCAATAACAACAACACCAACAACAACAACAATGGTGTCTTTCGATATTATATTTTTTCTTGGTAACTTTACGTCCACATATTAAGCATTCTGCCTATTCTGAGAAATTCTCAGTAAAAAAAAAATTCTTTTTCCCATTCAACCTCAAACGTGTTATTTAAAATAAAAAATAAGGTATATTATAAAAAAATGCTAATATTTTCTGATTCAATATGAACGGCTTATACTTTCTTTTAACAGTGTAAGCACCCTTTCTAGCGACAGCTTGTATGTGGCTGAAAATAAACACGCAAATTTGCTGAAGCAAAAAAAAAATCTGAAGAAAGCATGCGACGCGAACCTGCTCACTCGACAGTTGGCATAAGACTGAAGTTCGTTTATTTAACTTCGGCTTCACATGCATAAGGCACTAATACTGATGCGTTGCCCGCGGGCATGCTTTTGCCGATCACTGCTTTATACCATGGAAAACGCTATACATTTGTTGATTAGGTGCTCGAAAGCATGAACAAGATCATTAGTTCTCATTTTCATCTGTCTGGGTACGTGAATAAGCAAAACTGTCGCATTTGACGCTCCGAAAACCCAAGAGAAATAGTCGAACAACCTCTCCATCCATAACGAGTGACAGTTTGGTGCGGTTTTTGGAGTGGCGGTGTCATTGGGCCATATTTTTTCGAAAATGATGCTGGTACGACCGTTTCAGTGATGGATTGCGTTACCGAACGTTGTTGACTGACTTTTTTTGGCCTGAAATTGTTGCTATGGACGTGGACGAATTTTATCTTCAGCAGGACGGCGCCACATGTCACACAGCTGGGAAAACAATGGCTATATTGCGTGAAAACGTTCCTGGATGTGTTATTTCTCGACTGTCCGACTTAACTCAAAGACTTTTTTCTTTTGGGCTACGTTAAAAATATGCGTAGCGTCTACGCCAATGCTCCAGCAAATATTCAAGTACGCAAAGACAATATTACAGCTCTTATTCGCGAGATACTTCACGTCAGCTTGTATGAGGACAAGACGTGGTTTTTATTCAAATCATTCAAATTTCAACATCGTCAATACGTGATTTTTTGTGGAATTTATGAAGGTTTTGATATTTTGATGACGTCACTTTGTATGGTAAAGAGTTGTTTCCATTCGATTTTTGACTGATTTATAGCTAAAAGTATTTGATATCCTAGTATATGCACGGAGTTTTATGTAAGTGATTATTTTTTGTGAAATTTTTAGAGATTTTACCATTTTGATGACGTCAATTCGTATGGGATATAGGCGTTGTTATTATTCGATTTTGCAAATTCAAACTTTGGGACAGGCGAAAATCGCTTAATCGACTCAGCTGGTGATACTGATAAAAAATACATAGGTTTACTTTTCTGTACCTACCACGCCTCCTTATGGGTGTTACTAACGAGTGACAAACTTAATATACCCTTACTCAGTAAGTTTGGCCGCATAAAAATTAAGGTGTCTGTTGCGATTCGAATTACGAACCTCGCGGTTTATAAAAATGGCACCTCCCACGCTCTCTTCCCATAAAAATCAAAGAAAAATTAAAAAAAAAATGCGAAGGAGTATATAATTTAACAAAACTCGAAACTTCACTTGCTCGATTTAGGTGAACCCCAATATTTTGATGTTTAATGCCTCTATCGGCGTCTGCGAGTCGAACAAAAATTAAGACGAATTCGCCAAGTTGGTATCACCGTCAGCGAATGTTCAACATATTATTCGACTGAAACGTCAAAAACAGACGAGTGTAAATATTTTGTGAGAAGCCGGCGAATAAAGTTGATTAATTTTTATGATGAAATGTTTATTTCATTGAAGATGAAAATAAACCGGGAAGAGGAAAATGATCAAAGGTGGAATTCCTAGTCAATTAGATTTGTTTCTTATTCTGCGACGTAATCTGCAACAAAGTTTCCATTTCGTCAATTTCTCTAAAAATATAACTCAAAGCTGCTAATTTTTTTTTATTATTTACTAGGTTTGACGTTTCTCTGCTATATTTTGTGTTTTCTGCATTGGCTGCACTGAACCTGAGTCGAATAAGTAGACTCGCAAACAGTGATATTACAAAACGAAAAATTTGCCAGTTGACTCGAGTGAAGTACTCGATTCGCAGACGGTGATAGGGGCATAAGAATGCATTTCACTTAATTATTAGCTCAGTTTGTCTCTAAACCAATGACCACACCCACCGCCTATGATGAACACTTAATGCAGAAATGCATAGTAAATGAAGGAAATAAAAAATGCGAAAAGTACTCACTTTTATTGTAACTGAATATTTTGAGGAAAATAAAAACACTTGTCCACAATTAAGGGGTCTCAGGTTCGAGTCCCGACTATGTCATGGTCGTTTGCTTTTACCTTTCTTTATTTCTTTTATAATTTTGCAAATCAGGAAAAATTTCAATACGCAATAGTTACGCCTCTATAGTTAAAGACTGTAACTTGAATGGACTGATCACACTGCTCCTGAAGCAACTTCAAGTTGACCTAAAACGGCAACGTAAACTGAATGTCTCCAAGTGTTTGTATTGTTTTTCTGATGAAATATCACTTTGAATTAAAATCCTAGCTGATTTCGTTTTAAAAATATCTCAATTTTTGCATTTTCACGTGATTGAACCACCTTGTACATTAGACAGCGCAATATATTCAAGTATAAAAGTGTTTATATATGTATGGATGTATGTTTGTATATATTTATATATATATATTATACCTACCTGTGTGTTTGTGTGTGTTTGTGTGTGTGTGTGTGTGTGTGTGCGTGTAAAATATTGAGGATTGGGATATTGTTTCCACACCATCTACGGAAATAAATATCGCGGAGCGTTTTTTTTTTAAGTGGTATCCCTTGTAGACCTATTCCACTATCCCGTCCCGTCCATAAATTACGTAATCACTTTTATACTTAAATTGGGTCAAATTGGACAGCCTCTAAGAAATTCAGCCATAGTCAAAACTATTTACACATCGCTAATATTTTTAAATGTTTTAAAGAAAGAGCTCACTTTATTTGTTGTTGGAAAAATTTTTCAAAGATATTTTTTTGTTGTTGCATTCTATGCATTATGTTAAATAAAAACAAAAGTTTTAGCAAACCTAACGATATATATCACAAAATAAACTAATAATTGATAACTACTCTCTGGCGTCATAAGTATTTACACAGCCTTTCTTGGAGTCAATAAACACAATTATTTACAAACATAAGTGCTGCACGACCTTACTTTTTAGGATTTAAGGAAGATACATGAATGTTTTTCCAAAAGACTCCTCGAATTTACAGGAAGACTCATCAGTCTACAAAACATTGTGCGAAAACTGTATAGGCCAGAGAATAGTTATATTTTGCTAATTTTTTTTAATGATATTTTTCGTTATGTTTTTAAAACATGTTTTCTTTACTTTGCATAATACAAAGAATACAACAACCGAAAATTTCTTTGCGAATTATGCAAACAACAAAAAAGGCGAGCGCTTTCTTTAATCTATTTCTTCTGAAAGTGTAAATAATTTTGACTAGGGCTATATACATCTATCATTTATTACAAATGTTGCGAAGTAAATGTCACTGCAGCATTTTTCAAGCGACTTGAGTATGAAGAATCTTCGATAAGATTAATTTTCAATCTCTCCCAAAACTTGTTAAATTCCCTGTGAATCGACTCTCCAGCCTGCTCCGACCACAACTTCCCGAACTTCATCTTTTGCAGGGCTTTGTCAACCATTTGTTTTGGAGTGGTATCGTACCTCTTGTTGGGCAACATTGGAAAAAACATTGATTTGGGCCACAAAGTTGAAATGAATGGCTAAAAATGATCAAGGAGAGATCTTTGAAGGCAATGCATGCAGACAACTTTTAAAGGAATCTGCAAAACTTAATGACCCCGATATTTATGAAACGGTTGGACCTTATGCCTTGAAGCCCTTTCAGTGTGATTTTCAGACAATGAATAAAATTATAGATTCTTGTTTTATAACCAAAAAACCGATTTAACCGATTTAGATAAAAATTTTATAACTTTTCGCAAAGCCATTGAGAGTACTGGCGTCTCGCAGACGATAAAAAAACATATTATATTAGATCATTTGAAAGATGCTATTATAAAACTAGACTGAGATGGTTTGGGATTGTAGTCGGAGCAGGCTGGAGAGTCGATTCACAGGGAATTTAACAAGTTTTGGGAGAGATTGAAAATTAATCTTATTGAAGATTCATCATACTCAAGTCGCTTAAAAAATACTGCAGTGACATTTACTTCGCAACATTTGTAATAAATGATAGATGTATATTTCTTAGAGCCTGTCAAATTGGACCCAATTTAAGTATAAAAGTGATTACGTAATTTATGGACGGGACGGGATAGTGGAATAGGCCTACAGGGGATACCACTTAAAAAAAAAACGCGCCACGATATTTATCTCAGAAGATGGTGTGGAAACAATATCCCAATTCTCAATATTTTACACACACACACACACACACACACGTAGGTATATTATATATATATATATACATACATACATACATATATAAACAGTTTTATACTTGAATATATTGCGCTGTCTAATGTACAAGGTGGTTCAATCACGTTAAAATGCAAAAATTGAGATATTTTCAAAACGAAATCAGCTGGGATTTTAATTCAAAGTGATATTTCATCAGAAAAACATTACAAACACTTGGAGACATTCAGTTTACGTTGCCATTTTAGGTCAACTTGAAGTTGCTTCAGGAGCAGTGTGTGATGTAAAGCCATACACTTACTTCGGGTTAAAATGCAAATGTTTCTGAGGGTTTTTGTTTGACATAGAAATATCGCCACAAAGTTTTTCACCTGATATTAATTTTTTTCCTACTTTTTTTTCTACCGAAATGTATGAATATGTGCAGAATGAAATCACAGGTCGTTAGACGCAACGATATATCGCAGAGTTATGTTCATTTATCTTTTATATATTATCTTTTGTATTTTTTTTTCTGTGTTGTATTTACACAATTGAAAATACCTAAAATATGAATTTTCAGTTGCAATCGCTTGATTCTGGACGTGTTTTCTGTGATAACGAATTTTGATTCTGTTCGGACTCTAACGTTCATGTTCTCGAGAAGCTTTATATCTGAAACTGAATCATAGCGATTGTCAGCCCCCGATGTTTTCAAGCAATAAAATACATGTGCAATAAGATGTTTTCAAGCAAAGATCCAAATGGTTTCTAATTGGAATCACATATACAATAGATTCTGAGTTAAATTTACTGATTTTGGAGCTAATTTAATTATATAATATAAAAATAATTGAATTATTATAAATTAAGGCTTTTTAAAAATATGATACTATAGTTTTGTTTTTATTATATTTCCACACCACCTATTTTTTCTTTTTTTTTTAGATATTTCATTGGGTAATAATATAATAATACAAGGTGGCGCAAAAGTAATCCTCCTATCAGAAAATGCTATAAATTTTGCGATTAGCCCCTAATGTCAGTTCTGTTTTGACATTTGTGTAGTAAACACATGCGAAATACACGCTAATAAACAATGTTACGCTACACTGCTCCAGAACGCCATCCTTAATCACCACCAAGAGGAAGATGATTTTTCATCAAAAATAATCATGAGTGATGAGGCCCATTTCCATCTTAGCGGGTACGTAAATAAGCAAAATTTACGCTTCTGGGGCACTGAAAATCCGCGTGTAACCCACGAAGAGCCATTACACCCGCTCAAAGTCACTGTATGGTGTGCTGTTTTCGCTGGAGGAGTCATCGGACCTTTTTTCTTCGAAGACGTCGCGGGCCAAACGGTTACTGTGAATGGTGAGCGCTACAGAGCAATGATCAACGAGTTCTTTTTGCCGCAACGTGATGAATTGGGATTGGAAAACATGTGGTTCCAACAGGACGGTGCAACGGCACACACTGCACGTGCCACAACCGATATGCTGAAGGATGCATTTCCCGGGCGCCTAATCTCCCGATTTGGCGATTTGCACTGGCCAGCAAGATCGCCTGATTTGACCGCTCCAGACTTCTTTTTGTGGGGCTTTTTGAAGTCGCGGGTTTATGTCAACAAGCCTCAGACTCTTGCAGCTCTTAAAGACAATATCCGTCAAGAATGTGAGGACCTATCGCCGGAAGTTTTGGCCGAAGTGATGGAAAATGCCATAAAAAGGGCTCAAATGACAATCAACTGTGGCGGCGGCCATTTACATGACATCATATTCTCGACTTGATGTAAAAAAAATTAAAAGACCAAATAAAAATAATCCACAAGAAGAATCAAAGTTTTTCATTTTTTTTTAAATTACAGCCAAAAAACATCGGAAGGTTATTTTTGCGCCACCTTGTATAATATAATTTGAGATCCAAAATATGCGGAAATCTAAAAAAAATTAAAAATAACAATTATATATCTTAAACTTTGCTGAAGACAAAAGCTCCCCAAACGTGTGTTGAAGAGTGAAAAAATAATGCGACCCTGAAGCAGTGATTGCGTTTTGACAACTGTGGTCGCATCAAATTGGCGCGACTATTTTTATTTACTGAGAAGACTTGTGAACAGCTGACGATCACTCAGAAATGTCAAAAAAACACACTCTGTCTCGCTCACTCAATTTACGAAATTGGCCACAGTTCACGAACACTGTATGTGTAGACAACACCACTTCCTTATATTTTAGTTCTAAGTTTTCAAGTCATTGCTTCAATAATCGTGACGAAACATACGCCAAATAAGAACCAGACCAGAATCAGAGCGATTGTTGATCCATGATGTTTTCAAGCAATAGAATACATGAAACGTACGAAGACGTTCAGAATGAAATCAGTGAGAACACTTGAAAATTTAAAGTCTATTATAATTATTCTTTGGCGATCCTCTCTTTAAGTGCTCTGAAACAATTAGTGTTGCCATATTATTGCTATTAATTAGGTAAGTTCGGTGCTATTTTCCGTATTTTTGGTATCTTCTGACATTTTTTATATTCTAAGTAGTATTCTAAGTAGTAGTTTAAGTAGTATTCTGTCTCAAAAGACGATTGTATCATGAGCAGCTATGGGCAGAGAGCACTCTTGGAGCGCTGAGAGCAAGAATTGAGAGCAAAAGCATACGTGGCAACACAAAACGCAACAAAAAATTAAAGACAAAAGACAAATACAGAAACAACACAGAAGCTTTAAATGCAGTGGTGCCCATACCCGATCATGAGTAAAACGAAAAGCAACGCTTAACATTTCGTCGCTAATCGCCAATAGTTTCATTCTGGACGTGTCCTCATCGATTGGCGATAAGAGTAGATCGTCGTTCAACAATAGCTTTAATTTTTTCCGACCATGATATAATAACAGTGCGAACAGTGGCGTCCGTGGCGTAGTTGGTTAAAGTGCGTGGCCGCTATGTCAAAGAACCTTGGAGACCCAGGTTCGAACCCCAGCAGCGACAGAAAATTATTTGAATTCAAATAATTTTTCTGTACGGCCGCCACCTCTCTGCAGACAATGGCAAACCTCAGAGAGTAATCAAAATGCCATGTAAAGCTTCTTGAGAAC
The DNA here is from genome assembly GCA_943735915.1 of Pherbina coryleti. Taxonomy (NCBI): domain Eukaryota; kingdom Metazoa; phylum Arthropoda; class Insecta; order Diptera; family Sciomyzidae; genus Pherbina; species Pherbina coryleti. Next base: position 108,695,979 of record OX030952.1, read on the forward strand.
GAGAACAATTCCGGTTATCGCCGTTCGGAGTCGGCGTTGAACATGTAGGTCCGTTTCTCGGTTAATTGTGTTAACGGTCGGTCAAACTTAATAACACGCACAACACGATTGATCATAAGAAGCTAGGTCAAAGTCCTTTTAAGGGCTGAAATGGACAGTTATTTATTATTTATATATTATGATATTATAACAAGTTAGTATAATAATTTTAAAATGGCTTACATGTGAAATTTTACAACAACAACAACTGTTAGTTCCAAAAGCGTTAAACTACAAAAGCAATAACAACAATTAGCAAAAAGTCAAAATCAACAGCTGATTTTGACATCTATCTTGCGGTTTTCTCCAATATGAGCCTACCTTGTAATTTTATTATGGTTTCGACTCTAAAATAGCATTTTATGCTCTCTGAGTTTTGCTAATGTCTGTAGAGAAGTGACGGCCGATCAGAAAAATTGATTTCATATAAAAAAAAAAAAAAATTCACGAGCTTCGCGTTTCGTATAACTGGTATACTGTAGAACTGTAAAAAAAACGTAAGGTAAGGTGTTCTTACTCAATGTCGTTGGGTGGCTGCGATTTTTTGCGGCGTATTGCTAGATGTCGTTCGCGGCATTGATGCATTGGTATTTTGCGTATTAGTGTTGGTTGAGTAGCATACATCATATTGGCAGAGGTTTCTTGGAAGAGCTGTTTGCTAGGATTTAATGAAGAAATATTTTCGCGGCAACGTGGCTTAAGACATTTTAGATTACAGAATTCAGCTAGCGGTGTATGAGACCCATATTATTTGTGAATTTCTTTATTTCATCAAACTTTAAATCATGAAATAAAGAAAAGTTATCTAATTTAAATCATGGTTGAATAAATAAGGTTGTCTCGTGGCTGATCGTACTCTCTTCTCAGTACCCATAATTGTCAAAATCAATGAAAAGATACAACAACAACTTCATCGGCTTTGCATGTTAATAATTTCCCCTTTCAGATTTTGTATGAGCTGTCAACTTCGATTTGACATTTATGGGAACTCGCTCTCACCCATGCGACAACCTTATTTATTCAACTATGATTTAAATGTAGACTTAATTTTCTTTTGATCAAAACAAACTTTTATTTTTTTACATCACAAACAAGCGTTTATTTTCACTGAAAGATCACTTAATTATTAAGACACAGAACTGTCAACTTAAAAACGGAACAAAGTAGTATTTAAATTTTTTCCATTAATTCCATTTAATTTTGAGGGGCGTTAAGTATTTTTCGATATGATTATTATTGCACATTTATATTTGGACTCCACTACTTAGCTTTTTGCTGTTGTTATCAGTTTAAAAATTTTATTGATTTCCTACGACTGCACTTTAAACCGTTTCAAGCCGCACTAAATGCAAACATTTCAATACCGCGTTGTTGATGGTGTGCTTTGACGTTTACTTGTCAATAGTTGTTATTCATACAACTTGCTGATAAGAAGTTTTCGTTTTCTTTTTGCTTGTATTTTTATTTTTATATCTCCAAAATGACAGCAAATGATAAAATATGCACACATATTCATTATTTTTTTTTTTTTAACTTCTCAAGACATTAACTTGTTTATTTGGTAACTGCGTTTTTCTTTATTGGTTAACGCACCAAAAACCTAAATTCGAAAATCAAACAAACAATACAATAGCTGATAAGAATTTGACAGCGATAAGCTTGTGTTTATAACTGCAAATAAATGATTTTTAATAAATATTTTGTCAATTTTTAAATAAATGAAAAATGTTGACTCAAACCCGATTTGTAAACATTGCAAACACAACTTGATTAAATCAAGGGGACGTAATAACTGCGGAAATAAGCTGCATCACAAACAAATTAACATGCAATTGCAATAATAACAAAAACAACAACATCATTGTTGCAATTTGTCAACCACTTTTTAATAAAAAAAAAAAAAGTAAAAAAATAAAAAATAAAAAAATAACAAACGATGAACACCGCTCAAACGCCAGCTAAAAACTGGATTAACTTAAACCACGTTTAAATGTGGCTCAAAACAGAGCTAATGTAATAATAATAATAATAATGAGAGTGAACTTCAACACAAAACACACACACATACACACATACATACATAAACACAAATGTGTTCAAAACATGTGTCACAACTGTTGAAGTACAAGGTACAAAATAAAGTGCACGTTTAACTTTATGTCTGTATATCAGGTATGTGTAAATACGTACGCACATACAAATACACAAATTAACATATATTTTAAAAAAAAAATAAACATGCATATCTGTATAAATTTATGGAAATAAAAAAAAATATTTTTAACTAAACGATCGACGTTCAAAACTCGCAGATGTGGCAACTCTGAAGCCGTCGAGACAAAACATCATAAAACAAATGCTAGCTGTACGTACTCGGAGTGTATTGTCGGTTTCCAAGAGAGTTCGTTATTTCTCGGAGTAGTTCAAAGTAATACTTAAGTTAAGTTTTACTCTAAATACTAAATGCTTAATATTAAGTAGTAAACAGATGTAAAAATCGAAAACTTCATATTATACGGTGTATCAACGAGAGATGCAGGGTTGCAAAGGCATATTACTTAACAGCTGATTGCTTGACATTTATCGATTGGTGACATTTGTCACTAATAAACGCGAAAAATTTAATATGGAACACAGGCACACGAAAATTCGTGTTTGTACCATACGTAAAATTCGAGCATTTGGGTTAATTGGTTTTGCATTTGGGTTAATTGGTGCATTTAGGTTAATTTAACCCATTTTCTACCACTTTTCAATTTTTTAATTCAGTTAACAATTTCATGTACAGCAGATGCATTTTGGAAAAAACGGCCTTTTAAATTTTTTGGGAACCTGCGCGGTAAAACGCTGTTACGTCAAAAACTCGGAAATCACAACAAAACTCAAGTCGAAAACCCAATCAAGTCAACAATGAAGTCGACAATCAAGTCAAACCCAAATCAAGCATAAACTCACCAGTGAAGTAAAAATCAAATTAAAAACAAGTTGTTAAAATTGCTTAATTTTGTTTGATAATTCCACAACAAAAACTTGGCTTTATATGAAGTTGAAGTTTGTTTACATTTTTAAGAGAGGCGCGTATTTTTTTACGATATATTTTGCAAATAAGGTTCATGACATACACACAAAAACCACACAAATTAGCAAAACGCAAAAAATTCTTAAGTATTTACCATTAGAAACATTCATTTCATTACTTCCAAACGCCGAATTGATATAAAAGATGTTTATTTAAATGAAGAAACAAAAATGTTTATTGTTGATAACATTTGCACGCAATCGACAAAATAGAGCCAAGGTCACAATCACTGAATTTTAATTTGCATTATTTAAATTTATTAAAACAACTACCAAGTTTTTCTGTTTTGTTTTCAAACATTAATTAATGTCTGGCATATTTAATACAGGGGCTTGCATTGGCTTTGCCTTCATTGGCTTCTATAAAATTAATTATGGAAGAGCACATTCATTCGCTCTCACGTAAACGCTTGCTAATAATAACAAATACATAAACTTATTATTATGCACGTGACGCACACGTCTATACTCTTGATTGCCGGCTGTCTAGGTAGTTGTCTGACTAGGCGATGAATGATAGACAGACAGACAGATAGACAGAGAGTGACACACTGACTGCGTTAGTAGGTGCTGTTGGCGGTCATGTCAGTGTCAATGTCGACCATGTCCAAGTCTATGTCAGTGATTGGCTAAGTTTTGCAAAACGGGCGCTGGCATACTGTATTTTTGTTAGAGCATTTTCCTTGAAGTAAATTTTCACATAAATGGCGGTGAATAATTTAAATTTTTATACCCACACGTTTAAAAAAAGTAACAGAGGTAATTAATTTGGTCACTCCGTTTGTAACGCCCATAAGGAGACATAGGTATTAAAAGTATATTCTTGATCACCACCCGAGTCGATTTAGCCATATCCGTCTGTCTGTTATCACGACTACAGCCGTAATTTTTAAGCTATCATCACGAAATTCAATATTTAAACTTTTATCTAAAAAATAAAGATCAAGTTCGAAAATGAGCCAAATCGGATGAAAACCACGCCTACCTCCCATACAAAGTGACTTAATCAACAAGGTAAAATCTCTTTAAATTCCACAAAAATTAAACAAATAAAAATTAACGGCTGTATTCATAAAAAATTATGAACCTTTTATAAAGCCTTCATAATAAAATAATTTTAAAAAATTTTAAACATTATTCATAATAGCGTTAATAATCTTTTAAATGCTTCATAAATGAGAGAATTTTAAAAATGGTTGAAACCTTCAATAAACCCACGATCATAGTAGAATTATAAGGTAGGGCCGACTCGCTTAGTGCCCTCACGCATCAACGAAGAGTGGAAAATGAAAAAGTCGACTAATTGTTAAAAAGACAAAGTTCGTAGAAACGTCAAATGAAATTCAAATATTACATACGTTTTCAAGTTATACACGTCTGTTAAGTTTGTGTTAATTTGAGTATAAATATTATAAAAACAGTGTAAATAAAACTATAAAATGCCCAGAAAGTGTTCAATTTTTAAAAAAGCCTTTAACAAGTTTAATCTAAAATCAAATGCGAAACATGAACATAAAAAACTCGAGATGAACAGCTGATTTTGACAACTAGCTCGCTTTTCTCTGCTTTCTACTTCATTCCTCTCCGAGTCGGCCCTACCTCGTAACTCTGCCATGCCCTCGATAAAACCATGATACAATTATACAAGGTAGGAGTGACAGTTTTTTCGTCTTGCGCTAACTGTCAAAAATAGTATAAATTGGAGAACGAAAAAAGAAGAAAAGAAAATAGAAAACAAAATATACAGGCAAATGACAGTCGCTGCAAGGTACTGGTGAGAAAAAAGCAAGTTGTCACTCCTACCTTGTATAATTGTATCATGGATAAAACAATTTAAAATTTTTTTTTTGAGTACAAATTTTGTCAAAAATATATCAAATTATTTCAAAATATATAAAAAAAAAAACAAAATGTCAAAAAATGTTTGTTTATACACTGAGGGAAAAAAATCATATAATCAGTACATTGACATCCATTTAAAATCTATGTACTTCGTCTTGTATGACAACGCAACGAGAGCTGCATGTACTTGGTAAAGTGAGCGTGTACTGGTTACATATAAGTTTATTCACTTTATAAAATGAATAAAAAATGTATTCAATACAGTGCATTATGTGTTAAATACATTGCAGATTTCAATAAATATATGCAACGTGTACTGAATCAATATTTTATGTAACGTTTTACAGGAAATGTACTCAATACATAAAATATGGACTCAGTACATGTCTCGCTTGCATACGATTTTGCTCAACGGCATACGATTTTGCTGTTTTATGTCACACGATTCTTCATTTGCAAACGTCTCGATCAACAACCGGAACAATCCATTTTTAATGCTGCTATATTATATAAGCGACTGATAACTTATAGATAAGACTTATAAATAACTTAAATCTTCTGAGAAAATCTTTGGCTAATATTTAATCCAGTATGAATACCATATCAAATTACACCGACGGAAAAATCTATAGACTGACTACATGAATTTATATACTCATGACAGGAATTTCTACACACAGAAATTTTGTGATACATACATTTATGTACTCAGTCCATAGGTTTTTCCCTCTGTGTAAATAAGAGCATTTTAAAAAATGACTGGAACGTGCTATAAATCTCTCATAAGGCATTTTTTAAATTATTTGCTCTCATTTGGGCACAAATATTGTCAAAAATAATTCAAAATCATTTATAGCATGTTTCCACGGCACCTTGAACAACGTAATTCGGCTCTCATTCGTAATTCGAGGCTGAATTATGTTCCGAATTAACTAATTCGCCATACAACATTTGACAAGCTGAATTACCTCATTCGAAGTTGATTCAGTTTGAAAAAACATCCGAATCAAGTAGAAATCGGTTTTATCTCTAATTTTTATCGAAAATTAATCGAAAACAGCAATGGAAGAAAGACAAACAAAACAAAAAGTCAAAGACTGCTGTCAAAGTGAGTATTGCTTTCAGCTCTACATACATAGTTTCAGCCGTCAAACTGAATTAAGATTTCTTCGTGGAAACAGGCTATTTCACATTCTTAATTCATAAGTCAAAATACTTGATTCAGAGTGCCGTGGAAACATGCTATTAAAATATTTCAAACATTTGAATAATATGTAAAAAAAAGATAATAAAATTACAATTTCTTTCAGTGCAGAGGGTAGCTTCGAAAAAGTTTTGAAGTTTTAATATCAAAATGTTGACAAAACTGTGACAAATAAATAAAAAGTCATTGAATTTATCTAATACACAAACCATTCTTTACACTCTTCCCACTTCAAATCGAAAGTGTTCCTATTTCAGCTACAAAGAAGCAACAGCATGTTTATGAATAACAAAATTGTAAAAGACTTTTTAACATTAAAAAGCTTTTTAGCTAATGAACGCTTAAAGCTATTTTAAAATATTTTTATGAATACTATTGTAAAAATATTAAAAATTATTAGTCCGCTTGAAATATTCATATTCAATATGCATTCTGAGTATGAAATTCAACAAAATCGGGTGAAAACCACGCCTACTTCGCATATAAAACATTTTATTGTCGGCTTAAGACTTTGAATATACTTTGGCTCGGTCGCGAGGGTATTTTAACTTCGGCCCAGTCGAAGATCATACCAGTTTCTTTTTACATTTTCAAAAATTTCCCACCTATAAAATGGCGTACCACTATGTGTCTATTAATATTCATACCGCTTATGAATCGCACAAAATAATAAACAAATCTCACAATTTAGTGTTCTTGGCAGCTTGTCAAAAAAATTACAAAATTATTAAATACCACTTTAGTTGATTACGTTTTAAATGCTGCCAGAAACTGCTAAAAATCATTTTTAATAACTACAACAACAAGTTATGGATTTTTATTATGCCATAAAGCAATTTATTTTCGGTTCTAAGCAATAAAGTTTATGTTTCAATTTCTGCTCTAGTATTTGCTACGCTATTAATTGAAAAAATTGCTTGTTTTCAGTGGGTTAATTAAAAATTTTGTAATTGCCCATTAAAGTCAAGTTAAAAGGGAAATTTATATTTTGCTTACGCGAAAACTTTGTGTGTAAACTCGACTGACAGCTCGTCCCAGTGGTTGAATGTAAAAAATGTAAATAGTGCAAATATCATTGGAGTTTTTTTCAAACTTTTTTGGAAATACACTTTGTTGCAATTGTATAAATCCACTTCAAACGTAATTGATTTTGACATTGCTAATGGTAAGTTTGAGTTTTTTCCACCGAATATTCTGAAAATTCTGAGTGAATTTAGGAATCAAAAATCTTATGAGTAATTGAAAAATAACGGTACTTTTTCTGTTATGTTATTAAAATAATAATATGTCTGTTTCCATGCTTACTTCAAATAACTTGAAGTTACACGAAAGCTTTTCTTTACACATTTTTCCAGCACGAGAGAGAGGAAGAATAAGCAAAATTTCGCTCTCTATGACTCGGACTAAGGTATATTCAACAAGGTAATGTTAGTTGTTGAAATTCTCTCTTGTGGTGGGTACAGCACCTGTCAAAATCGGCTGTTTACGAAAAATAGCACAGTTTTCTATTCGCTGTTTTTTTCTTCTTTTTTTATATTCCTCTTGTGTTTGACAGCTGTTGTACCCACCTCTCCGACATGAATCTACCTAGTTAAATATGCCTTGACTCGAACTTTACACACTTGAATAATTTCTTCGAGCACGAATCTCGAGCTTCAAACCGCTGATTGCCAAAATGACATTAATTGTTGGGTTGTGTTGTGTTGTGAAAAAAATTTATTCAATTAGTAAGCAAATAAATAGAAATATATATAAAAAATGGAAGTATTAATCATTAAAAATATATTGCTACCAGAAGTTTTCTAGCTCCTATTCCTGGAACAAGTTCTTTGAATGTTTTATTTTCGTAATTAAACCAACGAGCCAATTCAATTTTAATTTAATTTCAATTGTCAAAAAAAAAAAAATTGTTTTGTTTGAATCTTATGCCATGTCTACACAGAGAGTTTAGTTTGTGTTTCCAGTACAAAGTTGAGTTTTGCCCCTGAACGCAAAATAAACTCTTATATCATGTCTACACAGAGAGTTCAATTTGAGTTTTCAGTAAAAAGTTGAGTTTTGCTACTGAACGCAAAATAAAATCTTGAGTTGAGGGTGAAACTCAACTAAACTCAACTTTGTTTTTGTGTTTATCAAAACTCAATTTGAGAAATGCCTGAAAGTATGCTAATGTTCTTATAAAAAGGCACGTTCAGATGGGACTTTTTATTTTTGTGGTGAGAAATGTCAAAAACAGCCGTTCAGATGTGACTTTTTATTTTTGTGGTGAGAAATGTCAAACAGCCATTCTAAAATTGTGCAATTTACTATTTGCAAAAAATGAACATAATCCTGTTTTTAAAAAATTAAAAAAACTACGTAATTCTGTAAGCTTAAGATGTGCAAAACGAGGTGGCATAAAAAGAATGTTGGATGTTCGTGATTAACATGGAATTTCCAAGGTTGCAAGCCACTTGCTGCTCTTTTTTTCGTAAATGTATGACGAACTAGTGTCGATATTAACTGAGATACACGATTTTTCTAATAGTGGCATGCCCCTTTATTGAATATCGCTCACTTTTTTAAAAAAGGGACCTCCATGATTACAGCAATCGGGAAAGTGTTTTAGAAGTAATCGATGTATATACATTTAAAAAAACAAAAAAAGAAATCAACGAACTTGAGAACCTCCTCCGTTTTAAAGTCGGTTAAAAACAGTGTGAACGGCGCTCAAATTAATTTCCAATATAAAGCGTGTCGAAATGAAGAAGACTCCACTGCTTTGGCAAAGACATATCGATGCCCTCATGAAATTTGTAGGAATAGATTAAATTGGAATAGATTGGGCCTAGGTGAGTAACTTGAATGCAATTGTTATTTTATTGCCCACAAAAAATTTTTCGTTTCAAGTTATTATTTCACATGAGAAAAATTCAATCTGGTCAGTCCTGATGGAGTTCATAAATATTAGCACTGTTTACGTCGCAAACCGCGATATTTCTCTGGTCGCAATTTCGACGGTGGTAACTTAATGAAATGGGGGCTATATTTGCCAACAAATCTCTTGAAATTCAAAAAGCTTCTTCATAAATGAGCATCAAAGATTATACAACAATCTCACAATGAAGTCTTAGAAATTTTTTAGGTGCGTCCTGAACCTGAAAACAATTGACATTTCAAAAGGAGAATACATACCAACAAGGAGACAAAAGCTTGGTTTTCAGCTAAAAATATTTATATCCAGCTAAAATTGGACTTAAATCCAATAGAGAACATTTTGGGTGTATTAGTACGAAAGGTTTATGCCAATCAGCTTCAATTCATCACAGTTGCAGAACAACACCAAGCAATTATATAAGAGAAGAATAATTTGCAAGAAAAGTTCTAAAAAATGTAATTCTAATCTTGAATTTTCAAACTAATTCAATATAAATAAAAGCAAATAAATTATTAATGTCATTTAAAAAAGTCCTCTTCTTATGTTTCTTTCACTGAATTTATGGAATTGCAACTACCGAAAATGGTATTTATTTACATTAAGGAGCATTCCAAGATAATCGCTACCAAGGCAAAAATTTTATATTTTAAGATATCAGATTAAAACCTATTATTTATGGGAGAGATTTAGTCTTAGTTAAGTGTCATATTTTAAAAAATTAAAAATAAATGGTAATCTAAGATATTTTTCACTTTAAAGTTAAGCTTTATAACGAAAAATATTTTTCACTTTTTAAATATGCGTTCTATGCGTCAATTAGTTGTCAGTAAAAATATTAAAGTGGAATATGAAAAAAAAATTGACGAAGGTAACAGCTAATTGTTGTAATTCAAATTAAGTAAATTAGCGGAAGCAATATTTTAGATTATTAAAACTTGCTAGGTTATTTGTAACACCCGTCACAAAAAACAACAAATAGTTATGTCAATACAAAAGTTGTAATCCAATTTAAGTGTAACTTTACAAAAGTAAGGCAATGCATGCAGCTTATTAATTTCTAATATTATTTTTTCTCATTGTTTTTGCAGAGCGCCAATTAAACACGATAAAATTGTGTAACACCCGTCACAAATTTATTTTTCTTAACTATTACACCTCGATAGTTAGGTAAGATTTGTATATATTTGAATAGGTCTGTTGTTCTTTCATACCCTACACATATAAATGTTACGAGGGTTGACTTTTAAGTCTTGAGGTATGCCAACACTAATGCGAATATATCAAATTTGACATTGTCATAGTAAAGTTCAATATTTTTAATGTTGAACGTACTCAGAAAGTTTTGTCATACGTGTGCTTTTTGTGTTGTTTACAGATACTTTACAGAACCTTTATATTGGTTAAAAAAATGGAATTAAATGGTTAACATTTATGTGCAATGATTTTCTACGACTTTCGATGTGGATTAAACCAATAGCAGTGTTCCGATAAAATTCGAATTTGTTGAAGCCCCATCTCGAGACACAATGTTTTGCTGGTTTTTTTAATGTGATCATGGTCGCACTTCGCTACAGGACGAATTTCTAAAGGTCGTCCAAAATAGGCTGTTGTGATACAAAAAGTTCAAGTTTCACTGTTTCTTTAATTCTCAACAAGCAAAGATTTGCAACAAAAAAAAGAAACAACTACAGACACTACAGCTATATTCCAAGTTGTACCAAGTTTACCGAGAACTACTCTATAACTTCATTGATTAGGCATTCTTCGCAACGGGCACTGGAAAAGGTCCCATCGATGATATCGGCGCAACAGCGAAGCGCAGATTATGGTGTGTCACGAAAACTCAAAAAGTAAATTTAAATTATTTATTCGATTTCTTCGATTACCTCGCCAAGGACCTTAAGCACAGACGTCAATATAATAAAGGAAGTTTTTCTTAAGAGGTGGGAAACTTTAAAACCTATTTCGTAAATACAAAAAGTCATTAGTTTATGCACTTGTGGGAAATAAAATTGCATACGGAACAGCAGCATATTCCAAACAACATAATATTCCAGTATTTGAAAATACCATATCCTGTGATTGTCTCCTTTAATTTGATTAGTTTTAAATTTGTCTTTATTTTTCTACTGTAACACCCGTCACAATCTGTGTAACACCCGTCACACATGAAAATTGTAATAAAAACCTCCAAAACGTATTTTTAATTTTTTTTGTTTTAATACAGGGTTAATCGTCATAGATTATTTAATTGACCGAAATTAAAATGGTTTTTTAACAATACTAGTTTGGCTGAATTTCACAAACATTCAAAGTAACACCCGTCACAGGTACTTTTATAAAAATTACGCAAACATTGACCATGATTTTGAAAGATTTTTTTCCACGTATGTATAGACAAGCATAAAAGCAATTTTTTATGATTGCAAAAATTTTAAATTTAAAATTTTAAAAATTTAAAACTTTTATGTATGCTAAAATATTGATATTTTAAGGCGTGCAAATGTAACACCCGTCACCGTGGAATGTTCCTTAAGTGAAACTGCCCGGGCATTGATTATCAAATTATCCGAGTTATGTCCGAATAACCGAACTTACCAGCCATCCGGGCTTTGGCAAAATCGGATGAAAACCACAGCTACAAAACCTTTTTACAATAAAAAAAATTAATGATTGACTTGAGATTTTTAAGCGCTGATATTTAAAATGCTATTCTATAAATTTGAATTAAATGAATAATAGTCACGCTTATCCGCCATACAAGCTGACATCATTAAAATAATAAAACTTTCGGATATTATATACAACACACGAGTTTGGAGTTATTTCAACCTGGGTCAAGCTGAAAATTACTATCTAGCCAAAAAATATTTTTTTTTTTTTTTTTATCAAATATTTTTTTAAATTTTGCATTTCAAAGTTGTAATTTTATTTTTTGAATTAATATAAAAGCCCGTCCTACGACGGTTTGTAAACATTTATGCACATCACTTTTTGTGCATACTTTCAGGCTGAACATTTTTAAATAGCACTGTAATGGAAAGAAATAAATGCAGCTTGAGCGATATTAGGTGTGGAGCAGCACGCTTGTTTTTTTATGTTCTAAGATTTGAAATTTTAACATTTTAAAATATAAATTTCTTTTCGGTGAAAACGAATAAGCCAGACATTTCAGAAATGTTCTTCAATCATTAAGTTTAATAAGTAGGAAGTGAAAATATTGTTTTCATATTTATGTATTTAAAATTTTACTTGCAACGTTCACATCATTCACGCTAGACATTACTGTTAAGACAAAAAATAATAGTATTAGCTGTCAAAATAATTTTATAATGTTCGATTTAGACGTCCAGATAGTTGGTAAGACTCTTGACGAAATACTCGAAGCAATCAACACAAATTCTCTGAAACTTTAATTTTTTTGTGACTCCCCATTCAAAGTGTCTATGTACTGTCCCAACTACTGTCCTGTGAACTGTCTTCAACAAAATTTCAGCCAGTGGATATGAAACGTTAAACGTTAAGTAAACTTAACTTCAATTATGATCAAAAATTAAAAGCAGCACTAATTTTACTTTGAACAAGCGCGCGACTCCATCTAGTGATGGAAAAAAATAATAACACTAAACTAAAAATCCACAAAGAAAGCTTTCAACAAAAGCTTTACAGTGGCGGCATTAAAAAAGAGACACGAAGCAGTATTAATAATTTTAGAGTTCTATAAAGTTGTGTGTAGCTGTTAAAGATTTTATTGATTTTTGTTTTGTACATAACTTAATAGTGCAAAGCAGACATTTGCTCTCTGCATCATACTGAAAGATTTTGTAATGTTATCTAACAAAACATCTACGTAATGTAATAGATGGTACTGTCGCTTCTAGTGAGTTAATTAGATGAATAAATGAATAATATGCCAAGTAGTAGGTAGGCTGCATTAATTTATTTACTTAAAAACCATATGTCTGAAATATGAAATTTCTTTGGATTGCGATTCGATATGAGCGATTCATTTCATGAGATGAGCGATTATTTTGAACAGAAATGTTTGAAAGTGATGACGGGTTAAAAGATTCATATGAACGAACAAACAGTCAAGCACGAATAAAAGAAATATGCATGATTAATGAGTGTAAAAATTAGTATTTGATTTTATCAAAATTTTATTTTCAAGAATAACCTTGTTTAGCAGTCTTACCCAAATTTAAAAATGTTAGAAAAATATAATATTTAAATTGAAAATATATTTCTTTTATATATTGTATTTGAAAATATATCTAACCTCCAGTTGTGTGGCATGTATCCTGGACAATCCGTTTTGCATGTTGTGCATCGTACTCCCGTTTCAATTTCACGTATAAGTACAGGCTGCAAGAGGAAATAAAATTTTTTAAGACAACAAAAGCAAAAATAATATTTTTTATCAATCAATAAGTAATAACAATGGAACAGCCATTTATTTTCTCTTAACCCCATCCAGACTACTTTTTTTCATTTAAACAAAAATTTTTTTTGATTATGTAAAATGCATAACTGAACATTTAAAAAGTGGGATACAAGCATTTTAATCAAAAATGTCATAAATTTGACGACAAATCCAGAAAATCCAGAGAATCCAAAAAAGAAAAAAATTGCCAATTTAGGGTACATGTCCACAAGAAGTGTTATTGTCAATATTTACTCTCTTAGTTCTGTCATTGTGGGCTATTAATTATGGATCCATTCTTCTCAGTTGATTTTGAAACATTTTTTTCATTTTTTCAAAGGTTCGATATCTCAATTAGAAAAAAAAGTTACATGTAGTTAAGTGTGGTTGTGTCGAAGCCTCCTACAATATACTTTTATTTTTAAATGAGTTTTTCTCATAACGGTGTTTTTTCGAAATGTCGGGATGGATTCCCACCGCACCGATGAAGATATCTTCGTTTTAATTGGCTCCAATTGTTCGTCAGATATGTCCGCACGGAGAAATAGGCTAATTTTTTTTATATTTTATTCCATTCAATAGTTATTACTGAAAGAAATAGAAAAAAGGCCAAAAACTTATTTCTTTTTTTTTAAAAAAAGACCAAAAAAAATCCGACATTTTGTTAATTTTCAAAAAATTCGGTTTCATGTAAAAATCCGTCCTATTTCTTCAAGCGCAATATATCACAGATTAAAAAGATATTTCATTTTTTGATTTCAGTGAGATTTGCAGACAGAAACAGACATGGACGCATGTTTTTTTTACACGTCAACTTTAACCGCGAGGGGAGGAGGGTTAAATGTGCGCCAATTTTTATGAAAAAAATAATTATAAATAATTGCTTTTTTCGTTTTCCCAAAAAAAAAAAAAATGTTTAAAATTGCTATTTTTACAGCACTGTTAAGAAGAGTGGTCCCAATTTTTTGGCAAAAATCGTTGGTAAAAAAATTATAAATTGCTTTATTCGTTTTCGCAAAAACAAAAAATTGCTATTTTTACAGCACTGTTAAGAAGAGTGGTCCCAATTTTTTGGCAAAAATCGTTGGTAAAAAAATTATAAATTGCTTTATTCGTTTTCCCAAAAACAAAAAATGTTTGAAATTGCTATTTTTACAGCCTTGTTAAGGAGAGTGGTCCCTGAATTTCTATTGAAAAAATGTTCTTTGTTTGTTGGAGAATACCCAGGATCTTTTGGTTTGTGGGCATAGAACGATATCCACACGCTTTAACAATAAGCATCGGCAGACACATGGTTTCTAAACTATTGTCGAAGGTTCCAAGGTTGTGATCAAGAATACTCTAGTTAACTTGTAGGCAGGCAAACGCTTGAGGCATGATCTTTATACGATATCCCATGACTCTGGACATTTTGGCTAATCCGGTTCAGAAGTAAGGTAATAACGAAATTCTGCCCAAGAAGGACGCAGTAATCAACCACCAGCTTTTCTTGGCTCTTTGGACCCCATTCATTCAGAATCGTTTGCTGACAACTTGTACACAAATCTTCTCCAAGGCACCCTCAACATGTTGCTGCAGTTGTCCGTTACCAAAAGAGCATCTATGGAAAGTTAAACTGGATTTCACTGTATTTTCCACGAATTTGGCATCCAATTTTCAAAATAAGACAGAATTGACAAAATTTTTTCAAAAATTAATTTCTACATAATTATCTTAGAATTTTAACACAAGTTTTCAAATTTTTTACATAAAATCAATTTTTTAAAACTTTGCTGAACATAACCACAGCCAAGGTTTAACTATTCTACATCTTTACGCATGAACACATTGCACTATGGTCATATGGAATCCATTAAATTTTTTCTAAATTTTTGAATATTTTCTTTTTTATTTAGAGCCTGAAATCATTGTCGGCCTAGATCTAGAGTACACATTATTTACAAATTTTATTTTCAAACTCAGCTACCTAGTTTATTTTCTATAGTTTCTATCCTTAGAATCAGAATCAGAATCAGAATCAGAATCACAAATGAAATTTTTTATAACAACACGAGATTCCAAATTGAATGAAATGAAAAAGCAAATGTACTAATAATTACATAATTAATATATTTTAATGAACCGAATGATATAATTATAAAAACGAAATTGCAATGAAAATTTATGAATTAAAGCACACACACAGAAAACAAATTTATATCAAAATAAGTCATTAAAAAAGAAAAAATATGCCGATAATGATTTAAAACAGAGTTTATAAATTACAAAAATAATTCACATTGTCATAGAGATGTTATCTGATGACTTAAATAAGGCAAATCAAAAGCGTGTGGCTAACAAAAGATGAGGAAACGTGAGGAAATTAACTTGTGATTGAAAAAAGTCATTCCACTTAAACTTATAACTCAGACAGCCATTTAGAAGTAGTGATTGGATTAAGGTTAAATATAATGAAAAAACCAAGCCTTTTTCAAGCTTAATTTGTTTAAGAGAAAACACAACGCCTATAGTTAAGAGATGCTTTATGGACAACTTGTTGCCATATAAGCGAATTGGTAATTTACTTACATTACAATTAACACATAATTCACACCCTGTGCGGTGTGTGAAATGCACAGGGTGAAATATATAAGAAGATGGTCATAGGAAGAGAGATAGTAATATCTACCTATATTAATAAAAATCATTTTGTGTTTGTTTGACCCGAATAGAAATTTAAAGGGCTGGATGGATTTCGCTCTGATTCAGCACACATATTACTTGCATCCTAGATTATAAATAGTTATAAATCTACTAACTAATGTCCTAATTTTTATCGAACATGTTCGTCTAATTAATTATAAAAAATTCTGTTTTTTTGATGCAAAAAACATTCACATATCTTCAAAATTTTACAAATTCTTAGTAAAACGTCCTTTTCATAACACGTCATAACATTTCCTTCGAATGACCAAGAACTATTAGAAATACCTATTTTTTACTTTGGATACAAATAGCTCTGTTAATTATAACCCTACGTTTAAAAAACGTAAACGGGGTATATTAATTTTGTCACTCCGTTTGTAGCGCCCATAAGGAGGCGTGGTAGGTATAGAAAAGTGTATATATTCTTGATCAGCATCACCACCCGAGTCGATTTAGCCATGTCCGTCTGTCTGTCCGTCTGTCCGTCTGTCGTCACGATTACAGCCGTAATTTTCAAGCTATCATCACGAAACTCGATGTTTAAGCTTTTATCTAAAAAATAAAGGTCAAGTTCGAAAATGAGCCAAATCGGATCATAACCACGCCTACCTCCCATACAAAGTGACTTTATCAAAACGGTAAAATCTCTTAGAATTCCACAAAAATTAATATATGAAATTGAAATTTTGCGTATGAGCTTTGATATATAATATACACTCTGAGTATGAAGTTCAACCAAATCGGATGAAAACCACGCCTACCTACCATACAAAGTGACTTTACCAAAAATGTAAAATTTCTTTAAATTCTCCAAAACTTAATATATGGACTTGAAATTTTGCATATGAACTTTGATATATAACTTGTACTTTGTGTATGAAATTCAACCAAATCGAATGAAACCCTCACCCACATCCCATACAAAGTGACTTTATCAAAAAACAAAAGAGAATATTTTCTCTTAAAACTATGACGAAAATGTTTTTACAAATAAACATTTTTTTGACTGCTTAAGACTTTGAATATACTTTGGTTCGGACGTGGGGGTATTTTAACTTCGACCCAGTCGAAGATCATTTCTTACTAGTTTTCAATATATTTCATTCAATTTTTTTTTTTTTTTTTTTGATAAATTGAATTTAAGGACTTAATAAACCCAGTGAAACAAAACTACCACTTTCAAATTCATTTATGAACCTTTTTGGGTAGTTCGTTTTCGACATTCATAAATTAACCCTTTTTGTATCATTCGTCAGACTAAAATGCCTCTCAAAAATGAATCTGATTTTGATTTTTGATTTTAGAAATGAGTAAAAAAAAACCATACACTGTACTTTTTTGTTCGAAAATGAGTTAAAAAAAGAACCATAGAGAAGTTATTTTTCGGCACTCGGAAAAGAATCCTTTTTGAAACAATCGCCGGACAAAGATGCCTCTCAGAAACGAACCTTTTTTTCGTCGGAAATAAATCAGAAAACAAACCATAGCGAAGTTATTTTTGTATAAATCGTTGGACTGAATTGCTTTTCGAAAACGAACCTTTTTTGTTCAGAAATGAGTTAAAAATTAACCTTTTCGAATTATAAATTTTTTATTACATAATATTATTTATTATTACAAATCGAGAATTTTTATCAAAATGAAATAATTATGATAAAGATTTATGATTAATTTTTTAACTCATTTATGAACAATAATCGCTCATTTACGAAGAATTTTTACCTATTAAAATGAGAAAAAATGTTTCTTATTCAACTCAAAATAAGTTTTTTTGAATTTCGCAAAAGAAGTACAGTTTTTATTTATGAAACAAGTTTTCAAGAATTTAATTTTCTATGGCAACCACTTTTAAGACACAAAATAAAAAATAAAATATTAAAAAAAAATTCTACCCAAAACCGTTCGCAAAACTCTCACCTTACGTAAAACCTTCGTATATGGTTCAGTGGGAACCGTTTTAAGGATTTCGTTAGCTTAGCATATATGTTTTTAATCTTTTTTCAAAAAAGCTCCAAGATATTAACTTTTTATTAAAAAATTACAAAAAAGTTGTATGAGTTGTTAAAATAATAAAAACTCAAAATTTCATTTTTGACTACCTTTTACATTACATAGCGTTAATAACAAAAGTGGTTTCAGTTTTACGAAAAATTTTATTAGATGTTTCTGTTATGAAAAGACAAGAGTACTACTCCCCGTGATTTTTTGAAGAAATTAATTTTTTTCAAATGTTTTTATTCTAATTATAGAATAGTTAAGTTCTAAGAATAACACAGGTCAACCAGGGCCAAGAAGCAGACACAAGAAGCAATATGCATTCCCGAGGGATTTTGGTGCGCTGAAACCGAATGTGGCAGCAGAATTGCTCTTCAAGTCATGTTTTTAAGATATCCTAACCTAAAAGTGCAAAAAACACTATTTTTCGTCATACTTGAGGTTATGTAGTAATGCCATATATTATTTAAAAAAAAAAAAAATTACATACAATTTAAAAGTACAAGACTCCCTCTTTCGAATGCCGTTGATCTCTTTTTTCGTTGAGTTCTTATATGTTGAAGTTTTTAAGTTTCTCAGTCTGGCATTAAACGAATAAAAATTTCCTAATTCTCAATTTTCAATTCTCGACCGTAATTTTTGCAACAGAAAGCGATTTTTATCTTCTATATTATATTCATACTATGGTATATTCATAAAGAATATCTTTACAAAAACACAAAATCTGAATCTTCTAACATGAACCAAACCAAAGTTATGACACAAAATTCAATGAAGCTTTTATAGAATTTATATCTATACCTATATCTCTATATCTATATCTATATCTATATCTATATCTATATCTATATCTATATCTATATCTATATCTATATCTATATCTATATCTATATCTATATCTATATCTATATCTATATCTATATCTATATCTATATCTATATCTATAACTATATCTATATCTATATCTATATCTATATCTATATCTATATCTATATCTATATCTATATCTATATCTATATCTATATCTATATCTATATCTATATCTATATCTATATCTATATCTATATCTATATCTATATCTATATCTATATCTATATCTATATCTATATCTATATCTATATCTATATCTATATCTATATCTATATCTATATCTATATCTATTTATATCTATATCTATATCTATATCTATTTCTATATCTATATCTATATCTATATCTATATCTATATATATATCTATCTATATCTATATCTATCTATATCTATCTATATCTATATCTATATCTATATCTATATCTATATCTATATCTATATCTATATCTATATCTATATCTATATCTATATCTATATCTATATCTATATCTATATCTATATCTATATCTATATCTATATCTATATCTATATCTATATCTATATCTATATCTATATCTATATCTATATCTATATCTATATCTATATCTATATCTATATCTATATCTATATCTATATCTATATCTATATCTATATCTATATCTATATCTATATCTATATCTATATCTATATCTATATCTATATCTATATCTATATCTATATCTATATCTATATCTATATCTATATCTATATCTATATCTATATCTATATCTATATCTATATCTATATCTATATCTATATCTATATCTATATCTATATCTATATCTATATCTATATCTATATCTATATCTATATCTATATCTATATCTATATCTATATCTATATCTATATCTATATCTATATCTATATCTATATCTATATCTATATCTATATCTATTTATATCTATATCTATATCTATATCTATATCTATATCTATATCTATATCTATATCTATATCTATATCTATATCTATATCTATATCTATATCTATATCTATATCTATATCTATATCTATATCTATATCTATATCTATATCTATATCTATATCTATATCTATATCTATATCTATATCTATATCTATATCTATATCTATATCTATATCTATATCTATATCTATATCTATATCTATATCTATATCTATATCTATATCTATATCTATATCTATATCTATATCTATATCTATATCTATATCTATATCTATATCTATATCTATATCTATATCTATATCTATATCTATATCTATATCTATCTATCTATATCTATATTTATCTATCTATACTATTATATAAAATGAAAGTGAAAATTTTTTGTGTCCGCAAAACTCCAAAAGTACTGGTCCGATTTTTTTTAAATAAGTTTTAAAATATCACATTTGTACTACAAAAGGTTCATTGGTTATTTTCTTTACGAAATTTCAATAATAAGTATCTTTAATTAAAGTGCTAAGTTTTTTAAAAAATCATCCACAATGCCATGCATTGCTTGATCGTTCGCTTTTCATGCGTTTGTGCTGCGAGAGCCTCAATAAACTGCATGTTGCTCTCTACTCTTTTTGTTCTCAGCAAGCACAAAACAACAAAACAAACAAACAAACACATATACATACATACGTTGCTGCGCTTAGCTAATTGGATCGAAGTATGTACATTCTAAATCAAAAAGTAATTTTGATGTGGAGAATTAATCTAACACAGTTTTGTTAAAAGGGGATTCACTGACTACCTTTAGCATGTTGAGGATTTTTTTGATGAGAATGAGATTCAATCCGACTTGATATATGTATGTATGTATGTATGTACGTATGTTTATTTGTTTCGCTGCATGCAACTTTTCTACGCATGTTTTGACGGTGGTTTTCCTGTATTTTTAACCGACTTCAAAAAGGAGGAGGTTCTCAATTTCGTTGGTTTGTCCGCGCTTTTTTTTTTTTTTTTTTTTTTTTTTTTTTTTTTTTTTTTTTTTTAAATGTATGTACATCGATAACTCCTAAAGCACTTGCCCGATTTCCGTAATTTTTTGTCAACAGATAGATACCATGAACGCGGAGGTCCTTTTTTAAAAAAGTGGGCGATACTCGACAAAGGGGCGTGTCAATATAAGAAAAACACTATATTTCAGTTAATATTGACACTAGGGTACTGAAATTTACAGTAAAAACACTAGGGTAGACACAATTACTACAAATTACGATCAATAAAGTGGGCGTTATTTGACAAAGGGGTGTGGCAATATTGGAAAAACACTGTATCTCGAATAGTATTGACACTAGGGTACTGAAATTTAGTACAGAGGTAGACACAATTTTTGAAATTTACTGTAAAGAAAGTGGGCGTTATTCGACAAAGGGGTGTGGCAATATTAGAAACACACTATATATCGAATAATATTGACACTAGGGTGCTAAAATTTAGTGCGTGGGTAGGCATAGCTATTACAAATTACAATCAATAAAGTTGGCGTTGTTTGACAAAGGGGTGTGGCAATATTGGAAAAACACTGTATCTCGAATAGTATTGACACTAGGGTACTGAAATTTAGTACAGGGGTAGACACAATTTTTGAAAATTACTGTAAAGAAAGTGGGCGTTATTCGACAAAGGGGTGTGGCAATATTAGAAACACACAATATATCAAATAATATTGACACTAGAGTGCTCAAATTTAGTACATGGGTAGGCATAGTTATTACAAATTACAGTTAATAAAGTGGGCGTTATTTGACAAATGGGTGTGGCAATATTGGAAAAACACTATATCTCGAATAGTATTGACACAAGGGTACTGAAATTTAGTACAGGAGTAGACACAATTTTTAAAAATCACTGTGAATAAAGTGGGCGTTATTCGACAAATCGAATAATATTGACACTAGGGTGTTGAAATGTAGTACATGGGTAGGTACAATTACTGCAAATTACGGCTAAAAAAGTGGGCGTTATTCAACAAAGGGGCGTGTCAATATTATAAAAATACTATATCTTAGTTAATATTGACACTAGCGTATTAATATTTGGTATGCAGGTAGATAAGTAGGTAGAATCATTGAAAAAGTGAGCGGGATTGTACACAGGATGTGTCACTTTAAGGAAAGTACTATATTACGGTTAATATTGATACTTGGAAACTGAAATTTGGCACAGGGGTAGGTAGAATCATTATATGGTACGGTAAATAAATAAGGCGGGATTAGAGAAAGGGCGTGGCACTACAAATTGTAAAGAAGCAGAAATGGAAAATACCCAACAAACTTTCAGGAATTAATAAATCAAATTTGTTAAGAACAAAGTTTCATGTTTAAAATTTTCCTCAAGAATAAATACTATTGCATGAAATATTTCATATTATCTAAAAAGGAAGAAATAAAAACTTTTTAACAAAAAAAAACACCCACTTCAAAATCACTACAAAGTAAAAAATAATTTTAAATAACTTTTCCCATTCATTTCTTGGTCATATTTTAAAAGCTATTTATACGTGTTATAATATTGGTCATCTTATCATTTTCATTTTTTTTATTTTGTTTTATTATCAATATATTAATTGCTTTATGAACATAAAAGCTTTGAAGTCGGCGCTCATCTTTGACACACAATCATGACCTTTTACCATCCGTGCACTATTTGGTGCCTTGGTGACACTGTAGTAATTTTAAAAGCTTTGTACACATTAAAATTCTCAATAAACTGGTTTGGGTGAGCTTGTAAAGCTCATATTGAATATGACATAGTGTGTAACAGCTGCACAAATAATGCATGGAACACATTGGCTACATTCAGCGTACTCAAAAATTGCCAACTGAAAGAAAAAAAAAATCGCTAAGAAGCTTTTATATTCATAAAGTTAATAATATTTTTATGATAAAACAAATTAGAAAAAATTAAAATAAAAAGATTTCGACATAGTAAGATAAGCGCCGACTTCAAAGCTTTTATGTACATAAAGCAATTAATATATTGATAATAAAACAAAATAAAAAAAATGAAAATGATAAGATGACCAATATTATAACACGTATAAATAGCTTTTAAAATATGACCAAGAAATGAATGGGAAAAGTTATTTAAAATTATTTTTTACTTTGTAGTGATTTTGAAGTGGGTTTTTTTTTTGTTAAAAAGTTTTTATATAAATGAACAAAAGGAACAAACGGCTGACTTTTTACTTAATAGAATTGACATTGTGTGATTCAATAAGTTTTTTTATAAATAAACAAGAGAACTGGGACGGGCATAGGAAAAGGGGTTATGGCTTCGACCACACAAGTCAAATTTTTGATATTGAATAGTTTTGGAACTAAACGTCGCATGACAATAAAACTCAGTATGGAGTTACTAATTGCCAAAGTCTTTCTACTGGAAAACTGGTATGTGCATTGGAAAAGGGGGTGTGGCCCGATTCTCTATACAGAATAGCTATGGAAGCTAAAATCGCAGGACATTGAAACTCATAATGGAATTGTCACCTGGGAGTGATGTTCTGCTACTGGGAAACTGTAACGGGCAGTGGAACATGAGCGTGGTGTCAGACTAAGGGACTAATAAAAATTTTGAATTTACTTATCATTTCCAATATACTTGCTGGGTGCAGCAACGCGCGCCGGGTATCGCTAGTATAAATATATGGCCATTAAAAATTTTGAAGTACAACCAAATGTCTTAAAACAATGATATCAGACTTAAGCTGTTATTGTTTATGAACACAAAATTATAAGCATTTTCCAATAGTTATGTAAAAAGTTATCTTTTTCCAAGCTTAATGCTTCCGTTTCTAAGCTTGTTTAAAAGTTATTCCAAGCTTGTTTGGCTGATTGGGAACTTCTTTATATTGATTTGTGCTCTCCCTTCACAGCCGGCATTTTATGTCAGTTGTTTTTACAGCGCAATTGTATGGCCCAGTCGATGAGTATGTGTGTGTTAGTGTGCATTTAAAATCGATAACCTGACCTAGTAGTAAAGATATCTCATGATGTGCAACTGAACATCACATCTTATGTAGGTCATAAGAGGAAGTGGACATTGTGGGACATTTTTTTTTGCGCAATTTGACTGAAGGAAAGGCCAACTCGAATGACACTCAATATGTTCATAGTGGGAATACCTTCTAAGTTTGCTTAATTGATTGATTGTGTCAAAGACGGGAACGAACAGATGTCAGAGTTATATGTCTTACAATCACAATGAAATAAGGATGTTGTATAAAGAAATCTTATGGGTATCATTAATAAAAGTGCTATTTATAAAAATTAATATGTTCTTTTTTATAGAAATATTTTGCATTTTGGTTTTTTTTTTTTTTACATGCATGTTAATGTGACTTTATGCATGTAAAGTTGCTTGTGACTGCTTACATAAAGTGTCGCGCTTCTGAATTTTATTATTTTTTTTTTATCAACATACATTCAGTGCAAACTTCCTGCATTGCGGAATTTGTGACCGTTTTGTGCGCTGTCTTTTTTTTTATTTATTTATTTATTTTTGGTTTTTGTTGTATTTTCAGTTTGAATTCCGTTTTTAGTTTTCAACTGCATGTGAAATTCAAGCTAAAATTCTTGGGTTTCCTCATTCTACTAAATCTGTGTGTACTTATGTGGCTTTGTGTGTGTGTGTGGATAAATACAAGTTTGCTGGCTTTGTTCCAGTTAATTTCACGACTTTAAGCCTTTTGCTATCTACGACATTGGATAGGAATCTTTTCCTTTTGGCTGATTCTATTCTATGCCAACTTCTTTAGTTTGATCTTTATGTAAGCCAAGTTTGCCAATTGTCCTTAAGTGCGAGGATTTCAAATTTTGACTTATCAAATGAGCCAATGAACTCTAACAAGATGGGCTGCTTTAAGCTCTAAACTCTTTGAAGTTTTTTATTAATAAATCGTTTTTCTTTTATTTAACTTTCTCAATTAATACATTAAGGGAAATAATGCATATTAACATTATCCACGCCTGAGTATAAAGGCCGTATAAACCTCTGCAGACAATGGCAGAGAGGTGGCGGCCGTACAGAAAAATTATTTTAATTCAAATAATTTTCTGTCGCTGCTAGGGTTCGAACCTGGGTTTCCAAAGTTCTTTGACATAGCGGCCACGTTCTTTAACCAACTACGCCACGGACGCCACAAATATCACACACCTACACTCAGAAAAAACCCATATCTTTTTTCCATAAAAAAATCTCTATTTTTGATAATAGCAATTTTCTCTTTTTCAAATAAAATTTCCTACAATTAGAATAAATTTTCACATATTCGAAATAATATTTCTTCACTTGTAGGAAATGAAAATATTTCAAGCCTCTAATAATGATAAGTATTTTTTTCGCACTAAAAAATTCTCATTTATAGATAAAAAATTCTCATTTATAAATAAAAATTTCTAGAAAATGAAAAGTTTTCTCTATTATATTCATAAATACAAATAATTTCTCAAAAATAAAAGTCTTTTTCTCTAAGAACGATATATTTTTGTTATATTTCTCTTTTTCATGGAAGCTTTTTACCATTTTTAGGGAATTTTTGGTATCACTGGAGCAAACTCTATACCATTTTTCTCTAAATATGATGGCTTTTTTATAATATTCCGAGAGACTTTTTTCTGAGTGCACATACCTATAACATCAGCTGAAATAGCCGACAAGCAGCAACAACATCGCACTCTGTTCCTCCAGTTATCAATGAAGTTTTTAGAATTAAGATTCTTGCATTCGGTTTCTTATAGTTCTCATTTGCTTTTTGTTATGAATATTAATAGCCTGGGTGTTTGGCCAAAATTCTTTGTGGGTGCGATTGGCGATCGCATGATACAATCATGTAAGGTAAGAGTGACAACCGGACATTTTATCACGAATGTCTTGCAGCGATTGTCATTTGCCTGCATATTTTGCTTTTTATTTTCTTTTCTACTTTTTCCTTCTTTAATTTATACTATTTTTGACATATAGTGCCATAATATTGCACCAACTGTCAAATATAGTATAAATTAGAGAACGAAAAAAGTAAAAAAGAAAATAAAATATAAAAGCAAATGGTATTTGATGGACGCAGCTCGTGAGAAATATTTAAATATATTGTTTTTTGAAATTTCAATATTTTTATATAAATTTTCTTTAAATGCGAAAGTTTAATATTCAAATAGTAAATATTTTAAAGATATTCAAAAAAATTCGTATATAATATTACTTTATTTTTTATTAATTCAGTTTCAATATTTTAATATTTTATTTAATTAAAAAAATATTTAAATAAATTTTAAGTATTTACGTAGACGATTTGTACAAGTGCGTTATTGGTGTAAAAATGACTCGTTTTTTTGATAAATTAAGAAAGTTTTTGGATAAATTTAATATTTTTTATCTTAGTGCAGTTAACATTTATCGGAATAATAAAAAAAGTTATGTATGTGAATGTAAATATGAGTGTAAAATAATAATTTGCTTTCTCTTATTTAGTTGTATCAATTAACACCATAAAGTTTTCAATGTTAAATTTTTTTTTTTTTTTAATCCAACAATGTTCAAGATACATACATATACATTTTTCAGCAAAGCTTTAATTCTAAAATTCGAATATTATATAAGGTGCAGTTCAAAGTCGTAAGACACTATCTCATTCTAAAATATTTTTGACAGCAAAGAACCGTTTAGGAAAAAAAAATTAACAAAATTCAATGAAAATATTATTAGCTGATTTTTTAATTAAGAGTATTTTTTAAAGCAAAAACTTCCCAGTGAACCAAAACTACCATTTTCGAATTCATTTAGGAACCTTTTCGGGTAGAAACGTACTAAAATGTCTCTCAAAAAGGAACCTTATTTTGTTCGTGGATAAAAAAAGGATGGACGAGTAAAAAAAGAGCCATAGAAAAGTTATTTTTCGGCACTCAGAAATTAACCCTTTTTCAATCAATCCCCGGACGAAAATAACTCTAAGAAACGAACTTTTTTTTTCTTCGAAAATGAGTTAAATTAAAAAATTTACCATAAAAAAGTTATTTTTCAGCACTTGGGAATAAACCCTTTTGTATCAATCGCCGGACTGAATTTTTTCTTGTTTTTCCTTTTGAAAACAACCCATTTTTTTCAGAAATGCGTTAAAAAATAAAGCTTTTTACATTATAAATTTTATTATTGCATATTTATTTATTAGTCATTTTTTTAAATTGAAATGTATGCACACCAGCAGATGTGAAAACGCCAATGGACTTTTTAAAAATTTAAATATTAAATTTAAAAAATTAAAAATTAAATATTAAAAATTAAATTAAATATAAATATTAAAAATTAGGGTATTCACTTCAATGCTGAAATTTAAAAAATTGGAAATTTCCAACGAGTTGAAATGAGCGACCGTTTTTTAATTTTTGTTTTAATCACATGCATTAGTCAAACTTAAAATCACCATCGCTTATTTTTATGTAAATGTTATCAAAACAAATAATTATGTGATTATTCTGTAAAAAAACTTGTGGTTCCTGTCCTTTTATGAAAAAGCAATTCCAAAAAAAGATTGCTCCATTTTAAACATTTCATTCAGCTTTTTAGGCGGAATTTGACATAAAGCTCTTCTTTTTATTGAATTTTGCAAATTCACAATGACTCACACTCATTAAACAGTGCTGCTTATGGATACTAAACACATCTTTTCTTCGTAAATTTCCGATGATTATTTTTCATCAACTCAATTAAATTTAAGCAATCTTCGGAAAACCAGAACAACAACAATTGCACTGAAGTTTCGTAAATTTCAGCATTTCGGAAAATTACGAAGTGAAGGATATACCTTAAATCTTTTTTTTTTCATCGATTCATATAATTTTTTAAAAAGCCAAAATCCAGGTTATCCCATTCGGCACTAATTGCCGAACTTAAGCTTCTCTGCGTTGTCATACATAAGGAGGAGGAATATTTTCAAAATATTCTCCTTTATGATTAATACTTTTTTGCATGTTTTTGAACCATTTGTTATGACATTCATCCCATTCCGCTTGAGATACCTCCAAAACGTAGGTTTTGGTGACTTCTGGCATCAAAAACCGTTGTCCACTCAGTTTTTCCTTGATGTGTGGGAACAAAACGAAATCATTGGTTGTCCAATCAGGTCAGTATGGTGGATGACCCATTTATTCGATGTTTTGAGCGGTCAAAAACGAACTTGGTGCCTTCCTTCTTTTTGCTGAGGTGTTCGTAACCGATTAATAGGTTTACAATACGATTTTCCCCAGAGTACAATTTAATATTTTAAGTTTATTTTCACTATGTTATTAAACAAAAACACTGTTTTAATGATAGTGTAAGGCTTACAACCATTTTTTTTTTAATTTTTCATTTAAAAAAAATATCTAACATTATAGTTATAGCACCTAATCACTGTATTGACAACAAAATCATACAATATGCCAAAAAAGACAATATCTAACGTACTTGCACAAAAGCAACAACAGTTAAAAAAAAAAATCCCAAATGATCTCACCAGTATTAAATTATATAATTATGGATAAATTGTAATGACGAATGAAAAATGAAGTTCATCAGAAAGTTCAATAATAACACTGCGACAATCATTTGGAGTAAATGCCGGAAAACGATGTATAATAGTAGGTTCGAAATATTTTAATTGATACCTACTTGACTCTAGGTTTTTCAATTAAAGTGTTTTTCAATTAATTCAACAAAATTGTTCATAAAAAAAAATCCAAAATAATGTTATAATTCAACACACTTACCACATAAACGCTCAAAACATACTGACTTGCAATTTAAAGCACAGCATAAAAAAACAAACTTACGCAGCACAACAAGCAAAAAAAAATGTTTTCTCCAAGCTTGGATAAAAAGTGTCCAACCTCCACTTGATCTCCAACTCATTTCAAATTGATCTCCAACTCAAATTGTCTTGAGATGTGTAAGTTTTCAAAGTGGCAATACTGTTGAAGTGTCACAAAAAAGTATTGTTTTTTTTGTGTGTGGCAACACTAGGTTGTTTTGGTTATTGTGTTTTTTATTAATTTGTGAACATTTGTCAAACAAAGTGAATTGCAACTAAATAATAAAGTAAGTCAAAAACTGCAGCACATTATTTCAATAAATAAATAAATTCAAATAATAAAATAATAAAAGGTAAGATGAGTAAAAGAATAAAGCGCGAAGAACAGCAAATTTTGCTATCAGATAGGGATGGGGGGGGGACTAAAAGCACCCGGAACTTCTACTGTTGCACGAGGAGCTACATTGCTTGCAGAGAGGGATGTAATAGGAGCGCTAGAAGTGGCAGAAACGTCAATTGTTGCCCGAGCAGCTGCATTGCACTTTGAACTTGTGGCAACTTCAGATGAGGAGCAATGCAGCGCAGAAGAAGAAAATGAATACAGCTCAAAAGAAGTGGAATGTAATGAAGAAATAGATTTAAAATTATTTTCAATGATTGAAATAAAACTAGTAAGAAATGATCTTCGACTGGGCCTAAGTTAAAATATCCCCACGACCGAACCGTATATTCAAAGTCTTAAACAGTCAATAAAATGTTTACTTGTAAACATATTTTCGTCATAGCTTTAACGGAAAATATTTGCTTTTGTTTTTTAATGAAGTCACTTTGTATGGGAGGTGGGTGTGGTTTTCACTCGATTTGGTTGAATTGCATACACAGAGTACATAATATTCATATGCGATATTGCAAGTCCATATATTAATTTTTGTGGAATTTAAAGAGATTTTTACATTTTTGATAAAGCCACTTTGTATGGGAGGTAGGCATGGTTTTCATCCGATTTGGATAATTTTCGAACTTGATCTTTATTTTTTAGATAAAAGCTTAAATATAGAATTTCGCGATGATAGCTTGAACATTACGGCTGTAGTCTTGATCACAGACAGACAGACGGACAGACGGACATGGTTAGATCGACTCGGGTGGTGATGCTGATCAAGAATATATATCGATACGTCCAACGTCATATGTTGGTAACTCGAAAATCGCAATTTTTTCAAAAGAAAACCAAAAACAAAATTCGAGTACAGGTTTCTGTTTATTGTAGATAAAATTAATGTCTTTCGACTATTAAATCACTAGAATTTAGACTTGTAATTTGGACAACATAAATCCATATGAGTTGTTCCTTAAATTACCAATTTGTCTTCTGCAACATTATTTTTTTTTTGTAGTTTTATGTTAAGGTACAAACATTTTGTGGTACAAATATTTGAACCTTAAGTTGGTATTTATGACTTACAACAATAGTTTTTTTAAAAAAAAAATAGCTAGTGTACATGAAGTTGCCAACAGAAAAAAAACAACACTTTTTGCATGGAGTCCTCCCTTAAATATACCAAAGTTGTTACTTTAAAAATAACCTCAAATTTTTAGCTATAGGTTCAAAAAATTGTCACCAGATGGAGTCTATTGCGAAGATTCAGACAAACAATGTCCCTTTAAAAGTTGGTAGTTTGAGTTATGAATTTATACGTTGGGAGTATCGATATACTTTTCTATACCTGTCACGCCCCATTATGGACGTTACAAACGGAGTGACAAAATAAATATACTCCTTTTACGTTTTTTTAACGTGGGGGTATAAAAATAATTGGAAGAGCTTTCTCTTAAAACACTATTTCTTTTTTCATTTTGGGTTGGAGATCGCTTTGAGAAAGACCTTGGATATCAAGTAAAGATCCTGCCTTATCTCAACTGGAGATCCAGCACTGGAGATTGGAGAAACGAACTGAAGCTCTACTTAAGGTCAAGCCAATCTCCAAGGTTAATGTTTATTGGGATGTATCAATACTAGTAGAAATTGATTACATCAGACGATACTTTGGAGTTTCAACCTCAACTAAAATGAACAATTTTTTTTCATTACGTTTCTAAAAAAGTTGAAAAAGGCATTGTTTCAAAATCCATCGCTATTACATGCAGGGGCGTACCGAGGCCATTCTATGGCTTTATGACAAAAATAACAAACAAAAAAAATATTAAAGAAGTCATCGGGACACGAAAGTTGGTTAATCAACGAAACTTTAAATTCATGAAATCATAACCTGCTATATACAGGCGCTTCAGAAAAAAATATAAGGCCCAAGTAAAGATTGGTTGGTTCTTAGTTCTCGTGACAAAAATAAAGACAAAATTTATGTCGTGATTAAGTAAGTCGCGAAGAGAGTCGATAGCAGACCGAAAATGCACCAATCATGCATGGGCGTTGCATGGAATTATTTTATTATTTTAATTAATTTTATTATTAGGTACAAATCCTAATCACGACAAAAAACAAAATAGTTATGGCGTCATCTGTTTGAGAAGGTAGCAGCTTATGCAACAAAATGCAATATTGTTGCATGGAATTATTGCTCGCTGAGTAGAAGTGCTACGGAAAAATTTTATTTTACAACATCAAAAAATGGTATTTTTTACTTCATAACGAAAAAAAATTTTTGTTTTCCAAGAAGGCAACGGCTGAATGCAGCCATAATGCAACAACAATGATGTTATAACTCCGTGATTATTTTACATTTCATTTACTATTGTACATTTTTTTATAAAATTAAAAATAAAAATTAATGGTGTTATGAGGCCTCTCATGGAAGCTCTTAATGCACTGATGCAAAATAAAAAAAAAATAAAAAAAAACAAGATTAAAATTAATATAATGATAAGGATCAGGGACAAGGATTCGGATAAAAATTAAGATAAGGATTAAAAAAAAATAATGAGTGTAAGTATTTGAACAAAGATGAGGACTAGGAATAATATATGGAGTGAGTCATACGTTTGGATAAAGATAAGAACATGGAATTGAACAAGGATTAAGGCAAACATTTAGACACACCTAAAACAAAATTAAGAACAAGATAGGAAGAAGGATAAGGACAAACAATACACAAGGATTTGGACACACCCGATTTAATACAAAGATTGGGAAAAGAAGTAGGACTAAAATTAAGAAAGGGATTTGTACAAGAATAAGGTTTGCAATTTGGAGATGGATTAAATCAAAAGTTTGGCAAAAAGTAAGACACTTATTAAGATAAATCTAAGTATATGGATGAGGATAAAATTGAGAACAAAGAAAAGGAAAGGACAGGAATACAGATAGATATACTCTGTCAAGTTAAAACTTATGTTAGGGATGTGTTCACGATACAGTCTATTTTTTTAAGTTTACTGAAAGTGTAAAATTAATAAAAAATTATTTCAATTTTAAAATTTTCAAAACTTATTGAGTATTGATTTTGACAGTCAAAAAATTTAAAAAAGTATAAATATCATCTATTCATAATCACGAGATTTTGTTTAAAAGTGCATTATTTTCAGAAACTTGAGTAAATAATTTTTTGATGAGGAAAAAAAAAAATCAAAATCTGACAACTTTCAAAATTCATTCATTAATAATAATATATTTTATAGTGATCGTTTTAATAATGAGCTATGAAGGCATTCCCCTCATCGTCATAGGAGATCAGCTTTAATTTAAGATTTTATGATTCGTGAAATTCAGCCACAACAAGTAGCTTAGATAGGTAAAATAAATAGCTTACAGAGAAATTTTTTGGCAACACCAACGCTTTAGGCTAAATTTTACACATTGATATTTTTGATATTGTTGTGTTTTTTTTTTTATATTTCTTTTTTAACTTCATTCAACGTTTCAATTGAACTATTGCGAAAATCAAACGCTTGGTGCTAGCAACAAACATTTTAAATAGCTGTCAATGGCAGCAACATATAAACGCCAACATTCAATTTCAAGTGTGGGTCGTTGGCGTCGCTCAGAGTTGCCAAACTGGTTTGAATTACTTGGAAATTGTTTCAAGCGAAACTGCAGGCTATAAACAAAATTAAACAACAACAAAACAAAAATAAATACTAAAAAAATTTTAGCAAAATTAAATATTCGTTAGTTTCTAGGCAGGAACAAAACAAAAAAAAATTAAAATTGTTTATAGGTAATGTGAGGAGTACAAAAACAAAACGATAGAACCATCCAAACAGTAACATGACTTTCTTAACTTGGCCTGTTTGTTGGAGCGAATTAAAGTAAGTTGATCGCTCGGTGAAACTTGATTTAAAAAGAAAAACAAAAATAAAAACATCTCTTAGCGATTTGCTAATTTCTTTGTACAATTAACGCATTTTTTTAAAAACAAATATGTTTATGACTGTTTATTAAATTATTTTCTAAGAACTGTTATTGTTTCAACATGAATGAAGTAAATAAAAAGTTTTGACACAATTTGAGCTTTTCAGTTAATTTTTATAATTTTCCTGTTATAAAAATTTAATTAAAAATAAAGTTGCGACGGAAATAGAGCTGCATTTATTCTTCCTATAAAACCGGTTTCAACACGATGGGATAGAAATAAATTTTTTAATTGTACATTCGCACTGGCCCGAAATTGCTTGAATTTGTGAGATGATTTCAGTTGAAATTGTGAGTGTTCATACTGAATTGAAGTAATTTCGTTTGACGTTTATTTGTTTACGTTTTTATTCAAGAGAAAAAAATTACATCGTTTATTGATATCTTTGTAATATATCAACAAAATACGGGACTAATGATGAAGCTGAATGAAATATGCAGCAGAAAATACACTAAAGACAACGTTGGTCATTGAAAGAAAGAATAAAGAACCTGCAAATAAATATCAACTCAAGAAGACATCAGTTGATGCTTCTGGTCTTTGCAGCCAGACTATCATTGCAATGTTGTCATCCATTATTGTGGACACCACGCATTTCTTCCACTTTCCCGTTCACACATTTAAAAGAAGCTTCCTCGGCTCCAGGAGACCTATAAATTATAAATTATCTATAAATTATCAGAAATTCAAATTTCCAACCATGGTATAATTATACAAGGTACCATTGACAGTTGCTTGAGAAAACATCTTCTGTCAAAAAATATACTCAAAAAAAGAGCGCTCACAATCCGCCATTGAAAACACAAACAATGTTGAAAACGTTAAAGTGAAAAAAACAACAACCATAGCAGCTGCAGATGCATATACACAAAAAGCTGTTTTTGACAGGAGATGTTTTTTTGTAGAAGAGAACATAAGCGGTTGTCAATGCTACCTTGTATTATTATACCATGATTTCCAACACATTCAAAGAGACGATAAAATTATCAATATTTTGACGGATTATTTTGATTGACAATATATTTATTGGCAGTGCTGCCAAATTTGGTATCAACATACCTGGGTTGCCTTAGAATTTAACTCAATTTCGGGGTCAATTTCGATGAAATTGAGA
This sequence comes from Pherbina coryleti, assembly GCA_943735915.1. Taxonomy (NCBI): domain Eukaryota; kingdom Metazoa; phylum Arthropoda; class Insecta; order Diptera; family Sciomyzidae; genus Pherbina; species Pherbina coryleti. Next base: position 108,730,288 of record OX030952.1, read on the forward strand.
TTGGTTCCTAGTTTCATTTGAAAGTATTTGTATGGCTAAATAAAGCAATTTCAACTCAATTGCAGGCGAAATTGAGAATATGCTCGAAATTGCGCAGTTTCGGCCCAGTACGAACGTACTATAACTGTTTTTTAAATATGTTTTAATCTAATTCTCAACAGTTATTTGAGGGTACAGCCATCTATTTTTTATATAATGTGTCTACGTCGCAAGAGTATCCTTTTTTGAATTCCTTATTTTAAATTGTTACTTTAAAGAATATTATGCTACATATGTATGGATATTACATGCATTTCATTATATATATATTTGAATTCTGTTGTAAAGTTACGAAAACGTATGAATTACCCTTTACTTTATCATATTCAAGCTTTTTATACGTAGTGTATAATAAATATTTAGAACTCGCTACTTTGTAATATTGAACACAGCCTTAAACTGGTTGCTAGGCTTTCTACTTTTTTAAAAACTACGATGTTACTTACAATTGATCTTAACCTATTGTTATAATAAATATCTATATAAAATTCTAATTACACATTTCAATTTTCACTCAACTAAAATCTATCCGAGAATTAAAAAAATATTTGTGGCGCTATTTCCGTAAGATCCCCGGGTAATCTTAAGCAAATCCCTATAACTCTTTGCTAAAGCTTTCGATAGCTTACTCTCTGTCTTTATTCTTATCCGTATCCTTTCCCTTTCTTCTTCTTCTTCTTCTTTTCTTCTTTTATTCATGTGCAAATTCTTCTTTTAATCCATGACCCAATCCTTGTCCTAATTCTTGTCCGAACCCATTTCATGGTCCTTTTTCCACTTCTTGTCGCAATCCTTGTACCAATTTTTTTCGTAATTCTAGTTTTTAATGTTATCTTAATTTTTTTCCAATCCTTGTCTATATCCTTGTCTGAATCCTTGCCTGAATTCTTTTCCCAATCCTTAACAAAATCCTGGCCCTCGTCTATGGTCTAATTTTTGTCATAATCCTTTTCCTGATAATATTTGTCCTGGCCTTAATCGTTGTATAAACCCTTGTCCTCATCTTTTTTTCTAATCCATGTTTGGTTTTAAAAACTTGTTCTAAAATGTCATGTTTTAGTTTTGTTTTTTATTTTGCTTCTGCTTTGTTACATCGACATTAACTTTCGCACAATAAATCCATGCAATAATGTAGCATTTATCGAGCGGTTCCCTGCGGGACCTCATGACACTATCGATTTTATTTTGGACTTTTATCATGCTACCGACAACCTCACCTTTATTGTCGTTCTATAAAATATACCGTAGCGCCCATGGTCACGGAGCTATAATTCCATACAATATTTTTTTATTGTTATTGAATTTTTACATGGCCCAAACATTTTTATTATTATTTTCGTTATAAGGTTCCAGACCCAATATTTGCTGTCGTAAAATAAAATTTACCGAAGCACTTCTAATACGCGAGTAATAATTCCACGGAACAATATTGTATTTTTGTTGCATAAGCTCCTACATCCACTACCTGATGGCGTCATAATTTTTTATGTTTTTTATTTTTATTTTTTTTATTTTTGTCATAGGATCAAGTACAAATACTTTATCTTCGTTTTATAATATTTACCGTAGTGCATATGCTCACCAAGTAATAATTCAATGCAACGCCGTTGCATGGAAAACTATATTTTCAATTTTGTAGCGGCTCTCTCCGTGGTCTCATGACGTCATGCATTTTTTAATAATTTTTTTTTTGTATGGGTTAAAGATCAGCTTTTACTGAGGCAAATCATTTTTATCTTAGCACCTATATATAGTGTGTTATAATTCCATGTAACAAAATTCACTTATTTCTACGACTTTCCGGTTCTCTTTGAACATCCTACACATGTTTCACTTGATTGACCCTTTCTTCCAACTAGTCTATCATCCAATTTCGAACTACTTTAGACTTGGTTGAATACCCATTTATTCAATCGGTTGAAATTGAATTAATTTACTTAGATTTGAGTTCAAGAAAATTATTAATCGTCTTGAATAAATCAATCAACATATTATTAATCTTATACAGAAATTCCGGGACTCCATATGCTTTGAATAGTTCGGCACTCTGGGGTTGAACTTCCACATAATAAAGTAATCACATAACACAGCAAAACCTTGTCGAACACAAATTTGTGTCTTTTAAACGACCTCAAAACTAGTTCCAATGGTACTAGAAATTAACAATTTACCTTTTCCAATTGACTCCAAATTAACCGCTTAAATACTCGTCGGAAAAAAAGGGCTGGGATAAATTCTATAATGAACTAATTTATGACTCTCAAAAATACTGAATGCATATTAAAAAAGATTTGACATTAAACCTTTCATTAAACCCTCAACTTCGGACTGTATCGAAAAGAAACCCCTACTTTTCCCACAGAATTTCTCTCAGTGTATCAGTTTGTATACAACCCTGCGCACGCCGTTAATAAGAGTGCATATCAAGCTTTAAAAAACATTCGACTTTTGTTTACTTTTTGTCGCTATATATTGAAAATGCGGCAACTATATTTAAAAGTGCGAAAACAAATTTTGTTAAATTACTGTACAGAAAAAGGAGTTTCATATCCTGCACTAGCAAAACAATATAAGGTATCACACAAATCAATTGAAAATATAGTAGAACCTTATGGCAAACAATCCATTCTATCGAATTTATCAAAAAAAAAGGTCGAAGAAAGGTCCACGTCGTCCCGATTTGAAGCTAAAGTTGTTGAGCTTGATAAAGAAGAAACTTTCGATGTTAGTCCGGGATTTAGCTAAAAAAGGTAAAACAACTGTTGGAATGATACAAAGAATGAAGCAGCGCAACAATATAATGACATAAAAAAACAAAAAGCACCGAAAAAAACTGAAAAACAAAAACAACGGGGAAAAAAGAGTACACAAGTTGTATCATCGTCTTAACAAGGAAAAAATTCAGTGTGTAATTATGGATGACGAAACGTATTTAAAATTTTACCTTTCTACACTTCCTGATCCCCAATATTATACGAAAGGTTAAGGTGAGGATGCCAACGATTACGTCAAGACGGTAGAAGTCGAAAAGTTCGGAAGCAAGGCTCTCTTTTGGCAGGCGATTTGTTCATGTGGCCTGAAATCAAAAATATTTGTCACAACGGGGACAATTAACTCCAAAATTTACCAAAAGGAGTGCTTTCAAAAACAGCTCATACCATTCTACAAGCAGCACAAGGTGCCAACTATATTCTGGCCCGATCTGGCTTCAGATCATAACGCCACATCAACATTAAAGCTGCTTAAGAACAATGCGATCAATTTCCTTGAAAAAGAGAAAAATCATCCAAATGTTCCTGAGCTACGACCAATAGCGCGTTACTGGACTCTAATGAAACAAAGTTTAAAGAAAACCGGAAAATGTGCTAAAAATTTCACAAACATCAAACGGAATTGGCAAAGAGCATCTAAGACCCTAACGAAAGAGGTAGTACAACGTTTGATGAAAAGCGTTAAGCAAAAAATTCGAAAGACTTTAAAACTTGAATTATTTGTTATAAAAACTATTTAATATTTTTCATAAATGTGTCTTAAAGTGCCTGGCTTTAAAAAAAATAAATACTTTAATATACATATTTGATAATACAGATAAAATTAAATAGGGAGTTTCTTTTCGACACAGTCCTTAAGTTACGAATTCTCTATTCGAACTTCACTTAATTAAAGTTTTATAGCATTTATAAATTCAAAAATATTTTTCATCTCAATTCCACATTTACATACATTCCTGCAATTTTTCTATTTGACAGAAAAATAAACGCTTAAAGACGATTGAAGACATGTCTCCACTTTCCACTTCTAATGAAATCACAAGCATCGATTCAACTAAAGAAAATTCGTAATATTCCAAAATTAATCACATTTATTACAGTGACATTTTTACATAAATACATTTCTACATTTCGATAAATTCTCTAAAACGACACACTCTTTTCAATACACCCTGTACATTTTCATCATATTGCATAACAATTCATAACAAATTCAACAATTTTACAATCCAACTGGCAGATGGATGACTCTATCGCCACGGCATCTTTATCGGTGAACGCGAACGCCTTTGCGGCATTTGTGTCGTTGTAGTCGACATAGAACGTAGTTGGTGTTGGTGCACACTGCTGCTAGGTCGATTCGAATCCATTAAATATGAGCGTGTCTGCGTTTTGCTGGTATTTTCAACAGGTGCGCTACGCCCACTACTTTTAGACGAACACGGCTTGAAGCCAGTAGCCGCCGCCAACGCCGCGGCATTCTGCTGTGAACGCGGAGAATCACCAAAATAGGTCTTTGATAATGGTTTCATATAATTGATACTGGACGGAGACTCATAGCGTGCTGCAGACGGTGCTTGAGCACTGGAGTGCTGAGTACTTTTCGTGCTGAGGTTGCGATATTGGAGAGTAGTCTGTGAAGCGCGATTGTTGTCGCTGCTGCCAGAATTGCTTAGTTGCAGGCGTAGTGGTGCGCTTCGACTGTTAAGTAGCGACGGCGATGAAGAATGTTGTGCTACTGGCACCGCATTCACCGAATCGTTACGTATCTGCACCAATGTTTGATAGCGTCCTTCGCGTGCAGGTATTTTTGGTGCTGGGCTGGCGATTGTGGCATGAGCGGCAACAGGTTTGAGCCAATCACTTAGCTCGAGGTCGATATAACGCTTTGTTGTTGCCGCATAACTCCTATTGGGCGATGGCGTAGGTGATGCAGGCATGCGCAGCTGATAGCTGCTGGTGTTGGGTGAAGATATTGAGGAGCTGGAGGGCATTGGTTTGGCTACACCAACTGGCACCATGCGTCCCGGCACATTTGGTGTTATGGAATTCTTTATTTCGATACGTATTGATGGCGACTGCTCCGGCACAGGCTGTTCGTACATATGGCGATCTATACGGAAAGTTTCATTGCGCTTAACTGGTGAGCGTATAGATGAGCGGAGGCTATTCGACTTATGGTCACGCACCGGTGAGCGAATCAGCGGTCTATAGTTTTCATTGGCAAAGATCAAGACATCGCTACGATTTTCTTTGGCCGCTGAACGACTGAGGCGCGGTTGTTCCACTGGTTCTTCGACCTCGACAAACCAGGCGGGATTGTGTGGGACGTCGTTCACCTTATTGAGTAGTCTATCGCGAAAAGACTTGCGAAAACTATTAATGGTGATGGTTCTAAATTTTTCTTCCTCTGACTCTGACTGTGCCGGTTGTTCCGGCTTTTCCGGTTCCGTTGTAGCACGACTTTTATGTGGCGTATTTGGTTCAGCTGCCTGTTGTTCTTTCAGCTGCAGGGCGCTTAAAGCAGCATCTCGACTGTGCTTCTTCCTTCTAACTGTTATTGAATCGTAATGAGTACCAACCGAGTTGGTACGTATGGGGTCCGTGTTGACGCCCTTATTTTGAATTTCCATCAAACTCGATGGCTGCTCATAGAGAAAGTTGAAAGGATCTAATTTTGCATCATAGTCCAGAGTGCTGGGACCCTCCGACTGCCATTTGTAGTAGGTGTTCGTGGCATGCTCACTCGGATGATGATCTAGGCTGATGTCCTTGGGTGATGCAATTGGTTTTTTACGTTTAGAAAAAGTGCTGAACTTGCTAAACATCTTAGATTTTTTCGACTTATTCTCAGGAGTTGATGTGTTGGAGGAATTTTGACTGCGCTGATCGTCCTGCGGTGATTGATAGTCTAGAATGAAAGTATCGCTGCGGCTGAAAAATGAATCGGCCCGTGAGTCGGCGGAAGAGTCACGCCGTTTTACGGGGGCGTTGCCAGTATAACTCGCTGGACGCGTGAGACGCACAGGTGTGGTGTCACGCGAGGAGCTTCTGCCACGCGTCAGTGAATTACGTATATTGCGAAAAAGTGACATTTTACGGCAATTAGCTGAAGTAGCCGCCACGAGCTCGAAAATTAACGATTAATTTAAGGGTGTTGCACGATAAAACTAATCAGAACGCTTTCGTCAGCTGCTATTCTGTTCAAAATAACCTCAGACGTAACGTTCTATTACTCTAAAAAACTTAAACTGGTTGTTTCGAAAAGCAATACAAGCCTCAACAGCGGCTAATAAATGACTGAGCCTGAATGATCAGCGCGTATTCTAAGCGGCGGAAAAGTTTCCGCTGCTAGCAAAACCGAAACGTCTAAAAATGTCGTATCCCGAAGCTCGTAGCGGCACCGAGACGAGTTTGTAATCGCGTTCTACAACAGCCAGTTGCTGTTTTGACCATTTTTGCAAACACTTTGTTGACTTTATTGCTACTGTTGTTGTTGTTCTTGTTATTGTTGTTGTTATGATTGAGTCGGTTTTTTTATAATAAAATAATTATTAACTCAATTGATGCGAAGGCGTTCTTCATTCGTTATTTCTCGTTCGAGTTGACTTTATTTGTTATTTTGACTGAATGTCTTTTCACGAGCTCAATGAGCTAATCCACAAAATTTTGTAAATATTTTATTTTCTTTACTTGAATTTTGACGTAGTTTTCTGAAGTTGTGACAAGATTTTGTTTTTACATTTTTTCAACTTTTTTGTTTGTTCAGATAAACAAGCAGGCCCGCATTTACCATGAGGCATGAAAAGTAAGTGCTTTTTGGGGCGCCAACTTTAGATGCGATACCCACCGTGGTAATAAACAATACCGGCTTAAGTCATTTTAGACAGAATGAGATATTGCTGTAACTGTCTGTTATGAGCTAATCTCCATTTACATACAAATCTGGAGCTTTTAGCTTGAGAGCTTGAGAGATATGACAATGCCGATGATCCTAAAAAACCTTATGACCAATATGAACACGAATACAATTTTTATATATCCACGCGTAGTGCGTAAGGGGTACACTAACGTTGTAAATTCCTTTGTACCGCCCATAAGGAGGCGTGACAGGTATACAAAAGTATAAGCTGTAAAATTAAGAGTTGAAAAGCCATTTAGCCGTATTCATAAATATATCTTAAAATAGCTTTAAAAAGTTCAATAGTTAAAAAAGCTTTTTAATGTAAAAAAGTCTTTTAAAATTTTATTATTCGTAAAAATGTTGTAGCTGCTTTGTAGTTAAATAGGAACACTTTCGATTTGAAGTGGGAAGAGTGTCAATAATGGTTTGTGTATTTGATAAATTCAATGACTTTTCATTTATTTGTCACAATTTCGTTAACATTTTGATGTTTAAGCATTAACATTTTTTTCGAAGCTACCCTCTGCACTAAAAAAATTGTAATTTTATTATCTTTTTTGTAAATATTTTTAAATGTTTTGACAAATTTTCTTGTTTTTATTTTCTTTTTGTTTTGAATTTTTGTATATATTTTGAATTTTTTTGACATATTTTCCAAATTTTGGAAATATTGTTAATTATTTTTGACAATATTTGTGCTCAAATGAGAGCAAATAACTTTAAAAATGCTTTATTAGGGATGTATTGAACTTTTCAGCCATTTTTAAAAATCCTCTCATTTATAAATAAACATTTTCAATAATTTTTTTGACATTTTCTTTGTTTTTGATATATTTTGAAACAATTTGATATATTTTTGACATAATTTGTGCTCGGATTAAAACAAAATAAACTTTAAAAATTCTTTATCGAGGGTTTATTGATGGTTTCATCCATTTTTAAAATTCTCTCATTTATAAAGCATTTAAAAGAGACTTTTAACGATATTGAACGTTTATGAATAATGTTTTTCAATTTTTTTTTCGATTTTTCTCTTATGAAGGCTTTATAAGAGGTTCATAATTTTTTATGAATACATAGGCTTGCCATAATTTTTTGAAAACAAGTCCGGACACTTTTTGATTTTTTTTTTGTGGAGGGGGTGGGGGGGGGGGTATGAGTAGATGACATCCACAATTTTGCTTCACTTGTTCAATTCATGGTTTTTACGATAAAGCTTTACGATAATTCTTAACTTAATAATGTAAGAAGCTGTTGATTTTTTCTTATCTTCTTTGATACCTTTGATGCTTTCAAATTAGTTGGAACATAAAACAATTAGGAAGTATGTAATTCATTTATATTTAACGAAATATTTCAAAATAAACAAGTTCTTTAAAAAAAAACTAAACTTAGAATAAATATAAAAACGTAACAATAACTCCACAATAAATAATTATATGAAAATAAAAATAAAATAAAAACTAAAATGAATTTTGGACTAAATATGTATCAAATGTGGGGCTACTTAGTACAAAGTGGTACTAAAACCCCTACAAAAACAGATCGCAACATTTCGCAAATCAAGAAGGGTCAAAACAAATTAATATTTACTGCAAACAACAATCGTAAATATAACAACGATATGATTAACAGTTCATTAAATTATTTTATTAGTTTCTTACACAGGGTGTTTCAGCTACTTTCTTAAAGATCACTTTGTGTTCACACGAGAACTTTTTTCTAGGAAAGAGATATTATAATTATTTTTTCAATTTGTTGGGTCCAAGTCCGGACAAAATCACAAGTCCGGACAAAGTCCACACATGGTTGAAAAGTCCGGACAATCCGGACTAAATCCTGACGTATGGCAAGCCTATGAATACAGCCTCTTATAAATGAATTCAAGAATACAGTGTTTAAATTTGATTTCGGGTTTGTGGCCGTCGCAGCTGACTCGGATGTGGCGCATTCAGGGAGTCAATTTTTCGACCACTTTTTCGAGCATTGGAGATTGGAGCATTCCAAATTGAGTTGCTGAGAAATGAGGAAAAAATGTTGGTAGCTTAAATCATAGAATCATAGCCTGCCAGACATTTGAACCCAGGATCTCTTGGGTAGCACCTATAATCCAAAGAAAATACTATAATAACCCAACCTCAAGAACAAACCTCAAAAAATTCTCCGTACATTATAAGAAAACTTAAAATAAATCTAATTTAATATATTTTTTAATCACGAAGATAAGACACTTTTGCCAAAATAACCTTCTTCAAACGTTGTTACATTGATAAGGCTAATTTACTTGTGACATCAGATCCTATTTTCCTCCATTCATCGCAGCACACCAAATCATTACAGATCCGCCTCCGAGTTTGACTGTAGCTTTTAATTTTTTTAACTGGAGAGCAGTATTTACTTTTCGCTAAACAAAATCGTCGGCCATCGGACCCAAAAATATTGTTTCTGCTTTCATCCGTAAAAATAACTATTTTCCAGAAATCTTTTGGCAATATGTCAACATATTTCTTGACATATTCCAAACGAAGTTTCACATTATTCCCAGATATAAAGGGCTTCTTTCGAAAAACACACGCTTTATACTGAATTGAATGCAAGCAATTTCAAATGGTTTGGGGACTTACGGCAACGCTATCATATTTTCCAATTTCATCGGCAATTTCTACAGCACTTATTTTGGGATTTCCCTTCCGTTCCAAATGATTCAATCTTCCGTTCCAAATGTTTGTCTAAGATTCTTTTACGTCCTCTTCTTGGTGAAGTCTCGTACATTTCGGCTTGTTCAAAGTTTTCAATTAAATATTGAACTGAAGAACGAGGTTGGGAAATGGTTTTCAATATCTCTCCTAATGATTTCCAGTGGATTTTCAGATGACTAACTCATGATATTTATTTAAAAGTGCATATAACGAATAACATGTTACAACTGCATGCAAAGAAAAAGAACGAAGCGTCAATTTTACTAAAAAAGTAACGGTACTTTAGAAAAAACTATATACAAACCAAGAATGATATAAACCATATTACGCGTTCCACAACTGAGAGAGAGAGAGCATGACGTCACAAGCGATATTGTCAGACTTTGGAATAATTTTACTTTGGGGCCCACGCCTAAATATTTTTTTTTCTTATTTTTATAATATGTATATAAGCCTCTTAAACCTATTGGTGCAATCAAATTTTGTCGGTCTCGAATGGTTTAGGAGATAAAAATCTTAAAATTCTAAAACACCATTGTATTTGCAAAAATACTATTTGGTTAATGAACAAGTATTATACTTTCAGGAGCAACTTAATAATTTATTTAGTAAACATGTACATTTAAAAACAAAAATCATTAAACCAAGATCTCCTCCGTGGTTAAAACCGCACATTCGATTGCTTATGCAAAAACGTGATGAAGCCTATAAAGCTTGGAAAAAATTTAAAATCACTGAATATTACAAAATATACTGCCGCTTCCGCAATCAAGTTACAACAAAAATTAGAGCTGAGAAAGCTGTATTCTATAAAAATAGGTTGGAACAACCAAACTTGTCAGGTAAATGCTTGTGGAGCAAAATACGCCAGATTGGAATTGGTAAAGAATCGCCAAGTATACCCAAAGATATAGACTGTGACCAAATTAATTCAAACTTTGTTGCGCCTTTAGCTTCTTCTTTGGATGACTCAATTAACACTTCTTTCGAACAACTACAGTTCGATGAAGACAGATCGGTGTTTCAATTTGTGTGCCTTAGAGATGAAGACGTTGCACGCGCAGTTTCAGACATTAAGTCGAATGCCACAGGAATAGACGGAATAAGTCCAAAATTTGTAAAATTAATATTACCATTCATACTATCCTACATTACCTACATCTTTAACTCCATAGTAACTTCTTCAACTTTTCCCGATGAATGGAAAAACATAAAGATAATACCAGTACCAAAAAAGCCCAATCCTAGTCAAACAGACTTTAGGCCCATTGCTATAATACCCTTTCTTTCCAAAGTCTTTGAAAAATCTATTTTGCCTCAAATCCTTCGCCATCTCACGAGCCAAAATCTTTTAAGCTCCCACCAATCAGGCTTTCGTGCCAAAAGAAGCTGTACTACTGCCCTTCTATTGGTAGTAGAAAAGCTCCGGAAAGCTATGGACGAATCAAAGCTCTCATTTTTAACACTTTTAGACTTTTCGAAAGCTTTTGACACTGTCAATCATTTAACTCTGCGCACCAAACTTAAGCAGAACTTCAAATTCTCTCTACAATCGTGCAATCTCGTACACTCTTATCTAACTGGAAGGCACCAGTGCGTGATAGCGAATAACAGATCTTCTACATTACTTCGAGTTCATAACGGCGTTCCCCAAGGTTCAATCCTAGGTCCAATTCTTTTCACCCTGTACGTAAACGATTTGCCTCTGATTTTAAAAAATTGCTCGCTCCATATGTATGCTGATGACGTACAACTTATAATAAGTAGCCCTCTGAGTGACATTGAGAACACAGCACAAATGCTAAATGATGATCTGAAATTGATACACAATTGGGCTCAGAAAAATAGTCTGTGTCTGAATTCCCTTAAATCAAAAGTATTAGTTATTTATAAAAAAACCCAGAATATTACTAATTTTCCAATTATTCGAATTGGCCCAAACAAAATCGACTATGTAGAAAAGGCAAAAAATCTAGGAATTATCTTCAATAGTACACTAACATGGTCGACTCATATAAACTCCGCAATTGGGAAAGTATACGGTGGCCTCCGTACTCTGTGGCTCACGCAATATTTTCTCCCAACTAAAACAAAATTAATGCTGGCCAAAACCCTCTTATTACCAACACTTTTATATGGGAGCGAAATCTTTAGCGATATGGACTATGACTCTAAAAAGAAACTGAACGTAGCCTACAACAATAGAGCGCGCTTTATATATAACATTAAACGCGGCAGCCATATTTCTTCTTTCTCGAAAAATATAAGCGGCTGTACGTTAGATAATCTGCTAAAACTTCGCTCATTATGCTTTTTTCATAATATATTATACTCAGGACAGCCTGACTACCTTTTTAATACACTGCAATTTCTTCGCTCACGCAGAACATTAACGCTGGTGCAACCTAGATATACGTGTATAAATTCTATGCGCCAATTCTTTGTTTGCGTTACACGACTGTGGAACTATCTACCCTCTAACCTCAAAGGAATAAGAAGCAAAACCACATTCAAATTAGAACTCCATACTTACCTGAACACAGTATAATTGCCTTATAATTGTTTATAAATGTATAACTTTGATTTTTTTTTCTTTTTATAATTATAAATTTATTTCGTTACCACCTTTTTTTATTTTAATTCTTAAGCATTTCATGTAATTAATTTATATAAAGGCTTCCATAAACTATAAGATATTATATCTTACTATGGTAAGCAATCATAATGAATAAACAAATACAAACAAAAATAAAACAAAAAAAATTCATATTTTTCGTATACGAAAATATTCATATTTTTATACAGAAGAGTAGTTTTTATTTTATTTTTCCGAAAGAACTTATTTTCAATTTCGTCAATTCGCCTAAGCGATTGCACACTTGCATACGTTTTTATCAAGCAGAAGCACTGTGTGACGTCATGCACTCAATTAAGAAAGAGAGCATAAGATAACGGGACTGCGGAACATGTAATCTTGTTTCTATCATTCTTGTATACGAACTAGAAACGGAGAGCGCTCTCTTTGTTTTCTTTTTTATGGATTTGTTCTGTACTCCAAATGCTTCAATTTTGCTTATTTTCATACCCATGGATTCATTAATTTTCAACCCAATGACCGTCGCAAAATAGCAACTCAAGCTGAGCACAAATAATAATAAAGTTGCCAGATGCGACCATATATGAAAGTTTACTTCTCATCGAGGAATGGAACTTTATGAAAGAAAAAAAAAACACCCTTTATGTCGAAACATGGACATAGAAGAATTTATTTGGACATTTGTACGAATTGATGAAAAATAAACCACACAGCCAGTAAAATTTCGATTCCCGTAACTTTTTGAACAGACCTCGTATTTAAATGTTTGTAAAAATAAAATAATTTTTCATTTTTAAAGTTGTCCTTTCCATTAGTTTTAATAAGCACACCCCGCTTTATAAAAAATAACCTAAATAATTTTTCTAAAATTCAATTTGAATGTGCCTTAGGGCGCCTTAAACTTTAATCCAGCACTGTTAAACATGCACGCAAAAAAAAAATTATGAAAGTAAATATATTGACTTAAAATGACGACTATAAATCGATCAAAGCTCAATGTTCACTCAACTGATAAACTGTCTTGAGCTTTTCTTCAAATCAGTTCAAATCGATGGCACGGACTGTTTACATGATGCCTGGCAAATGTTTTGACTCATGATCAAATGCCATCGTGTGCTTATTATAAAAAGTTGGTAATGAAAAAAAAAATTAGCACTTTTTTTAGCGTCTAGATTCATTTATTTATTTCAAGCTTACAATAAAAATTTGCATTTAAAATCAATTCAACTTCATCTCCCTACCAAGTAATCCTCTGTTTAAGTAAATTTTCAAAAATTAACCCAATACAACTGATCTGGCGACTGCTATGTTTGGTCTCTTTCGCTGCTTCCACAAGGAACAGAAAGCAGAAGATACTGTTCGGAAGATGTCGCTTGCATTATTTGTTATCTAATCATCTGCTGAACTTTTTTCAGCGATTTTCCGTTGTTAATTATAACTGAATTCCGCTATTTATAGGTTTAGTTTCCCCTGGTCTTCGTTTATTCTCCTATCGCTCTCGAGCGTAATTATGTTCAAGTTATTCGATGCAAGCTTGTGTCGTGGATCTGTATCTCATCTTGTAGCGCTGCAGAATCATCTGGATTCTCCATTTTTTCGTTTCTCAATTCATCGCGAGTTGCTTTACTTAAAGTGCGTATCGTGATCGTTTTATATTTATCGTCCTCAAGTTCTGGCTGCTGCTGCTGCTTTGCGTTGAGGCTATTTCGAGATTTTCTCGGTTCTTCAACTTTTTCCTTCAGATCTGATGCATACGTGGTGTAGTTTTCAATTTGTAGTGCTGTCGAACTCGTTGTCGATGGTTCTTCGTGAAGATAAGTTAGCACGTCTGACAACGTATCATAATCACGACTGTTGCGCATTACTCTCTGTGAATGCTTTGAGCTCTCTCGATTAACATCACGCTTATCTAAAACAATGTCCAGGCCTGAGGACCTTTGACGTTTATAAAAGGTAAATATGGAATCGGTATTCGAATCTGATGGAAAGTCGCTAATTTGCCGTGGGAGATGCACCGCTTGAGAGTCGCGAGCGGATTCTGTGTCGTGTGAGGCATTTCTGCCACGTGAAGCATCTCTGTTGGGTGAGCCCTCTCTGGTTCTAAAAGAATTCCATAAGCTGCGAAACATAGACATTTTGCCACTTGACTCGAAATCACCCCTTCAATAATAGCTCTCCGCAGTCTCCAAGACCCGCGAATCACCAACTGATACCCTTTTGTAAATATGTAGACCTTTGTAGACCGAAGTGGCTGTTTAACCTCTTGTGTTTATTCTTTTTTGGAAAAGTTCTTGCCACCAGCAAACCAAGATCTATTAAATCCAAATCAAGCTTAAAGCTTTGTCGTTACGTATTTCAATTCGCACAGCTAAATATAGCCTGTAGTTGTTTTGAGATTTTTTTCACTCTTCGCTTAATTTGTGTTGGTTGATGAAAATTATTACTAATTCGATTGGTGTGAAGGCGTTCGTGTTTTTTAATGCATTTTTATGAATCTATTTCGCGTAGAAGTTTGTAGAATTTTATTTTTTTAACTGGAAATTTTGACGTCGTTTTCTAAAATTGGAGCAAAGTTGTTTGGAATTTTTAAGGCTTTGTTGTTGATTTTTTTTTTCTTTTTTTTTGTTTTTTGCATGTCGATCAATTCTAATGAGCACATATATACCAACATAAAAAATTGAGTCGTTGTAATTTGATATCTGCCACAATGTTACACTTTCACAGTTTTTTTTTTACCAGCTAAATCTCTACATTTCGTAATTTTTCTTCTTCTTTCTGTCATCGTTAACATTTCGGGTTAAGTAAAGACAGTTACTGTCGTTGTTGTTGATTGAAATTATTAAGTTGAGACGAAACTTATTTAATTTTCGCATCAACGAAAACTTTTTACGTCATGATTCCTCGTGATTTTTGCGTCATTTGTTTTTGTTATTTTTGGTAAAATATATATAAAAATTTCTGTAAGTTTGTTTTGAAATGAACATCTTAACTCCAAATTATAAAAAAACAAAAATTAAGATATACTTGTACGAGAAGATTATCTAGTACACATGGTACATACACGGAGTACATGTTATACACTGCATCAAAAATTTCCACATACAGTAGATAATTTTTTATTTAAGCCATTGTATTTTCTAAAATAATGTACATATATTGAATAAGCATGTTTCATATTTTTAAGTTATTCGTGAGTAATGATATTAAAAACAAAAACAATTAACTTATTGAGTTCAATAATTTACGAAAATGCATGAAAGCGGCTATCCCCATAATTGCAACTCAATTAATTGCACATACACTTATATGATATTGGTAAAAAGCTTGATTAAATGTCAGCATTTTAACTGTTACGCCAAATTAATAACGGAATTCCATTTTGTGAAAGGAATTAGTCGTGCTTAAAAGCTCTTTACGAAAGATTATTAAAATTTTTTAAAAATAAATTTAATACACAAAAAAAGTGCCTATCGACGTAAAAAATTTAATCGTTAAGTTAAAAAATGAAGGAAAAAGTTATTCAGAAATAAGTTAAATTGTTGATAGACCTCGTTCAACAATCCAATCTGTTGTAAACAATTTTAAACGAAATGAATCATTTGATATTCCATCTGGAAGATGTAGGAAAAAAATATTGTCGATACGAGAGGAGCAATTAATTAATTGAACGAATGGTAAAAGCGGACCCAAAAATTGGTGCCCCAAAAATTGCGGCAAGCCTCGCAGAACATGGAGCTTCATCCGTTAATTCGCAAACAATAAGAAATTGTTTACATTCACATGGTTACAAAGGTTGCGTGTCCCTCAAGAAACCGTTTATATCTAAAAATAATGCTCTTAAACGCTTAGCATATGCAAAAGAATATATAAATAAGCCTGAAAAGTTCTGGAAAAAAGTTGTTTTTGTTGATGAAAGCAAATTTAATATTTTTGGCTCAGATGGACGTCGTTTCGTTTGGCGAAGACCTGATACTTCTCTTAATAAAGAAAATTTAACGCCAACCGTAAAACATGGAGGTTGAAATGTTATGGTATGGGGTGCCATGGCTGCTAACAGTCTTGGAAACTTAGCTTTCGTTGAAACTACAATGGACAAATTTCAATATTTATCAATTTTAAAAAATAATTTGAGAGTCAGTGCTGAAATATTAGAACTCGATCGTGATTTCATGCTGGTCCAAGATAATGACCCCAAACATAATTCACTACTAATCAGAACTTGGCTAATCACTACTAATCAGAACACATCCGCCTCAATCACCGGACCTCAATCCTATTGAGCATATTTAGGATTTGCTCGAGCGTAAAGTACGACAGCATGAGATAACCAACCGAGAGCAGCTTAAAACAGTTATCCTAGAGGATTAGAATAAAATATCGCCGGACGATACATCCAAATTGGTGGAATCGATGAAACGCCGTTTACGAGAGGTCATTAATGCAAATGGATATAAAATACTTAAATTAAGATATTTAAGCAATGTATGTACAATTTCTTGAGTTCAAGTTAATTAGAATACTTTTTTAAATAATTTTCATAAATGAAGTGTAATTTTCAGAAAATGTTATAAATGGTTTTTTTAATGTAATGATTTTAACCATTTTAACCATCCAATAAATATTTATAAAAGTTTTCGATATTTAAAACGTATTTTGTAAAAAATATAGATTTAAATGGAAAATGAACTGCTGTATGTGCAATTGTTTGATTCAGTGTATATCAAAGTTCATCTGGAAAATTTTAAGTTCATATATTAATTTTTGTGGAATTCTAAGAGATTTTACGGTTTTGATAAAGTCACTTTGTATGGGAGGTAGGCGTGGGTTTCATCCGATTTGGCTTATTTTCGAACTTGATCTTTATTTTTAAGATACAAGCATAAATATCGAATTTTGTGATGATAGCTTGAAAATTACGGCTGTAATCGTGATCACAGACAGACAGACGGACAGACAGACGGGCATGGCTTAATCGACTCGGGTGGTGATTCTGATAAAAAATATATATATACTTTTCTATACCTACCACGCCTTCTTATGGGCGCTACAAATGGAGTGACAAAATAAATTTACTCCTTTTGCGTTTTTTAAACGTACGGATATAAAAATTGTAGAAAAACGCTAAAAATTTGCGAAAAAATATATAAATTACAACAATGACTTTTGGTCACGACTTATATTCAGCAATGAAACGATATTTAAGTTTCTTGGGCCGGATTATGGAAATAAAGTATGGAGAAAGAGAACGCCGAATTGGACCAAAAAATACACGCACTTGGTGGGAACGTCATGCTATGGGGGTGACAATTTGGTATTTTGTTGGTTATTTTCTTCATTATTTTCTAAAATATTGATTTTATCAAAAAGCGTTCTTTAAGGCTAATGTTGTTGATTAAAAGAGCTAAAATATTGCCATACATCATATTCTTGTAAAATGTTTTTTTAAAAAGATACTCATAAACAAACAAATTACATTTGAATAAATGGGCTTGAAGGCCAACTTTGAGGGGCGGGCGACACCCCTTAAACACAACTTATCGCTTTGAAACTTTTTTGTATTTTTTTTTACATAAAACTGAACCGATTTGGGGGGAGAGAGTATAAGGAATCAAAAAAAAAATATTCTCCATACAACTAACGGCCACGCTAGTGTACATATTTCAACCAGATATGACACGAAGCAAACAGCTCAGAATACTCGACTTTGGATCCTATACAATACGCCAAATATTTTAGGAACACTTCTTTAATAGCCGGATCTCAACCCGATCGAACATTTATAGGCAGATTGGATGCGATCTATTCGAAAGCATTCTATAACATCAAAGAAACAATCACTCAGAGGTATTACAGAAGAATGGGCGAACATTTTATCAGAAAGAACTCGGAAGCTAGCTCTGTCCATGCCAAATAGCAGAAATAAAGTATTAAATTGAGGCGATACAGCACAAGATATTATATTTTCATTTTCATTATTTTACTTATGTTTAAAGTTGCAATCCGAATACTTTTGTGAGCTGATTTTTTAGTATTTTTTTATGTAAATATTTTAAAAATGCATTTATTTAGATCTTTATTTTTGTGCTAAATAAAATTTAATACATCACATACGCAATTTGATTGATTTTTATTTAAAAGTGTTTACAAAAGGTAAAATATATGTAAATATATATGGGCATGCAAAAATAACAATTCCGAAATACTTTTGTGAGGCACTGTATGCACATCAGATGTAGCTGTTTATTCGAATATAAAGAAATCTCCTTCACTTTTGGTGGTTGACACTTACCATGGTTTTATATGTCTTTACCTATTAGAGATTACCTATCAGATATCGCTTTATGAAGGTCTCGCGAACCCTCCATACATGTGATAAGCAGTTTAAAATAACTTTTTATCATTTAAGTGGTTTTAGAATTAATTCACAAAACACCCCTTGCTCCTATTTATTTAACTACTATAAACACTGCTTCTTGGAAGAGTTTGCTTTTTTTATTTTTCCATAACTTCTATTCTTCTCTCTCTCTTTTAAGTAAACAAAAAAAAAAAAACTTAAAAAATAATAATATGTACATGAAATGAAATCACTAAACGAAAAAACCTGCAGCAGAAATTTTTTCCAAGAACAAAAATAAACGAAGAAGCCTAAAAGTATGCTAAAGCTTTAAACACAAGCACAACAACGGAAAGCACAGAGTGAGCAATTATTTCCTCTGTTGAGTTGAACTTCTAACGAATTGTTGAAAAGATTGCTTCTGTGGTGAAACAGCATGATATTGAGCGTTTCGATTGAAGTGTTCTCAATGAAATTTAAATTTTAAATTTATAACATAATTAATTTCATAGACACCCTACAGTCCACAGGGTAGCCCTATGAAGCAGTCCTGGATATACAGCAATTGTATCTTGGTTACAAGGAGCGATCTAAATTTAGCCAGTTGCTAATGGCTTTACTACATAATATTGATAATAAAAAATATTAATTGGTTGGTACTTTTAAAGTTCCTTCAATGCTGAAACTATCTGCTTTGGAAATGCCTTTTCATTTTAATCGAAATTAAGTCTGCGAAATTTTTATGTCGTATGTAAAGAATGACAAATCAATTTAATATTTAAAACATTTTAAATTGAGTCAGCATCGAATCTTTCTTATCGAATAAAAAAAAAGACCCAAAGAGAATAAGAGAAAAAAAAAATTATATGGTCAAATAAAAGACAATAATGAATACCTTTAACTGTTGCTAATTACGTCATTCGCTACATATTGAAATGATATTTTATATATGATATTTTCTTTTTATTGCTTAGTTTTTGATTTATGCATTTAACATTGCGTTGATAGCAAAAAAGTTGATTAATTGGTTTATATTCATAATGTCACTTAATTGTTTTTGTTTTTTCTTTAAAAAAAAAGAAATAATATGTTTGAAAGCAATTCGAGCCCAAACAGCATCTCTTGTGCACACATTTCACAAATAGGTTAAATTTAGTTTGATATGTTTGGAGTTGTAAGATTTTCGACCAAATCTAATGAAAACAACCAGTTTTTCGAATATTTGAATATATGAAATATTTTGAAATATTGAAATATTTGAAAAGGAACCGATAGTGACATCAAATGATATAGAATAATACCAAACAAAAAAAAAACCTAGATAAAATAATTTTTCTTCGGGAGAAATACTTTTTTTCAGCCTCATATCATTACTTTTCCTTTTCAAAGTATTGAAAATTTTCGAAAACAGGCTTTTTTATACCCATTTTAAAAACCAGCCATTTAAATGTCTCACTAAACCCGACTGTACATAAATTCATTTTAGCGCGAAAAGAAATTTTTCCGGTGTAGAACCTCAAATATATCAAAATTAAAGTAATAAGCTCATTTCCGAAATACTTTTCGCCCTGAATTGCAAAATCCTGCAATCCTGGAGGATCTGGGAATTTGATTAAGATAATGTTTTATAAGTTTTTATTGTTTTTATTATAATTTTTAAAAAATAATAAAACTCACTCGATTACTTAGCAAAAAATTTTAAATTTAAATGGACAACGTATAAATTAAAACTGTCCAGTGTATTCAACAGATTATTTCTTTATTATTTAAGTAAGCAACTGAATACTCAATTAGGATATTCACAAGGTCTCATAAAGTCAAATGTCTTAAGTTGAAAACATAAAAATTTACAACTAGTGTGAAGAACCTCTCATAACTTATTGTGCTATTTCGACTCTCAATCAGCTGATGCAAAACAAATTAAAATAAATATTTGTTATCACAATGCCAAAAGAAAGCGAAAAAGACAAAATAATAGCCAATTTGTGCAAAAAGCATATTTTGGACGTTATAATTGAATACGACACTCAATAAACATAGCTTTTAGGGATGTAATATTTTAGTACTATTTTTATATGGAAGGCAGCAACTACATTTTTAAACTAGTGTAAAATTTTATTACATTATGATAATATGACATGATAGCACACCTTGTGAATACCCTAAATGTTTTTGTTTAACTGATATAATAAAGATTTTTAACTTTCACAATAGACGAGATTTCTAACAATAGTTCATGATAATGTCAATGTCAATGATCTGCTCTCTTGTCTCGATTTCTGTTAAACACTACATACAGTGTTGTGCATATTAATAGCAACCAAAATAGCCATTGACAATTATCTCACAGAACTTTTCAATTTTTCTTTATAGGTTAAATTTATAGTATTTTTAAGTACGCAAATAGTTAAAAAATATAAAAATGGCTTTATTTTATTTCCGTTTTTCAATTGTCTTCTTGAAATATTGTACAAAGAAGTTAAACGAGTTGTGCAACCTAAAACATAATAATGAAAATAGGGGATTTAAATTAGTATTTCGTAATATATTCTTTATTTTAAATAATGACAGCACATCTTTGGGCTCTATGTCCCATTAAATTATCAATAAAATGTATTGGTATGCTTTGACACTGCTCCTTCAGTGATGCAATCAGCATAGCTTTGTTTGAAAATCGCTGCCCATTAATTCGTCGCTAAAGAATGCCCAAAGTTTTTCAATGGAATTCAGGTTAGGAGATTGAACTGGCCAATAATGACCTTAGCGTTATATTTTAAGTCATTGTCATGTTGGAATATCCACCTAAAGGGTGAGTTCTTTCCCGCTGTACAAAGGGCAACATGATTGCCTCTAAAATACCTTTGTAAAGGAACCGATTCATTATTCCTTCAATTTCATAACTATACAAGACCTTGTCCAAAGCCGGAAAGGCATGCCAATATCATTGTCGAACCTTCTCAGTCCTTAACTATAGGCTAGCAATTTTGCGGCTTAATCGTTGTCATACCATCACTTGTGAAAAGGTTAAATTTGGATTCACCACTAAAGATAACTGTCTCCCATTATTCGACAAACCAATTTAAGTAAGATCTTGCGAAATCTGATCTAGAAATTTTAAAAAATTCCTAAATGTTGGCCACAAATATCCAAATTACAAACCTTTTTTTCTAAGTGCCTTTTTGTCATTAATAGCTTTTTCGCGCCACTAAAGCTTCTTAAAGCTGGAAGTTTATTCGATGCAGTTGCGTGTTTTGTCCGTTTACTCCTTGGTACAATTTACTCAAGGAATTTATGGAAGAGTTCAATGAACTCGTTTTACGTTCAGATAAGCAGGGCTACAAAATTGTAAAACATTAGATATGTTCCTAATGTGAAATTTTTATAGTATTTACACACAAATACTTAAAATGAATTAATTTATAATTCCAAAAATCTTCAATCCTGAGTATAAAAAGTTATTTTAAGAAACTAACAATGAAAAAATTATAGACATTTTTTATTTTTAAGATTTAAGCTGGAAGTTCATTCGATGCAGTTGCGTTTTTCGTCCGTTTGCTCGCTAGAGCAATTTACGCAAGAAAATGATGGTAGAGTTCAATTAATTCGTTTTACGTTCAGATTAAGCAGGGCTACAAAATTAAAAAACATTTGGTATGTTCCTTATGTTGAGTTTTTATTGTATTTACACAAAAATAATTAAATTGTCTTCATTTATAAGTAAAAAAAATCTTAAATCCTGAGTAAAAAAAAGTTCTTTTGAGAAATAAATAATGAAAAAATTATAGACATTTTTAATTTTTAAGATTTATTTACGAGAGCCATCCCTAAAAGTAACGAGCTTCTGACTCGTTTCTTTTATTTCTTCTCGATGTTCGTTATAAGTAACGAGCTGTCAAAAGACGCTAGTTACGCAAGAAAAGTTGAAATATTTTCAACTTTCTTGCGTAACTAGCGTTTTGCCAGCGTAACGTTCACAACCATTGAACTCGCTCCCATAAGCTTTCACATACTTCTATTTTATAACGCCAGCCAGTAAACGGATGAAAAGAGCAACTGCATCGGATGAACTTCCAGCTTTTTGTACAAGAGCCATCCCTAAAAGAAATGAGCTTCTGACTCGTTACCTTTTTTCTTCTCACTATTCGTAATAAATAACGAGATGTCGAAAAACGTAAATTACGCAAGAAAACTTGAAATATTTTCTACTTTCTTACGTAAATTGCGTTTTTTCAGCGTTACGTTCATAAACATTAAACTCCCTCCCATAAGATTTCACATATTTCTACTGTATTGCGTCAGCGAGTAAACGGACGAAAAACGCAAATGTATCAAATGAACTTCCAGCTCAAGCTGTAGGCATTCGTTGGCATTAAACTCTCTCTCATAACCTTTTACACATTTCTATTGCATTGCGTTCATCGAGTAGACGGACGCATATGCAAATGCAGTGAATGAACTTCCAGCCTGGAGTTCAGACATAAATTTCATTTTTTTACGATGGATTGGGAGGATATAAATTAATATTTTTTTATGGTTGAAATTATTTCTCGGTCTATTCTTTCAGAAGTTTTCCGTGTTGGAAAATCTTCTAAGTGAAGATTTTTGACAGCTTTTGGTGTTTCAAACTTTTTTATTAAGCGTGATATTATGGATATACTTATCCCGTATTGCTTTGCCAAAAAAAATTTTTAGATGATACATTTTTATACTCATTTATTATTTTCTGTTTAAAGCTACGCGTATTTATCGTGAACCATGGTGCATTCATAATTTTTAGAACTTCTTTACACAAATGTCTAAATGCAACTAACACTAATTTTTTTAAATCAATATCAATTGTGGTGGAAATTGGTGAAAAAAAGTAAACGAGTATGTATGTATGTAAAAAATTAAAGAGTTCGTGGTAGTAAATTGGGTTTCTTTTGATATGCACAACACTGTAAATATTTGGAAAACATTTAATTGATTAAATCTTGACAGTAATTATTTATTTTTTTTTTTCTTTGACAGGCATTCATATTCGTAAAGTTTGATAAAAACCAATTCAAATATGGTTTAATCATGGCTAAGCCATGAGCTTGATTTTTATAATCAGACTAATGATTTTCCAAAGCTGTTTCTTAAAAAATAATGTATTCATTATAAGTCACAACTGACAGAAAGAGTGGCATTGTATTTTTAATGACACGTTTGGATTTTTTTTTTGTCTCTTTGATAATTTAATCATTCATTGAGTTCATTAAACACATTTATATATAATTAATCAATATTTTTTTCAAACGCTATTGAAAAGGGTAAATACTCGTATCTGTTATTCTTGGTTCAAATTAAAAGTAATAGCTGGATAAAAAAGAAGCAATCTGAAAATTTTTAAAGGCAGATTTGTTTGGACATTGAACTCCATTAAACACGTCCTAAGGAAATCGAAAACTATTTAAAAAAAGGATTTAATATCTATTCATCATTTAACAATGATGAAAAAAAGATTTGTTGAAAGTTGTCACTGTTCGTTGTCAAAATTTGATAAGAGCCTTCAACTCTCACTCCGATACTACAAATTAACATTATTTTTAATAGGATTGAGATAATCTTCAGATCCAGTTCTTCGGAACTGGTTTAAGTGTCTCACTTGCATTGCCTCTTAAACTTAGAAATTGTAAGCCGTTAATGAAGAAAAAGCAAAAAACATCAATCATTGATCGGTTCGGTGAGTAGCCGATTATATCGATCTGTGTACAATCAAGTATCTATGCTTTAAAAAAAAAAAAAATAAAAAAATTAATGTGTTCCGCACATAATCTTGAATGTTGAGAGTATATAAATGAAGGAGAACTCGTACATTTCAGCAGTAAATATGCCACAAAATGACGAAAAGGAATGTAGAAAAAACACATGAAATAAAACACAAAATGATCTTGAGTGATCCCAAGTGGGCGAACGAGTTTAAACAGTTTCCACTCGCATAACGTTGACTGTCTCAAACCACAACAACATTTGGAAGACAACGCGACTGACGGTGGCACATATCTGTAAGTGGCCAACTGAGTTGATCTTTGTTGGAGTTGCTATGGAGTTAAATTGATCACTCGTGTAGTGATTGGATTTTTTTTTCTTTATTCTTTTTCAAAATAAGAGCGTGTAGAAAATATATAAAAAAACAATTTAAAAAAAAAATAAAAAAAAATTGGAGAATAGATAAAGAAACCTTCAGTATTGAGAATTGGAGATTCTGTTTTTAAGCGATGACGTTACTGATCTCTTTTATTTTTATGGTTAATCATATTCTTAAACTTGTTTCATCGCTCTTTATTATGTTTGTTGTTATCTCTTTCAAATTCTAGACTTGTTTTATATTAATTCTTGTCCTAACCTTGTCTTCATCTTTTGTCGTAACCTAACACATTGATTGTTTGTATTTTACGCTCATAAAATATGTCATGTTTGTAAATAATGTACTATATTTATTTAAATAGATAATTCGGGTAAAATATTTTCGTTTTTGGGTTAATGACCAATTTGGCACACGTTTTATGACAGAATTTTTAACGAGCCTTAAACTGTTTTTTGAAACAAAAGCTGCGTTAAAATGAAACCGTGAAATTAATTTTAAAACTTCACTGTGATTTACAAAAAAAATATATTTAATGAATTATGAGGCTTTTAAGACAAAAAATAAAAAACAAGAAAATTAATGTTACTTACAAGTACAATAATACTTAAAAAAAATTATAAAAATGGCTCCGCCTGTTTCCTTACATGTAGAGTTTCGGGATTTTATTTTTGAAAAATAGACGTAGATGCTTTTCGCACTCATTTCTTTAAGCTAATTTTTCCTTGGAAGAGAGTGTTGGAGAGATGGGAACAAATGATAATCTGACGGTGCAATGTCAGGACTATACGGTGTATGCATAAAAACTGACCAGTCCGGAATCATGTTTCACTGCAAAATTTCGACAACGAAAGCAAGCGAACCATTTCCTAACATTTGATTGAAATACAATAAATTCACCATAAACAGCACACATCTTTTAACAGGCCTATGACGAATTCTTCCCTTTGTCGTTGAATACTGTGTACCACCGATAAACAAGCTATTTTTAATGGTACTTCATCGCCAAAAGTTCATCGATGCACTCTTGATTAGACAATTCAGGTCGAAAGTCGTAAAAAATGTTCACGTGTTAATTCTAATTTTTTGCTGAAATACAGTTTTAAAAGCATTGTAAACAACACAATTAAGGGGGACTATATACCCAGAGGCCGAAAAATAAGGGCCATTACTGCGCGCTCTAGAAGGCGGATCACTCACTAGGTTATAACTTTGTTATTTTTTGAGATATCGAATTGAAATTTTCACCACATTTAAGTGTAAAAAAATTTTTTGAAAAACAAATTGAAAATTTTCTGGGTATATAACCCCCCTTAACGCACGTACACCAAAAATATGTAAGTACCGGGTGTTTTTTTTTAGCTGCATGAGAAGTTTCGATGGTTGTTGTCTATGGTTTGACAGTTGAGAATGTCAAACTGTGTTGACATTTTTATTCAGTAAGGTTTGGCAATTCATCATGAATCGTTTAACGCCAGAACAACACTTCCAAATTGTGGAAATTTACTTTGAAAAAAAAAAATAAATCTGTTCGGGAAGTTCATAGAGCACTTCGTCCATTTTACGGTCAACATAATCGCCCTAGTGAGCAAGCAATTCGTGCAGTTATTGATTGTTTTCGTACTAATTTTACTCTTCTCGATTCAAAACCATCAACAAGACAAAGAAATGTGCTAACCGAGGAGAATATTGCTGCTGTAGCGCAGAGTGTTGAACTTGTTGGCCTTTTTCCTTCGACTACGTGAAAAATTTTACGTAAGGATCTTGGCTTACGTGCCTATAAAATACAGCTCGTGCAAGAATTAAAGCCAATTGACCATCGTTTACGTCGCATTTTCTTTCGAAATGAGGATGGAGCTGCCGTTACGGTGAATGGCGAGTGCTATGGAGCCATGCTGTCTGATTTTTTGTTTCCAAAAATTAATCAGCTAAACACAAAGAAGTAAAATATAAGGAAATGGTGTTCTCCTCACATACAGTGTGTGTGTACTGAGGCATGTTTCATGAATTTTTTGACAGTTCGATCGCTCGTCTGTCTGAAAAAAAAATTTGAATCGAATTACAAATACCAAATATTCAATAAAAAGCTATTTTTGTTGTTAAATTTTACAAAAGAATTTAAGTAAATAACATAAACAATTGACTAAAAATGCATTGTGTAGTGAAAAATTGTGCAAGCAGCCAGAAATTGAAGAACAAGGCGCTATCATTTCACAAGTAAGTATACTGACACCAGTTGGATTTTTTAAACAAAACAACGTTATTTATATCTTATTGTGTTTAAAGAAGTTGTAACAAGTGAAAGTTTTAATATTTACAATTGAAATATTGCGAAAAAATAAAAATCAGAGCCCGTTGTTTTGCTACAATTTAGTGCGATCGAA
Source organism: Pherbina coryleti (assembly GCA_943735915.1). Lineage (NCBI taxonomy): Eukaryota > Metazoa > Arthropoda > Insecta > Diptera > Sciomyzidae > Pherbina > Pherbina coryleti. The sequence goes on from OX030952.1 coordinate 108,757,124, forward strand.
CTGTCAAAATACTAATGCCGTTTCAGGGGCGCATTCATTTAACACAGTGGCACATATTTTTAGGGCGATCTTGTTTTCAGTGAATCAGTTTCAATGTTCCAGATTTCTACATTCCGAGGATTAATGTGCTCTATGTGCAAAAAACACATTTTGAGTAAATTGAAGTTAAAGTTTGAAGCGATTTTTTTTAAAGACTACGATAGGATTTCCTGAATGTCTCTCCTTAAGTTTGTATAAAAATGATAATCCACAAAACACATTTAATAATCAATAATTCAAAAGACAAATCTATTTTGCAAAAAAAATATATTATAATAGAATATAATTAAATACGCAAAAATCCCTTAAACAAGAAACTATGTTTGAAGGTCATATAAAGTCTTCCGGCCATTATATTATCGTAGTCAAATCATTAATTGTTAATTTTTAAAAACGCGATATTATATAATGAACAAAAATAAACGAAAAGCCTTCAATCAGACAAAAGCTCCACAAAACTATTGATTTTAAAGGAGTTTAGTAGTTTAGTTTAGTAGTAGTTTAGCTTAGTAGTTTGGTTTAGTAGCTGAATTGTTGATTAATATTTTACTAATGATTTATTTTCTTTATGGGTAAAATAGGCCTATAGGGGAACCGAATACCCAAAAAAATCGGTAACGCACCCTCAAGGGTGGTGTGGAAATTCAATAAACTTTCACAACTTGTGAAGTTTTGACTTTCACATCTATCACTCACATAAGTTTCATGTCATTTCTTAATAACAATGTTTTTTTGTTTAACAGGTCTGATTGTAAATATTACCTGATGACTTCACATTACATATTTACACCATTATTCGTCCTATTTACGAGTTCATTTCATTTAAATATTCTAGTTAACGTTGCAAAAGTTTGCGCCTTCTGCACCCGAATGGGGTCCTGTGTACATTTTTCTATGTGTGTGTTAACCTACACCAACGAGAAAAATACCTCACTTTTGAGGAATAACACCGCTTCCTTATCTCTAACTTCTTTGGCTAAACATCGACAACATTTCGTTCCAACAAGACGGCGCAACTTGCCGTTCAGCGCGCTTAACCATAAATTTTGCACAATTAATTTGGTGACAGCTTTATTTCCAGAAGTGGTGCTGTTAACTGGCCCTCTCGTTCGTGCGACTTAACACCTTTCGATTACTTTTTATGGGGCTATGTTAAGTCATTGGTTCATGCCAACAAACCAGCAACTCTTGAAGCATTAGAAGCCAATATTCGAGCCACCATTGACACCATACGGCAAGATTTATTGGAAAAAGTAGTGAAAAAATGGACTGATCGAATAGACTATGTAACAAGTAGTCGCGGTAGACATATACTGGAAATCATATTTAAAAAATACGAAACGAGGGGTATAATAAATAAAAATAATAAAAAATCATTCCAACAATATTTCTGTCTTTATTTAAAGTTCTCAAGCTCTTAAAAAACACTCTTTATAAGTTAAAAAATGTCAAACACTCCAAAGGAACCATTACTTTTACTGGTATCACATTAACGTTGCCAGTTCCTGAAATATAAGTAGCAGTCAATGTATTTAGGATCTTGACGTTGTGGCGTATTTGACCTTGTTTTGAGTATTTGTGATTAATATGATATTTGTAGTAAATTTTTGAAATTAACAAAAATAAATAATTTCGGATTTTATACTCAAAACCTTATCAAACAGACAAAGAAATAAATTCTTTTTCTATACACTAAGGGAAATAACGAATATTAATATTATCCAACCGTGGCGTCCGTGGCGTAGTTGGTTAAAGTGCGTGGCCTTGATCAAAAGAAGCTAGGTCAAAGTCCTTTCAATTGCTGAAATTACCAGTTATTTATTTTTTTTAACATTATCCGCGCCCATGTATAAATTATATCTAAATACTTACGTGGATAAATCAAATATTTTCCTTACAACTCACTTTTTTTCGTATTTAAATTGTATCTGTGTTTTATCGTATATAAATCACACAGTGAAGCTTCTGACTTATTCCAAACAGCTGAAATAGCCATCGCAATCTGTACCCGCAGTTTATCAATGAAGTTTTAAGAATTAAGATTCTTGCTTGTTGCTGAATACTCCCGGTTTGTTATAGTTCTCGTTTGGTTTTTGTAATGAAAATTATATAGCCTAGATGTTTGGCCATAATACTTCGTGCGATGGCACTATGGTTCAAGAACGGGATTTTTGTGACATTAAATAAAATAAGGCACATAGAGTGCCTAAGCTTCGCATATTTACTATTGGTACTATATAATTAAAATTTGTATGATGTGGGCGTTATCGATTCACTGCCACGGCCACTATTATAGAAACTCTGTAAAATTAGTTGTATTAGAGCTTCAAAATAATATTTGGTGTGTGTGAATGTTACTTCAAAACAAAGATGTGCACAAAAAATGGAAATGAGACACGCCCACAACCACCTCCCACACAAACCACAACAGTGGAACCCTATATTTATATTGATTTCTTTATGAGTTATCAATATACAATTAGAAACAGAAAGATATGGAATCGATATTAAGTTGTATTTTCTGATATGATAAATATTTTTTTTTTATTTTTAATTTAGAACTTAGAGCAATTGGACAACTAAATTCAGAAGTCACTTATTTCCTTATTTTTATTGGTCTTGTAGGAGAAAATATAGTTTCTTTTAATACAAATGCCAAATCGCTATTGTTAGAGGTTTTGGCTGATACACTAGCAGCATGAACCATCAGCAGGGTTTCATTGTTTTGCTTGGAAGCAAGTTTTCTTTTCATTCGAGTTTTAGCATCTGCGTTATTCAGCCGGGGCCGTCCCCTTTTACTTTGTTTCCCAGAACCAACGGCTATGTGAAATGTTAAAAGTTGTCGGACTTCTGTTGCAATTATCCAATTTCTGTTTATAAAAGCACACAAATTGGATTTTTTTTTTATAATTAATATTTTTTTCACTGATATGATATATTTATATTAAGTTTTTGAAGAAACCAATTCAATAGGTTAGCAACGTTTCCTGAGTTCTCCAACCAAATTTAAAAATTTCGGAATTTTTTATCTTTAGTGGTTTTGAATTAGATCGATATATTAAGCTGCGACAACTTGTGGCAGGAAAATCGAACAGCATTATAAAGTGTATAATTCGTTTCACAACATATATAACACTTTGACAATACCTGACAATAACATAACTTTTCGTCTACGAAACACAAACACAATTCATAAACTAAATCAAAAATACATGCACATTTAAATAGTCTATTTTTTTAAAAAACGACAACATATAAACATCATTAAAAAAACCAAATGAGAACTATAACAAGCCATTAATAACATATTTAATTTAAATATGTTGTTTTTTAAAAGGTTATTTTTTAATTTCAATTTCAATATTGGTTAAATAATTACCCCTATTTTGGATAAATTTAATATTTTTTTTCTTAGTGTACATGTTAAATTTTGTTATACTTGAGATATACTATAAAATTTTCCATTGCAATTTATTTTTTTTGTTTTTTTGACAAGATGAAAATAAATTAACAAATATGAAAAATTTTGTAACCCTCGTGTGTACTTTTTTGGTTTAATGTACTAATATTCTTAAATACTTTCAGATACCTTTTGGACTCAAACGAGTACTATCTCTCATGTCGATTCTTTAAACAATATAAGGACAAAATCTCTATCAAGATTAGGTGTCTTGGCTTGCTCAAAAAGAAAGATTTATATTTACTTTTAAAGTTAAGCTTCACATTGACATGATTTGGCTAAAATCATTTTTGTTAAGTTCCATAAGCCTAGCAGCAACTTTCGTTTGGCCAGTGAATCCATTTCGAAATAAAAAACATACGCCAGGCACGCGTTTTACATTCACGCTATGGTGGTTCTTATCTTAAGGCACCGCAAATCTATGGTATTAGATAAGAAAATAGGATTTTAAGCTGTGCTGCTCTAAAGTTGCTAATTTAATTAACTAGACGAATGTGTGCTGGCGCATTCAAGCCAGTGTTGCAGCTGTAAAAGTGCACAAAAACACAAAGAATAAAAACTAACCCATCGGATTAATTAAATGACGGCACAGAGGCCCAATTGGTTGGCCGAGTATTCAGTCAGTGCAGTAATTATGCAGCTGTTAATTAGCAATAAACGGAAACGTTCATTGCTGCTGATGTGTGTGTGTCCTTGTCCTGCATAGACTACGGCGATGCAGTTGGTGTGCTTTACGGTAAATCGGATTATATATTATTTGGGCTTTTGTGGAGCAACTGGAATCCAGCGATTAGGCTTAAATTAATAGTGTTGTTTGGAGAAGCAATTTATCTTTTGTTTTCGGAATAGGTTTTATCATTCTCAGAAGAGCAAATGAGTTATTATGTACATGTGAAAGAGCAGATGTTGTCATATAACAGAGGAATGCTCTGTTAATAGCTGTATTAGCTGAGATATTAGCTGCTATTGATAAATTTTTCCAACAAATTAACATAAAATATTCATAAATCATTTTCAACTAAGTGATTCATATTTACGTGTATAAAAATATATTTATATTCCAATGTTGAGAGTTTGCTAAGAATTTGTTCGGATTGTGGTGTATCCATGTTTCGTCTACGGTAGCGAAACGAGGTAAAAACTCTTTTGGACTGCGTCCAAAAAAAAAAAATTCTCCTTTGAAGTTGTCACACGGCTGCGTTTATGGTCGAATGTGAACAATCGCATCACCCATAGTACGGATAGCTTTTTCATGCACAAATATTCATGTAACACATGAATAAGTCCCGAGACAAACTATTAGGTGACACCTCTAACGAAATATCCATATAATATTACGATAGTTCCAATCTTCAAACAATACGTGTAAAAATTTCATGACAATCTAACGTTTAGTTCAGAAGTTGCAGTGATTAAGTGACGCTACTGTTGATATTTTCAAAATAATAGATTCAAAGCAATTCCGTGTGTTGATTTATCACTGTTTTTTTATGGGAAAAATACCGTCCAAGGTTTTGAAAGTGTTATTCGGACTCTGCTCCGTCAGAAGCAACCATTTGCCGATGGTATGCTGAGTTTAAATTTGGTCGTACAGACACAAATGATGTTGAACGTTCAGGACGCCCAAATGAGCCAGTTGTTCCACAAAACATAAAAAAAGTACACAAAATGGTATTGGCCGACCGTAAAGTGAAGGTGGGCGAGCTAGCTGAGGCTCTGAAGATATCGAAAGGCAGTGTGGGAACAATATTACAGGAATATTTGTCGATGAGAAAGCTGCTTTCCAAATGGGTGCCGCGTTTTCTTACACCGGACGAAAAACAACAACGTGTTGATGATTAGGAGAGCTGTTTGGCACTGTTTACAAAGAATGAAACATGGATCCACCATTACACACCGGAATCAAAACGGTCTTCAGCTGAGTGGAGAGCAACCGATGAAAGCAGGCCAAAGCGACCAAAAACACAACAGTCGCACAATGGGGTATTTTATGCCAAAAGTGACGATAAATTGAAAAAAAAACGTTCAAGGTACATAGTGATGTTAGGTACCCGATGAAAGAAGATAAAATTCTGCATCACTAGGTGAAAGAATAGTTGAAAAATATTCTACCGTTTACCCGCAATGCAGTTTGAAAGTCATAATTTTTTTCTGTTTGAGTGTGCACAGTGACAAACGTGTTTATTCGAAATTTTTAAAGTTTTTTTTTTGTGTATAATTTTTTGAAAATTACAAAAAACTACGATGGAACCTTCTTGTTCAGGTATTTAAGCTATACAAAATTAAATTTTTTTATGAAATAGTGTTTATATATAAATTAATTTATTTATTAATTTATTTAATAGAGATATAGTTGTGTGTTGAGTGGAATTAAGGAAAACTGTTTTGACTATCGTAAGCTATGAACATTCCAGCTATATTCTATAAAAAAAAAGTTGCGTCAATGCTGCGAACTTTCGCGGTATTTCGAATTTTTACTTTAACTTACATGTCACGAATTTACAATTTTATTTCGAAAAATTAAAACAAACGAAATAAAGTACAAAATAAATGTAAATACTAAACAGATTTTGCTGTTTTTTGTTTTTTTGTTTTTTTTTTTTGTTTGTTGTTTGCCAGTACTCTTCTTCACTTTGTTTTTTGTTATCCGCTATTTTTTACCCTACATTATGGAAAGCGGCATATGCAGTGCACCTTTCCACAATTAAGGTAGATAGTCTTTTTCAAACACCGGCTTTTTATATATTAAAAGCAGCAGATGAATGTGTTAAGCTATTAAATTAAATTATATTTGTTCGATTTTAACACTTATTTTCTGATTTTGATATTAGTAAGACATAAATTGTTTGCCCTGCAGTTTGCAGAGTACATGTGAAATCAACATCATTGTTTATGTTATTAACTATTGTTATTGCAATCCTTTTTTTTTTGTATAAAATGTCGTTCAAAGCTGGTTTTGTGCAATTTGTAGTAATAACAAAAATTATGTTCTATATACTATGTATGTTCGGTAAAAGGTACATAGCTAATGATTACATTTTGAAGCCGCCATTTAGAATTTTAAATTTTTGACTTCGGATTCATGATCAGGGACCCCACAAACCCCAGTATACAAATTTTTACCTCCATTAAACGTTTATTGCAAAAGATAGCGTGTTCATGGCCACCATTTTGAAGCCGCCATTTTAAATTTCAAATTTTTGACTTCATATTCTTAATAAAACCCAACAAAACCTTGTATACAACATTTTACTTCCAATAAACGTTTTTTGTAGAAGTTAGCTTGTTCATGGCCGCTATTTTGAATTTCAAATTTTTGACTTCATATTCTTAATCAGCGACCCCACAAAACCTTGCATGTAACATTTTACCTCCTTTAAAAGTTTTTTGTAGAAGTTAGATTGTTCATGGCCGCCATTTTGAAGCCGCCATTTTAAATTTCAAATTTTTTACTTCAGATTCGTGATCAGCGACCCCAAAAACCCTCAAAGTACAATTTTTGTCTCGATTGACAGTGGCCCCTGTCAATTAATCGTCACTTTTGGCATAAAATACCCCACTGTGAGTCGGCTGGAAAGGTTATGACATCAGTATTTTGGGATGCGTATGGAATTTTTTTCATCGACTACCTCGAAAAGGGAAAAACAATCAATAGCAAGGGCGTAGCCAGGGGCGGAAGGGGGCAACTGCCCCGTCCCTAAATCTGAGATTTTTTATATAATCGATGGCTTTGAAAGTAGTTTCTATATGTAATTCCTTTTTAATATGTGGTTTTTCCTTTCTCTTTGAAACTAGATATGGTAAAAAGATATTATAAAGATATGAAAGATATGGTAAAAAGATTTTTTTAAAGGTTTCCCCCCTAGTTTTCATCCTGCCTACGCCCTTGATCAACAGCGATTATTATATAGCGTTGTTGGAGCGTTTGAAGGATGAAATCGCGAAAAATCGGCCCCATTAGAAGAAGAAAAAATTCTTTTCCACCAAGACAATGCACCTTGTACCAAATCGATGAAAACGATGGCGAAAATCCACGAATTGGTCTTCGAATTTCTTCTTCATCCACCGTATTCGCCAGATTTGGCCCCAGCGACTACTGACTCTTTGCTAACCTCAAAAAATGCTTGTCGGCAAGAGATTTGGCTCCAATGAAGAGGTGATGGCTAAAACTGGAGCGTATTTTGAAGTGAAGCACAAATCGTTGTACAAAACCGATATTGAAAAGTTAGAAAAGCGGTGGGATAATGTATTGCTCTTAAAAGAATCTATGTTGATGAATAAAGAAGAATATTTGCAAAAAAAGTTTTTTTATTACTTAGTCTCGGGACTTATTGGACCATGTGTTATGTATGACACCTGAAATATTCAGTTCAAATTTAAAAAAAAAACAATCTTGTATATTCTCTGGCTTACCCCCATTTAAAAAATTGCAGGGTTTAAAAGTAGCTTTAAAAGTTTATTAAGGCCCCTCAACAAGAAATGTTTAGCTAGTTTTCTTAATTTATGCTCATATTCTACTTAAAATTCATCCAAAATATATTCTTTGTTTCAAACTGAAAACAATTTGTGCTTGTTATGACCGTTTTTATTTAAAATTGTTTGAGATGTCGTTCGCATATATAATGACACTTCATTAAGTACCTATAAAATTTTGAAATAATTTTTTGACTCTCATACTACCTACTATCTGTGGTGACAACATTTCTGTTCGATAGCGCTTTACTAGACATTGTTTTAAAATTAAATTCCAAACACGTTCGCACTTTAAATGGAATTCATTTACAAAAATGGAACGCTTTTTGTTGAGACAAAAACTAAGTTTTTATTTTTTTTTTTAATTTATTTGATCGATTATATTTTAGCTAGATTTAATAATGGTGAGATATATGACGCTGGGCCATACCAAGTTTATTCATATTTACACACTTTCAAGCAAACAAAAATTAAGATAAAACAATATGACTTTAACTATAAATGGGAGACTGTAAATGAATTGATGCAGAAGGGATTACAATTTTTATATATTTTTATTTTTTGTGTTATAGGGACGGAACTTTTATGAAATAATAATGGAGCATATAAAATATTCCTATCACATCAAGAGCCTGATATGGGCACCAACAATTTTCCTTATCACTCTACTCATAGCCAAAAAGATTGTTTATTTTCGCACCCAAAAGCAGATTCTTAAAGAACATTCCTAGACAGAATTTGAAAATATTTCAAATCTTTAAAAGTTTAAAGTTTTTTGTTTTTGCATTCATAAAAATCCTTTATATGAATTCAGTATGTTTTTTGTCCATTAAGCTGCCACAGCGCTTCAAAATTGTAAACACTTTATTGTACCGGGTGTGTTCTGAGTGTAATCAAAGTGCTCAGCTTGCTAAATCCCAAGTTTAACGGACTTTAGACTGATTTTTTCAACTGCAATAAAGTCCTTTTTATTACAATCTGTTCTGATATCACTTCGAGGAATTAAACGTCAAACAAGCGTGATAAGTCATCAAACAGCACATTTAAGGTTGGGCGCAATCTAAGGGCGTATAATTGACGGAACATGAACTACTTCTACACATAGGTATTTTTATGAAGGGAATACAAAGCTCCTGCGGCAAGCACACATACACTCACTCACACACACACATCATTACATACTAACATGAAAACACATATAGGTAACAAACACATATTAATTAATGAAGAGTAACTAAAAAAAAAGCAACACATAACTGTATTAAAGGAAGCATTGTGCCAGTTCAAAAGTGACAGGAAGCCATATTTTTTTTTTTAAGGCGAAGACAAGCGCACCTTAGAACAGCGCGTAGCAAGCAGTCATGCAATGCTTATTGCGGCACGACAAATAGTAGTAGCGGTCATTTTGCGCCACTCTGGGTGAGAAACGCTGTCAATGTGTGTCAAAAGGAAGTTCTTGAAATGCACGTCATTGAATTGAGCCTTCAGCAATAAATGTATAGAAAAAAAAAAAAACAATAACAATAAAATGTAGTTCTTTTGACCTTGAGCTTGTTTAGTTCTGTTAATTGAGAAAGGTTGTAGTTGACTTCAATAGCATGCTTTTAGAGGAATAGTCATAGAGGAACAGAGGATGCGGAAGAAAAATAAGTTCGTGAGCTTCATGTTGAGATTTTAGATGAAGAGATTGGTCTTCGTCTACAATTTCAAACGCTAACAGAGAGCGAAGCTGTTCCGAGTTTAGTTAAATTAAATCAACTTTTAATTTTGAGTTTTTTTATTCCGCTTACAAATGACACTTATTTTTGAGTTTTCTTTTTTAATCACAAAATAACACCATAACACCAACAAAAACAAAATTGTGAAGAGTTCACTTATTTTGCTCAAAAATGTATATTATTATTACGCAAACGCATTTTTTGTGATGACCATCAAATCTATACCGTAAATGCTTTTTCTTAAATATTCTGTATTTAAATAAAAAAAGCGAAACAATCTTCTGCAAAGAAAGTGAGTTTTCTATGTGGTGCCTAAAACTATGTGATATTTTTTTTCTTAAATTTTCCAAAATCATTCTATGACCGCTTTTACATTGGTCAAGACTTGAAATCAATTCTTTGCTATTCCCTTTTAAGCTCACCCTCTCTCACGTTGATGTCTGCGTCTTTCATCAAGAAACTCACAGACTTGATTTCAAGTCTTGTTCAATGTAAAAGGGGTCTATGTATTGTATAATTAAAGCAGTATAGTCATGGTGTAATTAACAAGGTGGTAGTGCATTTTTAACCTCTTTCACAAAAATGAACTCTCGATCGGTCAAAAACAGCTGATTTCATATTTTAAGCAAAACCATAGCAAAACAATGCTTGTGATATTTGTGTTTATTGTAAAAGTTTAATTTGATTATAAACTTCACTTTTTCCGCGAAAAGTAAAGAAAGAATCAATATCAAGTAAGCCACAAGAAAGATCTTATTATAAAAAATGTTTCTGCATACTTTACATGTATATTTTTATATTTATTTCGATAGCTAAATTCTCGACAGACTCGATTTTTTGACAGATTCAGCAAAATTTAGTGTGTGGTGAAAAATTCACTATCACCCTGTTAATTACACCATGAGTATAGCAAAGCGAGAAACGTACAAATATATTTTATAGGAAATGGATTAGAACAACGATTTAAACACATCTAAAACACACCTTTCCAAACTAGGAAAGGGATTCGGAAAAGGATTAAGTGAAGGACTTGTAAATAAAAAACACTGTAACGTCAAAACCTTCGGGTGTGTCCCCAAAACAGCCGACTCTTTTTTCATTTAAAAAGTAGTTTTTGAAATTTCCGGTGTCCTTGTCATTTGCTCTGACTATTCTGGGAAAGTCGTTGAGAACAGTTGCAATTTACCTGCAAGCCCCACTATTCCACACTGCCAACTATATTTGACATTTAGTCGAGCCCGCTCTTTTGATGGCGTGAACATTTTTATTAAAGAGAAGAGTATGCAGCGCATTTTACCCATTAATGAAGGTTATATAACATCAACTATAGTTGAAACAGACTTTTAATTGTGTACCAATAAAATGCATGATTTCGGAAAAAAGTAAAGGTATTACCAAGTTTTCATTCTTGGAGCATGCGTTTTGGATGAGAAGGGTGTCCCAAAAAAATTTTTTTAGACTTTAGCTGCGTTCGATTCGCCAGTGCTCAACTCAATTACGAAAAAAACGGCCACTCACTTAGCTGTTACTTACTGAATAGTTGGCAACACTTTTGTTTTGACAGACCACAAGAAGTCTGTCAATAAATTTAATTGAAAACGAAGAAACTGCTTAAGGGGGGAGATACCCCTAGACAGGGTGAAATTAGATTTGTTTAATAATTTTTTTCAAGCTGATAACATAATTGGATAATTTTTTTATTTTCCTATATTTTTAGTAAATGGTGGGTCTGCAGAGTATCCCCTGTAGCTGTCAAAATTTCCCCACTTATATGAAACAAAAGAGGTTTTTTCTTCAAGTACTGATATTTTGAAGGGAAGGATAAACCTGTAAAATCACAAAAAAAGTTAATAATTAAAATTTATATCGGCTGCTTAATCGAAGGTCCAGATTCGACTATTTTTTCAACAGTTTTGACTCCAAAAAAATTATTTATTCACACGATATCTTTCAACTTGTAGGTACATCCTTCCGGAAGGTACATCCGAGCTGTACGAGCTGCTTTGGTCTTGAAGAGACTCTTTCGGTTCTGCTTAGCTACTCGTGCCTTATCGGTATTTTCGGCGAAAACTTTGCAATAGGTGCCAATAATTATACCCAGTTCGTTCAAAAGCTTCAGAATGGTGGTGTAGCCTTCACTAAATATTCCAGCAGCAAAGTTAGCTGAAATTTTGAGACCCAGGCCTCTGGATCCTGACTCACCAAAACTTATTTTGTGCTTGCATACAGAACAAATTAAAAATTCTGATAGTGCAGTAAAAACTTCGAAGATTTCAATAATGCTGTAGCCCTGCAAAGGATTTGTGCAAATATGGTCACTACGAGGAGTTTATAATTTTTTTAACCCTATTCACGTCACGCTGTGTCTTTGGGTCACTATGCAATGTCAAACCAATATATATGACTTAAAACTTGTTTTAAAGAAAAATTCGAAAAAACATTTCAAATTTTTCCGAAACTATGAGGTATCTCCCCCCTTAAAGGAAAATAATTTTGTTTTTGTTCTCACATCACATTTTGACAGAATCTATTACATTTTACTTATTCCGTACACAAACCAACTAAAAAATAAGAACTTGGCAACGCAACTTTACTCAACTCAACTGATAATTGACCTAATCTATACTCAACTAGCTGTAGACTTTGTTGTTGTTTTCACATACAAATTTTGAAATAAGCGACAAGAATTGAGTATAGGCTGGCGAATCGAACGCAGCTTTTGTAAAATTAATTTCCAGTGAAATAATGTTTTCTGTCTGGGGAAGGATTCGAATCACTGATCTCGTAGTTCATAAAATTTGGCTTGGGACGATTCATGCGCTTTAACCCCTTCGGTCACGAAAGCCACTGTGACACATAGATTATAAAGAAGGCAAATCCTACTGAGGTAAGGGTAAAGTTTTGAACTTGTCGTTTGCAAACGTGTAAAACATTATAATAAATAATAAAACTTGCAAAACAGTGGAAAATGTGCCGAGAACTGAGCGACCAAAGAAGCTTTCTTGTCGGGATGTGAGTCTTATCTTAAAGGAAGTGGCAAAAACTCCCAAAATAAGTGCATCACAGTTAGCTAATAGTATTGTTGCAATATCATGCAAACAAGTTTACTCAAAAATGGTAGGTACAAAAAGCTTTATGGAACAAGAGTATGGAACAATTGAAGTCCCAGTTGTACGTAAGAAACTTTTCATTTTTGAAAAATTAGACATTTCGCTTCGTCTGGATTTGGCAAAAAAAGTACATGGATATGGAAGAGGAATTTGGGAGAATTGTACGTTTTATAGATAAATCTTAATTTATGGAACATTTAGCCTTATTGAGGTCATAATAGTCAGACACGTGTAAAGGGTGTTTTCTTGAGGAAATTTTCTACCAAATAAAACTCAGAAAAATTAATGAAATGCCCAATATTTTGGTTTTATTATGTTCGCAAATTTTATGGCATTTAGTGTTTGAATACAATTTTGGGCTTATAGCCACCGCAATTGCGTCTCATGAAGACCATCCTATCGGTCGAATTTTCCACCACTTTTTCCAGCATAGTGGGACAATAACGCGTCGAATGTTTGGTTTCCAACTGGTTAGTCGTAGCTGGTTTATCAACATAGGCTAGTGGCTTGACGTACCCCCATAAAAAATAATCTAACAGAGTCATATCATATGACCTAGGTGGCCAACTGACAGGCTCATTTCTTGATGTGATTTCGTCACCAAAAGTTCATCCCAATAAAGTGTTGGTTTCATTCTGTGTATGGTTTATTGCACCTTCCTGCTGTATCCATTTAGCAGTTAGACGATTGATATTTACGTGGAGAACCAAAAAGTCGCGAATCATTTCCCTGTAACGCTCACTATTGACTTTAACGTTAGCTTCATCTTCAGTTTTGAAAAAGTATGTTCCAATGATGCCTTCGACATGCAAACCACACCAGATAGTAACTTTTTCTGGATGTAAGGGAGCCTGGAGAGTCTCTTTAGGGTTGTCCTTGCTCCAAATACGGTAATATTGCTTATTTATGTACCTGTTAAGCCAGAAATGTGCCTCATCACTGAAGATGATTTAACGGTAAAAATACTATTCAACTTCCAATTAGGTTAGGTTAGGTTAGGTACAGGTGTAGGCCAAGATCTTTCCTCAAAATCTTCAAATAGTGGACGGGCAAGTATCGACTTGTTGAGAAGGGCGTCGACTCGTTAAATTCGGGTCCCCGATTACACTCACCTCTACAACGGTTGATGTCTTCTTCGTTACACACAGTTTAGATTGACGATTATGCGCACCGTAATGTGTGCTAAGTGCTCTTTAGGTTTGAAAGATTTTGTGGCACAGAACGCGAATTTTGAAAACAATTTCCGTAATTTGTCATCGTCGTTCCGGTGTCAGTCTTTACATGGGAATTTGCCAAAGTATACTGAGCATAAATGCCAAACACATGTGTTTATTTTAAGGTCTGGCTTGACAGTTATCCCTCTAGGAAATTCTATGGTGGTGCCCTCTGTCGATGGCTTGGGTTTCGGAAGATCTTGTGTTATTTCAACAGACAATCATTTTATGTATTATGCTCCCCATCAGCTTTGTAGTTTTCCACAATCACCGGACTTAAGCCCACTTAGACATATTTGGGAAGTATTGGTACGAGCTTGTTGATCATGCAGCATCACAGGGCAAAGAAGCTCTAAAAAAGGACTGGTCATATAGCACACCATCCGAAAAAGAAAATTTGGTTCTATCTACGTCATGTCGTTTGAAGATAGTCATTGAAACTCGTGAAGGGGCCCAAAAAACATAAATTTAAGTTTTCCTTTTTCAATTTAATTAAAAATCCATAAAAGAAATATTCCACACACTCGGCCATGACTTGACGAATGTTGGTTTTTAAGTGCTCAAGAGTTTGAGGTTTTCACGTAAATACGATCTTTTGCGTAACCCCATAAAAAAAAAGTTCAGAGGCGTCAAATCGAACGATCTCGAAAGCCAATTGATGTCGCCAAATCTCAAAATAAGTCGTCCTGATAGTTTCTGTTGCAACAAAGTTGCAAACGATAAATAAACAGAAAGTTATTTTCAAAAAAAAAATTTTTTCAGAAAAAATCAGACATTTTACATAAATGTCAAAAATACGGGACAAATTTTGTCATAGCGAGACACTTAAAAAATCATGCAAAATACGCGACGTCCCGTGAAATACGGGACACATGGCAAAACTACTTGTGGTCCCATCTTGTTGAAACTACATATCGTCCAGATAATAATCAATTAAGATACTGTCATAGCGTTCAGAATTGACTGTAATGGTTGCTCCTTGATCGTTTTCAAAACAATAGATCAGACCATAATGCACACCAGACAGTCACTTTTGCGGATGCAGTGGCTTCTCCACCGTACTTGGAGCCCCATATACGGCAATTTTGCAATATTCCCGTATCCATTGAGCGCAAAATGGGCTTCATCGCTGAAGAAAATTTGCTTCGAAAAATCAGCATTTTTTTAGAACAATTTAACAATATTAATATATTGTTTCGTGGTAGAACGTTCTATATTGTAAAATGGCAAACCTTTAGCTATACAAAAACATATCGAAGGACATGAACGTTTGACAACTACCAAATGCCAGGGCTGCACTTTGCAATACCCGAAATGGATAACCCTTTACTTAAGGCTCTATCATTGATTCACAGTCAAGTTGGAATGGGTAATTTTTTCCATATGACTTCGAATGTAAAAACTAAATATGTCAGCTATAGTGATATATTAAAAATTTAAAAGTAACATGATGCAATCGATGAGATCATCCGCAGATAATGTCGCAAAAATGGAAGCAAAAAATTAATGGCTAATAAGTTAAAATATAAAAAAGCATAATTATAAAAGATAAAAAAATAAAATTAGGCGATAAGCGACACTTAGGATTATGTTATTGTACTTGCAAAAAGGCACTTAAACTTCGCATTAAAGTGGCTTAAAACTAATTTATGAAGGCCGCATGCAATGAAATGAATTGTTCCATCCATGCAGATAAAACTCATCTGCTTCTGAATGTAGCTTCAAAACAGTCGTGCTAGCCTCAAAAAAAAAAAAAAATAAAAATAAAAAATAAAAATAAAATAAAAATTCAAAATGAAAAATAAAAAAATAAATAAATTGTTAAGAAGCACAAAAAACAGGCAAACCAAGTCAATAAATCTGTTATGAGAAAAATAAAGCAACACGTATAAGTCACACATACAAACATATGAATGATATAAATATATTTATTGCAAATGAAGTGCAAATTAACTTTAAAATTTTAAATAATACTGCAAATATTTGCTCTGAAAATTACTCATACCCAGAGAGAATGTAACAAAGAAACAAAAAAAAAAAAACTGGAACACGTTGTGTCAAAAACAAAAACAAAAAAAAACAAAAACAACTTGTAACAGCACAATAAAGGTTAAGTTTAAAAAAAAAATAAAACAAAAAAAACTTGTTAATATTTTAAGTAATTCTGGCAGTTTTCCAAATCATAAAAAAAATAATGATAGAACTTGAATACATGAAATAAAGAGGCCGTAATAAATAAATTCCGCAAATAACTCATTGGATTCATTTGTGTTGTGTTGTGTGTGTGGCAAACATTAAAGTCAACTTACATACGAATATACACCAAATGCAGACACCAAAAATGGAACAGGGAAAACAAATCATGCTGACTGACTTTGACTTCGTTTCGCTGCAGCGCCAGACTGAGTCACCAGAGTCTGCCGCATTGCAAAGTGACCGTGATGATGTGTGTTCACATGCGGTTTCAGAGCAATGGTGTTAAATTGCAAACCAACGTTGGTTTGTTCGTTAAGAAAAAAAAACAAAAAGAAAAATATAAATTGAAATAACTTCTACCTAAACATAACGCACAATAAAGAAGATATCAAAGAATTTATGAAATTCCAAAACAATTAATTGTCTCTAAATAGTGTTTAACACTAATCCTACCACGATGGGTCAAATGACCCATTTTGAAATTTTGTATTATTTTTATGTGTTTTCAATTTTATAAATAAACAATTGAAAAAATTTATTTCATTCATGTACCAAATTGTGGTAAATGATATATTTTTCGCCATACATAGTAACATACTATAAAAACATTTTAAAGACTGGCCACTAGACCTGCTATGGTAGGAATAGGTAGGTACACATGAAGTATCGGTAGGTTTAGTGTTAAGGAATTCATTGCATGCCCACAGAGACTTTTTTTATGTCCCAACAAATGATACAAATCTGGGTTGAAATATTAAATTTTTAAATCGCATCAACTTACTAGCTTCCCCACTAGTAATATTCAGTGTATTGTATGAAAAACTAGCCTTTTCCCAGCGCGCGTTGCTGCACCCTGCAACTATATGGGAACATAATAGGTGTATTCAAAATTTTTCTTAGACATAGTTTGACACCACTGTTATTTTCCACTGCCCGTTACAGTTTCCCAGTAGCAGGAGATCACCAAATAGTAACTCCATTTTGAGTTTGTATGTAAATACTACTACTTTTACTTTCAAAGCTATTCGATAATACAAATTTTAACTGTATGGGCGGAGCCACACCCCCTTATATAATGCTCATCCAGTTTTCTAGCAGATGGACATTACCCAGTTTTAGTACAGTTGCCGACAGAATGCATACAAACTATTTACCAAAATGTAGCCAAATCGACGAAAACCGTAGGAAATATAGCGTTTTTATTGAATTGCGGCCTTACAAACATAAGTTCCTTTTTTATATATATAGATAGCTTTTCCCGGCGCGCGTTGCTGCACCCTGCAACTATATGGGAACATAATAGGTGTATTCAAAACTTTTCTTAGACTCATAGTTTGACACCACTGTTATTTTCCACTGCCCGTTACAGTTTCCCAGTCGCAGGAGATCACCAAATAGTAACTCCATTTTGAGTTTGTATGTAAGTATTGCTACTTTTACTTTCAAAGCTATTCGATAATACAAATTTTAACTGTATGGGCGGAGCCCCACCCTCTTATATAATGCCCATCCCAGTTTTCTAGTAGATGGACATTACCCTGTTTTAGTACAGTTGCCGACAGTAAGCATACAGACTAAATTACCAAAATGTAGCCCAATCGACGAAAACCGTAGGAAATATAGCATTTTTATTGATTTGTGGGCGGTAAAAGGAGGTGTGACAGAAATTTAAGCCATCTCGTACTTGAAAAAAATGTACTGCCAAAATTTCAGCTCTATCGGCTAAGTAATTTTGAAGTTTCCAGCCATCACACAGACAGCGTTTTGCTTTTTGCATATATATTTTGTGGCGTCCGTGACGTAGTTGGTTAAAGTGCGTGGCCGCTATGTCAACGAACTTTGGAGACCCAGGTTCGAACCCCAGCAGCGACAGAAAATTATTTGAATTAAAATAATTTTTCTGTACGGCCGCCACCTCTCTGCAGACAATGGCAAACCTCAGAGAGTAATCAAAATGCCATGTAAAGCTTCTTGAGAACGAGAACATTCCGTTCATCGCCGTTCGGAGTCGGCGTTAAGCATTTAGGTCCAGTTCTCGGTCAATTGTGTACAAACTTAATAACACGCCCAACACAATTGATCATAATAAGCTAGGTCAAAGTCCTTTCAAGGGCTGAAATGGCCAGTTATTTATTTTTATTTTTTATATATATTTTGGATAAACATTATTGGCTATAACTTTTGATTGGTAAGAGATACTGAGATAATTTTTTTTAATAAATTATTATTTTAGATTGTAAATTTATTCAAAAATATAAAACCACAATATTGGAAAAAAAAAATTTCTTCAAAAAAATCAAGCCTTGTTTTTTGAATCACAAAAATGGTTTTTAATTTTTGCGTAAAATTGAAATAATTTTTGCTTATAAATGTTATAATTTTTGAATAGAGTTGAAAATTTACGAATTTGAATTTAAATTATTTTTACAACAAAAACAAATTTTGAGCCTTTTTTTGAGGAAAACTCCAAAATTTCAGACCTTTTTTGAAAAAAATATATAAAATATATATACTCAACTAACGGTATTTTTGCAATAAGGTTGTCATAGTACTTTGATGAAGCTTTAAGACAAAAAAAAAATTTAACAAAATGTATACAAAAGCAGCGGAGATATTTGACTCGAAAGTCGCAAAATTAAATTTCTGATTGTTTTTTTCGTAATTTTGTTTAAGATGTTGCATTAAATATATCGTTGTAGTAAAATTTTTCATAGTTTTCAAGATATGTTCATGTTTTTGATGTCAAAATAACGGAAATTTCTTAAGTTTTACTAAATTTAAGAAATATTTTATATTTTGTAAATATTTGCGTATGTAACCTAAGAAAACAACTAAAAATAGGCGATTTTGTAAAAAATTTGTACTACAGCACCATCTGGTGTCCAAGGTGGTTCAAAGAAGATACTGTCAAAAAACTCATTTGGGATTGGGATAAAAAAAACGGTTTTTGCTAGGTGCACGTATACGTAAATCAATGGATATCTCGTCTATTACTAGTTAAAATAAAAAAGAAGAAGCAAGCTGTATCGCGGACACTCTCGTTGGTTTTGACGTGACATGGTATCTTTATCCTTGTCCTTATTCTTATATTTATCTTAATAATTGTCATACACAGAAAAAAAAGAGTAGAACTTTTACCTAAAAATGTAGTAAAGTCAGCTAAAGTAATCCGGTGATTTTCAGTCAACGAATTTGATTATGTTAGATGCGCTACCAATTTCTCAATGTTAATTATTACAATTATATTAGGTAGTTTAACTGCGAGAGTAAATAAAGCACCTAAATATTTAGGTGTACTTTAAGCCATAAAATAGATAAGATACATAATTTATTAGAAGAATTATCTATTTATTTTTTTAAATTATGTTCACTTCAGAGTATGGCTTACCTTCTAAGTCTAGAAAATTTATCTAATTACTTAGATTGTTTTCCCACTTAAGCGTGGAAACGGCACTTACATATTTTAGAAAAATCAACTATTTATTAAATAGTTTACCAACTTCAGAGTAGGAAAAACAACTACTTATTTTAGGAAATTCATACAATTCCTTAGATAATTTTTTCACTTTAAAGTAGGTAAGGAAACTACATTATTGTAGCCAAATTATCCAATTATCTAGATACATAAGTCAATCGAAATATATTATAAAGACTATTAAGTTTTGGAATAAAAAAATGATATTTCATTATATATTATTTTTTTAAATCAGTTTTCTTATATCTTTTGTTCTATAAAAAACTTAAATGTCTTAATACAATTATATTTATTTAAACATAATATTTTTAACTGTTTAAACATAACATTTAATGCTGTTGTTTAGATTAACAGTTGCTGTTGCAACAAAAATAACAGATTGTCCAAACTCTTGATTGAATCAATGCCTTTATTACTGAGCTTATCCTGGTTCGAATCCTACACCTTTTTCCACTTCTTTCCCCAATCCTTGACCTAAATCTTGGCCTTAATGTGCTAAGTGTGTTCAAATCTTTTTTTCTATGACCTGACCCTTTTAACACTTTAACTGCCACCATACAAAAAAAATATCGGGTCCTCCGGGCCATTTTTTTTACAGATCTAGTGTATTTTGGTATCAGAAAATCCGAACAAAATATCAGAAAATGTTTTTTTTATATTTCTGTGAAATTTTGAAATATTTTATTGTGGCACAACATATGTACCTCACGGCCTAATGTAAATGCGTAAACGCCGTGAGGTACATGTGCTGTGCCTTGTTTGTATATTTTTGCAATTTTGTTTTGATCATAGTAAATAACCAATTCGTCTGGCAATATTGAACTGCTACACATTCTCTTGCTAAGAGCATGATACAATTACAAGGTAGGCTCATATTAGAATAAACTAATATGAGCCTAATAAATAAACATATTAAATTTTTTTTAATCGTGGGGGTATAAAAATGATGCGCTAAAGATAGGTTTAGGTATGCCAGGTCATGCGGAATTGAACTACGCTTACAGATTTGCATTTCGAGGTACTCATTTTAAACCATGAACTGTAATGTGTAATCAAATACTGAGGCACATACGCTGTGGCTCAGAGCCTACGTGGACATTTTATTGAGGCACACCGTATGTGCCTCATGGCAGTTAACGTGTTAACAAAAAAAAAAAAAATTAATTAGCCATTCCAGCTCTTCAAAGGACTTTGACCGAGCTTATATTTTAAGCAAATATCTATTTGAGCACCATTTGCGGCAGTTTGCGGCAGTTTTTCCTATTCCCCAGACTCAAGATACCATTCCGCAGAAGGCGTCTTTAGACGATTAAAGCGATAAAGGAGAATTCGCAGAAGAACCTAGAGACGATTCCAAAATCAACCCATGTAAAGTGTTTTCAAGATTGGAGAAAGCGTTGGAAAATGTGTATGGCTTGCAATGGAGATTATTTTGAAGGAAATAAAATTAATGCCCATGAATAATTGAAGAGTGTTCGTTCTATTGAAGAATTGTGGGTATTTTTGATAGTCAAGTTTAATAAAGTTTTTTATTAGAAATTAATTTTTCCCTGCAAACATTTTCTGAGTGCCTCAAAAAATGACTCTAAAAAGAGTATTCTTATGCGTGTTTTATGAGTACTCAATAAAAACACCCCTAAAGGAGTCTTTGAATTGATTGATTTTAAAATTATTGCTCAGAAATAAGACTCTAAAAAGAGTATTTTTTTATGCGTGTTTTATGAGTACACAGTAAAAAGACTCATAAAGGAGTCTTTCATATGATTATAAAATAATTGCTCAGATATAAGATTTTAAAAAAAGTATTTTTTATGCGTATTTTATGAGTATGCAATAAAAAGATTCCTAAAAGAGTCTTTGATATGATTGTAAAATGATTGCTCAGAAATAAGACTCTAAAAAGATTATTTTTTATGCGTGCTTTATGAGTACGCAATAAAAAGAATCCTAAAAAAGTCTTTGATATGATTCTAAAATAATTGCTCAGAAGTAAGACTCTAAAAAGAGTATTTTTTTATGCGTGTTTTATGAGTACATAGTAAAAAGACTCAGAAAGGAGTCTTTGATATGATTATAAAATAATTGCTCAGATATAAGACTCTAAAAAGAGTATTTTTTATGCGTGTTTTTATGAGTTCGAAATAAAAAAAATCCTAAAGGAGTCTTTGATATGATTCTAAAATGATTGCTCAGAAACAAGACTCTAAAAAGAGATTTGTTTTTATTTATGAGTACGATAAATGGCAAAATATGGAAATATTTTTATTTTTATTATTAATATTATTAAATAAATGGAAAAAATGGCACATACGATAATTTCGCGCAAAGGGGTTTCTGAGATTTTATTAACATCATATCAATGTCAGAATTAAAGTTTACAAAGACTTTTTAAACAATTAAAGAGCCTTTAACATGAGACTTATGACTCCTAAAATAATAACTTCTATGAGTTCTGAAAGAGTCTTTATATGAATCTTTAAAGATTCCATTAAACGATTCTTAAAAACAGTATTAAATATGGCTCTTAAATGAGTCTTAATTTTGAGTAAAAGAAAACTTATTTATAATAGTTTTAAAAGAGTCTTTATTATGTGTTTTTAAAGAGTCTTTATTTTGAGTCTTAAAAGAGTCTTAATTTTGAGTCCAAAATGAGACATAAAGCAGTCATTATTATGAATCATATTTTGAACCTACGAAAATGAACTCATAAAAGAGTCTTTTTTGAGCGCAATAAGACGGTAAAAACTCATTTATATGAGTCTTAAATGAGTCTTAAAGGAGTCTTTTAAGAGTCATAATGCTTGCTGGGTTGTTTCCAAATTTATTAAATTTTGTTTTAATGGTGAGAAATTAAAAAATAGATACAACTTAATGGTACTTTGTACTTAGTAGTCTGTATCTTAATACTTTTTTTAGAGCTCTAATTATTTAAATCAGTGGGGAAGAAGCGCGAAATTTAAGCGCGGGCCAATGCTTAAAAAAACAAAACAAACACAAAATGTTCCTCATTGTTGCTTTTGACAAAAAATCAAACAAAGCAAAACAAAAACAATTACAATGCAATTAAATTACATATCATGAAGTACACTGCCAGTCTTTATTTCTATTAATAACAATGCTTGCATAAAAAATTACTCGACGCACAAGTAACGGGCATCGAAATCATCGAGTGTGCGTTTTTTATTTTTGCTTTGCATGTATTTGTTTTTGTAAAGTTCGCTGGAAAATGTGCTGAACACTGAACGAGTGAGGTTTGTGTTGTTGTTTTTTGCATGCGTTCTTTGAATTTGGCTCATCGCAAAGACAAAATTAAAATAGAAAAAAATTTGTATGAAGGACCACGCGGGCCATATGGGCCACCACGTGGCCATGTTTGATTTAAATTGAACAATAATGGTTTTTCGTCAGTCGAAAGATTGACATGGGTAGATAAAAACATTTAAAAATAAGTAAAAAATGTCCTGCAATCTAAAATAAAGAAACTATTGAACTACTAAAGGTAAACAAATATTTATTTCAAAACGGATTGCTGCCAATTTGTGGCGATGCCACAGAATGAATGCTTCTGTGGTAATAGACTACTGCAACCAAATTTTAAAGAAATAATGAAAAATCCAAGGAATCGATAGTTATTAGACACAACATCCCCATCCCAATCCTTTTAGTCTTTTACATTTTTTTTCTGGAAAATTTCAAAATAATATTTCGAAAGTATGTCTTGAGCGTAATGAACTTTTGAGCACTCATCTTCACATGATGAAAATGTCCGATTTGGATGAAATAATGTTTGTTGGAAATGACAGGATAAGTTATAAGTGCATCTCCAATAGAAGAATGAATTTTTTTCAAACTATTTTCTAATTAAACAAGCTTTCGGCTGACGTAGAAATCAGTTCGAGGTAAACAGCGTCCGAATTCTAAATACCTCAATAACTTTTCCATATTTCAACGTTTTCAAAGATAAGCTCCTGAAGAAAATAAACAATCATTTTCGAGTTATTATTATAAACAAATTTAATCTTAAAACTTTGATAAACACATCGAGTGCCAATACCAATATCTGTCAAAAATAAACATTTGAAACGTATATATTTTTCAAAATCAACTACCTCGACACAATCAACATTCACAAAGATCTTTATATTTAGACGGAATATTAAAGATCAGTCTTTCCTATGTTTGAAAAAATAACTTTGAACAATTGACTGACGTCGAATGTAAATTAAATCGACATTTAAACCTGAGAATCTTGAAAGTATGAAATTTCGAGTATTTTAAGTACTCGAAATTCCAACTTGTTATTGATGTGTTTTTTGCATTATCAGTTCGAAGATAGGCGATAAATTTTGCTATCAAAATAGAAAATATTTATAATCAGTTCTGTTTTTATCAATTATTCGATAGTTACTTCAAAGTTCGAACTTAAACAGTATTTACTCAGGATTTATTTGTTGTTTGTCAAACAATTTGATTTCTTTAATACTATAGAGGGACTGACTCTATATGTATGCATGTCCCATTAAGTTTGCCAAAAATTTACGTATGTAGTTATAAAAATAATTCTCAACAGTTGTTTATACTTAAGCCGAAGTTTTTATCTTATCATTAATGTTTTTTTTTATTTACTTGAATCTTAAAGTATTGCGTGCTCACAACGTGTATAGTAGCTAACCAAAATGTTTGGAGGGAAATGTAGAATATTAGTCATTCAAAAAAATTATCTAAAATTAACTTTATATATGAAGTCAAATTTAAGTGAAAATATAACACGTCTGAATGTTTAAAAATACATATATATATTTTTTTTTTTTTGTACCTACGCAATCGCAAATGTTTAGTTAATGATAATTATGGCAGTTAACATTTAACTTGTGCCAACAAATACCCCAGTAAGACATAACATGGCAGGCAGTTTTCGCCATTACATGTCATTGTTGAAATTTTGTTTGCATGGATGTAGATAAGGAAAGAAATTTAAAAAGTATTTCTTTTTTTCTTATTTTTACATAATTTCATAACCCTTGAACTCTCAATGACCTATTTTAAATTATATAGCTTATTTATTTATAATGGGTAAAGGCGTTAGAGTTTATTTATAGTAGTATATAATGCCTTAAGGCTAAATTAAGATTATTTACAAACTGTATCTTTATTATAATAAATATATCATTAATTTCCAATCGTATATTCATCGTAAACCAGCTGATTAGATCTTATCAGTGTGGCCTGGAAATTTACTATCGACCAGAAATTTATGCTACGACAAATTTTGTAGAAGACCCTAACGAAACAAATCGAAAAGCACCATCATTTTGTCGATTACAAAGTCGCCTTCCACAGTTCAATAAGGAATCACCTATACTCCACCATGTCTGAAATTGGGTTTTCCTGCAGAGCTCATCCGTCTTTGCAGTATGACAATGAGCAACACCAGCAGCAGATTTAAAATCGGGAAGGAAGGAACTCTCCTCTCCATTCGATACAAAACGACGTTTCTGACAAGGTGATTCTGTATCGTGAGACTTTAACAATCTTTTCATGGAGAAGATTATCCGAGCTGCTGATCTGAGCTGAGAAGAGCAGAGACGTAGTAGCACGAGTATTATGCTGCTGGCGTATGTTGATGATATCGATATCATATCGTTATCATTGGCCATAATACGCGCAAAGTCAGTACAACCAAATCTAATTCCAGATTAGCGAAAGAGACAAGTTGAATGGATCTTGCAATAAACGTAAGTAGATAAGACCAATACCCTATGTCAATAAACAAACATTCGCAGAGTCTGAAAACCAAGTGACTGTTGACAACACCTCCTTAGAGATTGTTAAGGTGATCATCTACCTGGAATCCAGATTAAACGAATCCTGGGACGATGTCGGCATTGAGATTAAACAAATGATAACTCTTGCAAATACACTAAGGGAAATAACGCATATTAACATTATCCACGCCTGAGTATAAATTTTATTTAAATATTTAAGTGGATAAATCCGATATTTTCCTTACAACTTGTTTTTTCCCGTATTTAAATTTTATTTATACCATACACCTACACACATATTTCATAAAGCTGAAATAGCCGACAAGCAGCAACAGCATCGCAATCTGTTCCTGCAGTTTATTTCTTGCAGTTGCAGGTTTCTTATAGTTCTCGTTTAGTTTTTGTTGCAAGGGTAATAGCCTGAATGTTTGGCTGGATGTAGGGTGGAGTGACAACTCGATATTTTCTCACAAATGTCTTGCACCGATTGTCATTTAAGTGCATATTTTGCTTCTTATTTTCTATCTTACTTTCGTAAAAAAGTTCGTGCATAATTTTAATATAATTTTTATTAATTCTGTTTAAATATTTAAATATCTTATTTAATTAAAAAAGTATTTAAGTAAATTTTAAGTATTTACATAGTCGATTTATGCAAATACGTTATTGGTGCAAAATGAACTCGCTTTATAAAAATAAAAAAAAAATAAATAACTGGCCATTTCAGCCCTTGAAAGGACTTTGACCTAGCTTCTTATGATCAATTGTGTTGGGCGTGTTATTAATTTTGTACACAATTGAGAGAAATGGACCTACAGGCTTAACGCCGACTCCGAACGGCGATGAACGGAATGTTCTTATTCTCAAGAAGCTTTACATGTCATTTTGATTACTCTCTGAGGTTTGCCATTGTCTGCAGAGAGGTGGCGGCCGTACAGAAAAATTATTTTAATTCAAATAATTTTCTGTCGTTGCTGAGGTTTGAACCTGGGTCTCCAGGTTCGTTGACATAGCGGTCACGCACTTTAACAAACTACGCCACGGACGCCACGTAACTCGCTTTTTGGATAAATTAAAAAAGTGTTTGGATAAATTTAATATATTTTTCTCTTAGTGTAGGTGTTACTAACAAAACTCATGCTCTATATGTCGCTAATCATGCCCGTTTGCAGCACATATGCAGCACAAACCCAGACTTTAGAAAAGACTTTAGGAGTCTTCGAGAGAAAAGTCCTTCGTAAGATCTGCTGTATAATTTGCGTTAATGGCTATTAAAGAATTCGATGGAACAACGAACTGTATGAGTTGTCGGCGTACGAGTTCAACACCGACATACTTAAGCATATAAAATTCGAGCGGCTCCGCTGGGTAGTTCATATTGAGCAGATGAAGAAAACGAAGATCCAGTGAAAAATAAGTAATAACTGTATCGTGGACACACCCGTAGATTTTGACATGACAGCTGATGATGATTTATTTTTATTCTTGTCCCTCCCTATCCTTTCCTTTGTTCCCAAACTTGTGGTCCTCTTTATCCTTACTCTTATATTTTTCCTTATAATTGTTCTGCTTCTTGTCCAAAGTCTTGATTTAATCCATGCCCAAATTTCTTAAACCTTATCCTTGTTCGAATCCTTTTCCTTAACCTTGTCCTAATTCTTTACCCAATCTATGTCCTAAATCTTGTCACACATTAAGATGTGTCCAAATACAAGGTGGCGCAAAATTAATCGCACTATAGGAAGATGTTATAATTTTTGCAATACGTTAATCATATTTGACATTTGTGAAGTAGACAACTGCAGAATTCAAATAGACAAGCAATGGAGCGCTAAACTCTGCAAGAGCGTGGAATAATTAATGGATATTGTGAAGAAAGCATTCCTGTTGGCGTTATCTCCCGTTTTAGCGATTTGGCATGACCATCAAGATCGCCCGATTTAACCATCCCAGACTTCTTTCTTTGGGACTACTTAAAGTCGCAGACTTATGCCAACAAGCCTTAGGCAATTGCAGACCTTAAGGAGAATATTCGATAAGAATGCGAACAGTTATCACCGGAAATCTTGTGGAAAGTCATGGAAAATGTGATAAAACGGGTAAATGTTTATCAACACTGGCGGCAACCACTTGACGGATATCTTCTTTTCTACTTAACAGAAAAAATGTAAAGGTCCAAATAAAGATTTCCATCACTCAAAATAATTTTTTTTTTATTTATTAAAAAAGTTATTCAAAAACAAAATTGGAGGATTAACTTTGCACCACCTTGTATATTCTATTCTATTGCTTGTCCCATTTCTTGTCCATATCCTTTTCCCAATTTTATCCTAAATATTGCATTACGTGCGTTTAAATTTTTTTCCGTATCTTTGTCCCAATCCTTGTCTGAACTCTTGTCCTAATCCTTGTCCAATGCCAGACTTTAATCTTTGTCCTATAAAATAAATAAAAATAAATAACTGATCATTTCAGCCCTTGAAAGGACTTTGACCTAGCTTCTTATGATCAATTGTGTTGTGCGTGTTATTAAGTTTATACACAATTGACCGAGAAACGGACCTACAGGTTTAACGCAGACTCCGAACGGCGATGAACGGAATGTTCTTATTCTCAAGAAGCTTTACATGGCATTTTGATTACTCTCTGAGGTTTGCCATTGTCTGCAGAGAGGTGATGGCCGAACAGAAAACTTAATTGAAAAAACTTTCTGTGTTAGATGGAAATTTAACTTGGGTTCTCTGGCGTATGGGTCTCGCACTTAGTGCGCCTCGGCCATCACTTATTATACAAAATTAATTTTCGAAATTCGAAAGCAAAAAAATCTACATACATTTTCCAAGAATAATTGAGTAGGAGGGAAATTAATATACAACTTATGAATGCTAGGTTTCAAAACTTCGTTAAGGGAATTTTTTATTAACTGTAGACTTTCAAGTAATAGGCCCTATTTATAAAAAAATAGGCCCTATTATACTAGGGGAAAAAACATTGGTCACGAAATTGTATATACATGTAAATATGCATCAAAACTCCGATTCACTATATCTGACAATGAGATTTAATATAAAAAAATTCACTGACATTTTTTCGATGAATATTTAATGTTTGTTGTTGTGAAATACCCTTCGTTACTTGGGATTTTTTTTTTAAAAAATTTTGTTGACAGTCTTTCAATAATTTATTTATTCATGCAAATTACCTTAAAGTTATGATTATTTTTGTTCAGGATATTTCGTATATTTATTTTCAAAAAAATCAAATATATACTATATGCATAACTTATAAAATTAAAGCAACATATTTCCAGTTTTTCAGAAACTTGATTTTTTACACAACTCGATTACCTAAATTTGTGAATCGCATGAATAAATAATTTGAAAACTTCCAGAGAATATGAGTTTTTAAATTTTACGTTAACAGATTTTATTCACAGTTACAGAATCTGGCCCCAGCTAAGCAATTAAAATATTGGACACTTACCTTTCCCAATTCTTCCTTTGGTCGTCGTGAAACAGTGACGGAATGTTTTGTTGGTGTCATTTTTAATATTGCTATTTAAGTTATGATTATTTTTTTCAATTTTATATAATATTTAAATTTTTTATTATATTATTAAGTTCGAGTATTCAAAAAGCTAGTTAAACACTTTATTTATAGTTATTTATTTATAATTTTTTTCGAAAGACACATTTGTTTCAAAGACACATTTGGAGTTATTGCTACTTTCAGTTTCAGTTTCGAAGATATTTTTTAAATTTGTTTGTTTTATTTTTTATCCAAATCAAATCGCTGTTTAAGAAAAATTAAGTATTTAGCGGAAGTTGCTTAATAAATTTAGTTTAAATAAATTTATTTTATGTTTACCTTAGCAACGGAACAATTGCTCTAACACTGAGTTGTACTCGTATAAAATGCATCAAGTACGCAAAAAAAAAGAAAAAAAAACATTAATAAAGAACAATACGCAAACCTTTCATTTTGATTATTTTTAGAAATTTGATCACCATGGAATAACGGAGTGTAAAAAAAACACTTATGATAAGGCAAAAAAATTATTTAAAAAGTTCTACGTAGCAAACAAGAATCAAGTTAAGCAGTAACAACAATAATAACATTAACAGGCACAAATGTTGATTCAGCAAGTTTTTTTTTTTTAATAACTCACTGTCACTATTAAAACTTTTACATGATGCAATTTTTTAGTTAGGCGTTAATTTATTATCGGGGAAAAAGTCATTAAAAACTGAAATTTATTATAAAACAGGCTGTTTCATACGAATTAAATAGTTGAATATGCACAGCTTGATTTTCGAAAAGGAAGTTATGAGTTTATTACACATATACTTAATACATTTAAATTGAATAATATTTTAAAAATTAAGTTTGGAAACATATATGTTTTTATTGGTTTTATCACTGAATAACTATTTTTTGTTTGTTTTTAAGTTTTTGTATGCATATATTTACAAAACATATATTTTATTACTTAAGAATCACATAAGAGAAAAATCTGTCACGTACGGTATGTCACGAACGATATTAAATTTTTTTCATTATAAAATCACCAACAAATTTTTTTATATTTAAAAACTACGTATTCTAAAGGAAAAATATTTGGCTTAGTTTAAAAAATTACAATAACAAAAAAGCTTCACACAATTCGCAGATTTTCGCATATTTTTACATGCACCTCAAAGTTACTTCCGTTTTACGTCACGAACGATATGCTCTTATTTCCCTCGATATTTTCGACAACAGAATTCCTAATGTATTAATTTTTTTTTTCATATATAGTCCCCTGTGAATGGAACATAACGACAAAATTTTTTAGAGTTGCTCCTATATTTGCACAATTTATTGCACTTTGTAGGTGTACAAATGTCACGTACGATGACATGGAAATGCCCATATGTCATTTTAATTTTAAGAAAATTTTATTTTTTTTTTTTTTTTTTTTTTTTGAGAAAATTTATTTCTGAAGTTAAGAGTGTGGTACTTTGTTATCGATTAAAATCTGCATTATCTACCCTTGTTCGCCATATTTTGTGTCATTGTCACATTGCGACAGTATAGGATTTTAGTTATGGATCGCTACACGAAAGAACAACGCATTGAAATCGTCGAATTTTGAATCTTAAATTCCAAGTTGATGGTGCAAACGCTACGATCGATTCCCTAAAAATGAAGTCGCAATCACGACATTAGTGAAACAACTGAGCCCAATATTGTGAATAAATTTTATCAAACTGGGTCCGTACTTGATGTTCCGAAGCCAACTAGAGTGCGGGCATCACGCAGTACTGAGAATATTGCTGCCGTAAGTGAAAGTGTCGTCGAGTCCCCTCGAAATGTCTATTCGCCATCGCAACAATTCGCAACAATTGGCCTTACCCTCGACCTCCATGCTTTGAATCTTGCACTTGGACTTGAAGTTACATCCACATAAAGTCCAATTGATGTAGCAGCTGTTGCCTTGTGACCATGCACAATGCCGTACATTCGCCGATTGGGCCCAAAAAATCATCTTTTCGGACGAGGCTCATTTCCACCTCGGCGGCTTTATTAACAAGCAAAACGGCCTTATCTGGGGCTCGAAAAATCCACAAGTGATTGTGGAGAATCCAATGCACCCACCGAGAGTCACTGTTTGATGCGGTTTATGGGTCGGAGGCATCATCGGGCCGTTTTTTTTTCGAAGATAAGGACGGAAACATCGAAAATGTCAACTCCACCACACTATGTTAGAGGACTATTTTGTGCCGGAGGTTGAAGCTCACAGTCTGGACGATATGTGGTTTAACAGGACAGCGCTACACCACACACAACTGCCCTCAATTTGGACTTTTTGCATCGGAAATTCCCGAACTGTGAAATTACTCGTAGCGGTGATGTGAATTGGCAGCCCAGATCATGCGATTTGACGCCGTTACACTTTTTTCTGTGAAGTTACACGAAGGATAAAGTCTATGTGAGTGATCCAAAGACGATTCCAGACTTGAAAAAAGCAATATTACATCGGTGATTCGGGCCATTCCGGAGGATATACTGCAAAATATCATCGAAAATATGGCCGAAAGAGTGAGAAATCAGCGGAATAGTCGCGGTAAACATATCCGTGAAATATTTTTTTAAACATAATCACATTGTATGACCTTTCGAACGAAATAAAATATTTAGAAAAATTTCGAACCGCTTGTGTTTTATTTAAAATCAAAGTACCACACGTCTTAATGGAACACCTATTATTTTCATTAATGGAACACCCAAAAACAATGTTCATACCGTTCCGCAAGCTCAGTTTTCACCCGACATGACTCCTTTTGGCTTTTGTCTATTCGTCACCACTTCGCGGAAGGCGTTTTGAGACGATTGAGGTGATAAAGAATAATTTGCAGTTGAAACTAAAGGCGTTTCTAAAATCAGCCAATGAAAAGTGTTTTCAAAATTGAAGAAAGCGTTGGAATATGTATATTTTTGATCAGAAGATATGGGTAGTTCTGTAAGTGCGGCAATTTTGGAAGGCATGACTTATTTATATTAGGGGTATTCACTTCAATGCTGAAATTTAAAAAATCAGAAATTTGAACTGAGCCACCGTTTGTTAAATTTTTTCTTTTGTTCACATGCACCATTCGAAGTTAAAATTGACCTCGCTTATTTCTATATAAATGATAACAAAACAAATAATTGTGTTAATATTCTGTAAAAAAATTGTGTTTCCTGTTTCTTTACAAAAAAAAAAAATTTAATGTCAAAAATAGATTGCTCCATTTCATCAGCTTTTTAGGCGAAATTTAACAGAATGTTCTTGTTCTTATCGAAATTTTCATTTTCACTATGACTTCCACTCATTCAACAGTTTTGTTCATGCTTAGTAAACACATCTTTTCTTCGCAAATTTCCGACGATTATTTTTCATCAACTCAATAGATGATTAAATTTAAGAAAACTTTGGAAAACCAAAACAACAACAAGTGCACTGAAGTTTTCGTAAATTTCAGCATTTCGGAAATTTTTGCGTTGAAGTGAATACCCTTATAAGCGCCATTTTCTTTCTTGGTGTGTTAAATTACCCGTTTATTAAAGATTCCTTGAATTTTTGAAATGAAAAAAAGCTTGGATATATAAAAATTTTAATCCTTGAGAAGAAAGCTTTTAAAGAACCTTATTAAGATTTCGAAAAAAAATTTCATTTTAAAATAGTTTCTCTATAAAAATTTTAAATTCAGAGATTCAGAATCAGACATGTCAAAAAAAAAAAAAACAACGAACAAGACCAAATAGATGTAAACAATTATTTAGTATTGATGTTGACAGTTTTGATTCAGAGCGAAAGGCAATTTACAACCGCGAGACTACCTTGTTTATTCCATAGCGCAGTTACAAGTTAGCTTTATACTACAGAAAAACATGAGCTAGATGTCAAAATCAGCTGTTGTTTTTGAGTTTTGCTTATTTTTGTTGATGCTTTCAATCAAACGACATCAAACGACAGCTTGTGTCATTTACAGCTTTGTTCTTGTAAAATTTCACATTTAAGCAGTCATTTTAAAATGAGCCTACTCCGTTATTGCATTCTGGTTTTTTCTACGATATGGTAACAGTTTAATTTATGGCTTGATCTGTCAAACTTATGAATTAAACAGAAAAGATGATTTTATATGGTTTGACACCCCAAGAGTACGAATTTTTAGAGAGAAGTAGAAAATTCGCAACCACCTTGTTTATCACACAAACTTCTACGAGTCCATAGATTTTGACAGTTTTTTTGACATTCTCATTTTTGTTTTTTTGTTACCGACAAAAAAATTTGAACGAACTGCAGCTATTTATCCTACTTGACAGTTGCTTCGCTATAAAATTTTATATCTTCGTCTCGTTAACGGTAAAGAGCTCGCCCTTTTGTTCGCGAGCGCGTACGTTTGAAGTTTTTTTCAAGATGTCAAGAAAACCTTCAATTTAAAAAAAAAATAGTGTTATTGCTTATTTTTTTTTTATATATATATTTTATTAGTAAATCAAATTAATTTGTTAAATTAAATTAAATTTCATATTTTAAATAAGATCAATAAAAAAATTTTTGTATAAAATTTTGTAAACAATTTAATATTTTCTCTATTTATTTAGGCTTAGCAAATTTTTTAGTTTATTATGAATTAAATTATTTGAAACCTTTTCCTGATTTCATAAACGTTTTGTTATTAATCCCTTTTATATAAAAAATTAATTTTATACTTAAATTTTTTTTCCATAATCTTCTTAGAATTGTTTTTTTTTTCTATACTTAAATTTTTTTTCCATAATCTTCTTAGAATTGTTTTTTTTTTTTTTTGGTATGTTTTATTTTTTTATTTTTACTATGAGTTTTATTTACATTGTGATCATTTTCGATTTAATTTCTACACGGAGAGAAATAATATTCTTATATTAAGCAAATATTTTGCTTTATATAAGAAAACTAAAAATTAAGCTTTATTTTCTCAAATCAAGCACAAAAAACTAAAATTAAAAAAATAAAAATAAATTTATAATTAGCTTTTATTTTTAAAATTGAGTAAAGAAATGATTGCTTGAAACAAGATTAAAATACTTGATTCTAGAACCTAGACTTGAATCAAGAAAGGTTTTCTTAAATTAAGCAATCGCAGAGAATTATTTTAGTTTTCAGCAAATTGTTTAATCAAGCAAATGTTTCTCACTTCAACTTATATTGGCATGCATATAATTCACAACATGTTTACATGAAAACATGTTTAAGATAGTGCGAATTGACAAACTATGGCATGGTTCGGAGGCGCAGCGTCTTATCTGTTACTTTACTTGGAAACATGTAAGCGTCTACATGATATGTTTAGTATATTTGAGTAATTTTATGATCATTTATCCTATATCCTACATCTTTGCTGAAGGATTTTCATTACAATAAGAAAATTAAGTTTCTAATATCAAGCAAAACATTCTAGTATTAAGAAAATTGTTTACTTGAATCAAACAAATTATTCTAGTTTTCAGTAAATTCTTTACTTGAATCAAGCAAATTGTTCTCAATTCAAGGAAAATCAATTTCTCAAATCAAGCAAAATATTCTTCTTTTCAGCAAATTGCTACTTAAATCAAGAAAATTTTTCCCACTTCAATCAAATATTAGTCCTGAATATAGAAAAAATATTCTTAAGTTCGAAGTAAATGTTTCTTAAATTAAGCACTTTTTTTCCTTCACATCGTCTGTTTTGAATTTGCTGAATTTCAACAAAATAATGCTTGAATTAAGAAATTTACGTTTGAGTGTAAACTTATAGCCTGTTTGCTTGATTCAAGCATAGAAAGCTTGTTTTTTTTCCTCTCCGTGTAGTATTTTAAATTTTTAAGTATTTTATTAAATTATTATTCATTATCACAACGAACTGTGAATTTATATATTCGGCAAGATCCAAAATTTTATTCGTATAATTTTGTAAATTTTTTTTTTTTTCATAAAAGTTTTGTCTTTTATAAAAGTTTTTTGCCATCAAAGTGTATTTTTAAACTTTTCCTTATTCCATGTATCTTAATCTAAAAATAAATTTTTTTATTTTATATTTTTTTTTTGTTTTTTTTTTCGAGTTTGGTTTTTAGAACTTTAAACTTAATTAACTTGAGTTTCAAAACACTTTTGGGCGTGAAATGGCACATTGGTCAGGTTCCACTTCTGAAACCATGCCTTAATGCTTTTAATCAATTTTAACTGTTTAAACAACAAAAAAAAAATTAAAAATAATAAAAAATAACCGGTTCCTTTCTAGTCACACTGTCGAGCATAATTATTTTACTAACATAAAAAACACACATACACATCACACGCTCGCACACTATGGCACAACTAGAAATGCGCCGGCGCAACACATGCTCAGCAAAAAGCCGGCCGGTTTTAACGCGATTTGTTAACGATGGTCAGTTTAGTGGTGATCGACACTTTTCTGCATTTCACTTAGTTTATATTTACTTTTTTCTTTTTTTTTTTTTGTTTTCTTTCTCTTATTCCTGCTGGAAAAACTATAAACTATGCACAAGCTTAAAGATACGCCACTATTGTCGAGTTACTCATAGATACACATAAGTAAACATTCACAATTCTGGATGATGATGATGATGATGATGATAATAATTATGATGTTGCAGTTGCTCACAGCGCTAGTTACTGGCCTCTGAATGTGGTCTCTGAAGTGGTTCATGTGCCGCGGGCCGGTTAGACTCGTTATTTGAGAATATTTTTGTTAACACTTAAATGATCGCAGCTCTTTTTTTTTTTGTTTTTGTGCCTATTTTCTGGTTTTTTTTTTTTTTTTTTTGATAATTTGTTTTTTTTTAGATTTTTTTTTTTTCAAATTGCATTGAGATTAAGTATCTAAAACAGGTTTAGAGGATATGCGCGAATTGTTGGTATGAGTGATTTACATACACTTTAAAGCTATTCAAATGTGTATGTGTCAAATTTCAAAAACCGGGTTCGTTAAGACATTCCTTTCCTTTGGCATAGATTGTGTTCGTTCGGGCATCTTTTTCTTTTTTTATAAATACTCAAATATACAAAATATAAAACCATTCCCTGCCTCTCCCTAGACTACTTGCATACCCTTAACTAAATATTTTTAACTTTTGCGGTTAAGAAATTTTGAGAATTGAGATGATCTCAAGCCTTCTAAAAATTTGCCAAATATATGACGCATATTTTCTTGAATTTCCTGCCTGCCAAAACCTCAATTTTTTTACAATTTTATGACTTTAAAGTAAACATTAAACAAGGTCTTTTTATAGCTTATGGTTGTTTTTTTTTTTTTTATTTCTTTTTTTGATTTTGCAAAACGTTAATTTTTAATTATTTTTGTTTTATCTACATATTTATGTTCCACATAATTCTTGTGAAAATCTTGTGTACCCACTGTAATAAATCCAAACAAATTTGTTTAAATTTAATTAGTTTACAACAAATAAACACAAACAAAAAAAAAACACTAATTTTCGATCTTAGTTAAATCGTCAACATTTAGCGAGCGCAACGTGCCTCATGCCGGTTATATTGCTTCCGTCTAACTGACTGACATACAAGCAAAACACAAGCAAGTCCAACGAAACGTCAGCCACTCTCAGAACCGGTGTGGATACGTTTGGAGCCCAAACCGCACTGCCGCACCAACACCAACAATCACAACAATACAAAATACCACCACCACACACATCACATCATCATCATCATCACCTTCATCTTCATCATCATCGCCAACATCGTCATCACCAACAACAGCACCTAAAAAGCAATGGAAAACAAAACAAACCAAACGCTAAAAGACCAGAACAAAGCAAGCTCATCAATTAGCTTCGGCTTCGACGAAGTTGAGTTGAGCTACAATTTGCAGCTGGAAACTTACACGTAGTTTGAAATAAATTGGAAATACAGACACGGCACTTCCCCAGCTAGCATTTGGAAGATTGTATGACGACCGCGATTATTTCGCGATTCTTCTTTTAATCGTCCGATTATTAATATTGCGAGTCGTTGTGACGATTTTTGGACGAGTGAATCGTCGTTCACGCATCTTGGCGAGCATATAAAGAGTGCTAGTTAACAAAAATTGCATAAGACTCTTAAAAATGGTATTTATGTGACATCGTAGATGACTTATTTAGGCGATTGATTGCAGGATCGTTTGAAGTAGGAATAAAAGCGCCTAACACGATTCTTTTCTGCGCATCGTAGACGACTCAAATGGAAGAGTCGCCGGCTTGACACAGTTTCTCCCGTTGTACTGAACTTTCGCGATCGGAATACGACATCGCCGACAATTTATTTAATCGCCCGGTCCTATCACGGAAGAGTCGTCTACGATTGAAAATGCTAGCTGGGTCGTTTAAAATAAAATCAAGCAAACATCAAACGTAGTGTCCAAAAACAACCAACAGAAAAGTACGACTTGAGAAGAGGTTACCCGCCATCGTTAGATGATACTTATGCCTTTGTTGCATTGTGGTCTGTACCTCTGTCTAATATGCTTAAAAAAAGCCTAACCAAAAAGCTATTTAAGCGTAAGTTACTATACGTTATAACTCTATAGGTTTGTGTACTTTTAATGGAAATAAAGTATTCGTGCTTGCTCTCATGTAAGGAAGAACACTACGCAATGAGGAATTATGTCATCTACACTGTATTTTGGCTAACATACAAAATCTTATACATGATCGCACCTGATACTGGCAAATTACAAATTAAGAGATTGACCTGTCTGGGCGGAAACTCACTTCTAGTGAAGATTGTCAAAAATGGGTCGATTCGTGTCTTGCATCTAAAGACAAGAAGTTCTTCCGACTTGGTGTTCGTCTCCTGCCAGAAAGATAGAGAAAAACAGTGGCTTACGATAGATAACACTCTTTTAAAAATGAATTTGTTGAAAAAAGATAGATTAAATCGTTTTTTTTTTTCTTAATTCTTTTTAAAGCACTAAGGTATCCCAAAATATTTTAAATATTTAATTTTAAAAACCATAAATTTGAAAAATCTCTAAAAAAACTTGGATGGCATTGTCACGTATCAATTTGTACCATTCGTCAAAAAACTACAGGTAAAAATAGAAAATTTTGAAATTATTTGGAAATTGCTAGTTTTGGCGTAGCAAATGACCGATATAGATGTTTTGCTCTTTGTTATATTAATATTTTTATATTATTTTTCATCGAAAAGATTAATGATAAAATGATAAAATATAAATAAAAATATCTCATTTAAAAGGTAATGATATAATTATTGGAGTTTTATACTTAAGACCTGACTACTTATAACAGCATAGGCAAATGTCAAAACTGTTTCTTTAAATTTATTGAAAAGTAATAAGAATAAAAATAATTTGGGAAAACTGAAAAACTACTCATTTAAATTTTTCTATTATTTTGAATATTTATTTATAGAAATCACAAATAAGCCTAAACAAAAAACAAATTATTTTGTGACACTTCTCATAGTCAGTGTATGGTAATTATGGTTATTTTTTTTTTTTTTGACAACACCCGGCTAACTTTCCGTTCAGTTATTGACATAATCATGTGCTAGCATGTATCTTTTACAGTTAAACTTTTGCAACCACGT
Source organism: Pherbina coryleti (assembly GCA_943735915.1). Lineage (NCBI taxonomy): Eukaryota > Metazoa > Arthropoda > Insecta > Diptera > Sciomyzidae > Pherbina > Pherbina coryleti. The sequence continues at coordinate 108,795,691 of OX030952.1, forward strand.
TTTTAAAACAGTTCTTATCTGTCATCGTCACTAGTAACCAAGATACACATGGTCTTTTGTAAAAGCTTTTTATTTTATTACCACAAACAAAACAAAATCCACATAGACGCACAAATGCACTTAAGGACAGAAAATAGTTTAATAAAAGCATATCAAAATGATATCTCTTTGATTTGGGAGTTATTTAATTATTCTTAAAAGGTTTTGCGTTGGAATTAAATTTTTGTTCGGCTTATTTTACTGCTTGTATTTGTTTTAACTATAATAACATTTGCATTGCAAATTTTACTTTTAGAAGATTGCGAGGGTTACTACATATATATCGGAAATAAATTTATATACGGAATTTATTTATTTTCTTTTTTTTATTTTGAAAAAAAAAAATCTAAAACAATTTTTTAATTTTTGTCACGGTAGCACTTGAGACAAGTAGCAAGGAATACCAAATATTCCATAAAATAAGGAAAACAAACAATCACCGAAGAATTATTCGAAACATCGAATTAATGGGTCATTCGTCATTCAGTTCTGATTTGGCACCTAATGACTTCTTTTAGTTCCACCAAATCAAGGATAAACTGCATGGAAACTATTTTTGACGCCAGAAAAAGCCGTTGATGCATTAAAAAAACTATGTTTTGGAGGTGTCTCAAGCGGAGTGGGATAAATATTATGAGAAATGGTTCGAACTTATGCAACAATGTATTAATCATAAAGGATAACATTTCAAAAGACAAAAGTTCGGTCCTTAAAGTTATAGGTATGTATTTGATTCAGACTTTTTAATTTTCAGAAAATTACCAAGAAATATTTACAAAAATTTTAAGAGAGGTTGAGCAAAAACAATCCTAGTTATGGATTCTATTTTATTTAATTTTTTAGAAAAAAATTATTACCTATCCACTAAGTAACCTCACATGCCCCCTGTGATGATGATTGAGTTAACATCAAAATTGAAAAAAAAAACTTTTCGACTAAAAAAAATTTACATCATTTGGATCGAAGTGTATTTATTTGCAAATAAAAGACAGAAACGTTGAAGGAATCATAAAATCGAAACATATGACTGTTAAAACTAACCGACCTTTTTTAAATTATGTAGGGTGTTTGTTTTCATGGTAATACAATTGTTTCATTTCCAGCATTCCATGCCATGTGGAGCCCACACATTCAGTTCAGACACCGGAATCATGTGTTTGAACGCTGCGTTGAATTCCAAAAATGCAAAAGCAACCGCTAAAAAGTAAACAAATAAGAAACAAAAACAAATGGAAAACAAAAACTAAATACTACGAAATCAACTTCATCATTATGAACTATGTGGAGAAGAGCAAAGGCTACCAAATCCCAAATCCCCCCAAATGAGAAGAGAATAGTGGTGAGAAGCGTAAAAGTTGATATCATAAAATTATAAATAAATAGCAACACAGCGAGTTCTTTGCGGAACTCTAACTGCTAAAAATAAAGAAATGTTTAACAGAGAGGTTTAGCAAAGAGAGTCTAAATATTACCGAAATAATTTTGACAAATAAGCCGACTTGATCGAAATTGAAATTTGAAAATGTAGCTTATTTCGCAATGTAAAAATGAACAAGGAATTTCATATGAAATAAGCTTTAAACGAATTCCTCTCCAAGTACTTAACGGTATGACCAAGAATTGGATAAGGATAAGAATAAGGATTCAGACAAGGATTAGGACTAGACTAGCTCAAGGATTGCGATAAGATTAGAATAAGGAATAGAACATGGATTTGGATACACTAAGGACAAGATTAAGGATCAAGATTAAGAAAATAAGTGGGAAAAGCATAAGAAAAGCAATTTGAAGAAGGATAAAATCAGGAGTTTTGACAAAAAAAAAACAATATAATAAAATAATAAATAAATATAAAAAAAAAAAATTTGGACTAGGAGTAGAATAGTTATAAAGATAAATATGAGAATAAAGATAAAGAATGGACTAACTAATTTGAGAACAAAGGAAAGGACAAAATAAGGCAAGGATAAAGATACACTGTCACGTCAAAACCTACAGAACTTTTTTTTTTAACTTTATCTTTATTATTACTTTCGCTATAGTCGAACGATAGGTTTTTAATTTTTTATTTGGACAGTTTAATGTAATTTCTTCATTTTTGAAAAAAAATCTTTTTTCTGACTATTACTATTACTACATAAGATTATTCTTTTATTTTTGCAGGTTGCATAATTTTTGGCGAAGTAATGAAGTCGACAGTGAGGCGCCAGGGTTTTCATCAGTAGTCCATTTATATAAGTACGTAAAAAATAATGTTGATATAAAAATAAATTTTAATATATTCGCTAAGAATTTAATTTTTCCACCATAATAATTTTTCAAATTTGCTCTCAGCGTGCGAAGGGGTACATTTCCCTTAATTTTAATTCATTTTATACAGCTGTTGATACCTGATTTTTGTTTTTGACGTGACGAAGTTACGTTTTACCGCGCAGGTTTCCAAAAAAGTTGAAAAATGCATTTTTTCAAAATTCATCGGCGTTGCATTGAATTATTACTCGCTGAGTATAAGAGCTATGATTAAAAGATGGTACGACCGTAAAAGTTAATTCTTTGACTTCAATACAAAAACAAAACAAACATTCAAAACGTCATCGGGACGCGGTGGGATTTGCTTAAGCAACGCAACTAACAATTTGTTACCTGGAATTATAACTCGCTGAGTATTACTGCCAGGATTAAAATATGATACACCAATAAAGGCCTGTTCTAAGCTCTCACAACAATATTAGAGAAAAAAATTTTTGACGTCATTGGGACACAGAGAGAGCCTCTCGAAGATCGACAATGCAACATTCATGCAGCGACGTTGCATTGAATTTTTACTCGGTGAGTATATAAGCTACGATAATAAATGTTTAAATGGGAAAATGAAAGCTTTATACTTGGCCTTACGACAAAAAAAAATTCTTACGTCACCAGGTCGTGACATCAACATCAACATCAACATCAGCATCAACATCAACATCAACATCAACATCAACATCAACATCAACATCAACATCAACATCAACATCAACATCAACATCAACATCAACATCAACATCAACATCAACATCAACATCAACATCAACATCAACATCAACATCAACATCAACATCAACATCAACATCAACATCAACATCAACATCAACATCAACATCAACATCAACATCAACATCAACATCAACATCAACATCAACATCAACATCAACATCAACATCAACATCAACATCAACATCAACATCAACATCAACATCAACATCAACATCAACATCAACATCAACATCAACATCAACATCAACATCAACATCAACATCAACATCAACATCAACATCAACATCAACATCAACATCAACATCAACATCAGCATCAACATCAAGAAGAAGAGGAAGAATAGAAGAAGAAGAAGAAGAAGAAGAAGAAGAAGAAGAAAAAGAAGAAGAAGAAGAAGAAGAAGAAGAAGAAGAAAATCAACAACAACAACAACAACAACAACAACAACAATAATCTAGTTATGATTTCAACAGTTTTTTTCGTGGCAACCAACGTTGCTCACAAACAAAAAAATAACACAATGAAACTGGACAATGAAACCGGGAAAGGTCTACAACATGAATTAGGATATGGATTAGGAAAAAAAGTAAGACACACCTAAAACACACCTTTCCAAATTAGGAAAGGGATTCAGTATATTTGATTAAATCAAGAATATGGTCATGGATTACAACAAGAGTTTGGACATGAAATAGGAGTATAAAGAAACACCGTCGCGTCAAAACCTACGGGTGTGTCCACAACACAGCAACCTCTTTTTTTCAGGTACTTTCGAGTATTTCGAGAATCAGGTACTTTCAAGTATTTCAAGCTACCCGAGTAGTAGTATGTGGGTTGAATTTTATATGGTTGAAAATGCAAATCCAAATGCAAATTGTCTACGAGCCACAAGACAAGCTCAATTGCTGATAGTGCCATGGAATTGACTAATTTGGGTCTTCAGCTACGCCTCCTCTAACAGCAGCGAAATTTTCGGTGGAGCGTACATAACGATGATGCACACGTCTTACAATATCTGTGACCAATTCACTCTTCAAATTTATTCACTATATTGGAAATTTTTCGCTCAGTAAGGCGATTATGACGACCACAATCTTCATAATCACCATTTTTTAAGAACAATTTAATGACTTGAACGTGTTGTTCGGCGGTAAAACTCCCACTGAACCATAAGCGAAGGTTTTGTGGAAGGTGAGAGTTTTGCGAACGTTTTTGGATAGAATTTTTTTTCAAATTTTAAATTTTTTTATTTTGTCGCTTAAAAGTGCTTGCTATAGAAGATTTAATTCGTGAAAACTTTCCCATAAAAAAAAAGTACTATTTTTTGCGAAATTCATAAAAAACTTATTTTGGATCAAAAAGTAATATTTTTTTATCATTTTAGTAGGTAAAAATTCCTCGTACATAAACCATTTTTGTTGATAATGAATGAATCATAAATGTTTCTTTTTTGCATTCTTAAATGAGTTTAAAAATAATATTTTTTTTTATCATATCAGTAGAAGCAATTTCTCATATAAAAACAATTTTTTGTTTATTTTATTGATATGTTATAATAAATATTATGCAATAATAAAATATATAATTCAAAAAGATTCATTTTTTAACTCATTTCTGAAGAAAAAGGTTCATTTTCGAAAGGCAATTCAGTCCGGCCAAGGATACAAAAAGGGTTCATTTCCGAGTGCCGAAAAAGAATTTTTCTATGATTCATTTTTTCAGTCCTTTTCGAAGAAAAAAAAAAGTTCGTTTCTGAGAGGCATTTTAGTCAGACGAATGATACAAAAAAGGTTAATTTATTAGTGCTGAAAAATAACTTTTCTTTGGTTATATTTTTAACTCATTTCCGAACAAGAAAATTACAATTTATGGTTCGTTTTTTAACTCATTTCCGAACAAAATAATGGAACATTCCACGGTGACGGGTGTTACATTTGCACGCCTTAAAATATCAATATTTTAGCAAACATAAAACTATTTAAATTTTTTGCAGTCATAAAAAGTTGCTTTTATGCTTGTCTATTCATACGTGAAAAAAATGTTTCAAAATCATGGTCAATGTTTGTGTAATTTTTATAAAAGTACCTGTGACGGGTGTTACGAGTACTCATTGAAAAATCAGACTTCACTTTGAATGTTTGTGAAATTCAGCCAAACTAGAATTGTTAAAAAAATAATTTTAATTTCTGTCAATTAAATAATCTTTGACGATTAACCCTGTATTAAAAAAAAAATTAAAAATACGTTTTGGAGGTTTTTATTACAATTTTAATGTGTGACGGGTGTTACACAGATTGTGACGGGTGTTACAGTAGAAAAATAAAGACAAATTTAAAACTAATCAAATTAAAGGAGACAATTTCAGGATATGGTATCGTCAAATATTGCAATATTATGTTGTTTGGAATATTCTGCTGTTCCGTATGCAATATTATTTCCACACAAGTGCATAAACTAATGACTTTTAGTATTTACGGAATAGGTTTTAAAGTTCCCCACCTTTTTAGAAGAACTTCCCTTATTATATTCACGTCTGCGTGTCTAATGTCTTTTAGGTCCTTGGCGAGTTAATCGAAGCAATCAAATACATTATTTAAATTGGTTTGGTTTTAAACACTGCTATTTGTTTAATCCACATCGAAAGTTGTAGAAAATCATCGCACAAAAATGTTCACGATTTCATTCCTTTTTTTTACCAATATTCATTTTCAAAGTATCTGTAAGCAACACAAATAGCACTCGTATGACAAGACTTTCTAAGTACGTTCAAGATTAAAAATATTAAACTTTACTATGACAATGTCAAATTTGATATATTCGCATTAGTGTTGGCATATCTCAAGACTTAAAAGTCAACCTACGTAACATTAATATGTGTAGGGTATTAAAGAACATCAGACCTATTCAAATACATATACACAAATCTTACCTAACTATCGAGGTGTAATAGTTTAGAAAAAGAAATTTGTGACGGGTGTTACACAATTTTATCGAGTTAAATTGGTGATCTGCAAAAACAATGAGAAAAAATAACGGTGGAAATTAATAAGCTGCAAGCATAACCTTACTTTTGTAAAGTTACACCTAAATTGGATTACAACTTTTGTATTGAAATGACTGTTTGTTGTTTTTTGTGACGGGTGTTACGAATAACTAAGCAAGTTTAAAGAATCTAAAATATCGCTTCCGCTAACTTACTTAATTTGAATTACAACAACTAGCTGTTACCTTCATAAATTTTTTGTTTCATATTCCACTTCGATATTTTTACTGACAACTAATTGACGGATAAAACGGTGCTTACAGTGTTGCTCTATTTAAAAAGTAAAAAATATTTTTCGTAGTATACTTAACTTTAAATTGAAAAATATCTTAGATTACCATTTATATTTAATTTTTTAAAATATGACACTTAAGTAAGACTAAATCTCTCCCATAAACAATAGGATTTAATCCGATATCTTAAAATATCAAATTTTTGCCTTGGTAACGATTATCTTGGAATGCTCCTAATGTTTATTTTTGAGAGGCATTTCAGTCCGACGAATGATACAAAAAAGGTTCATTTATGAGTGCCGAAATTGAACGTTTCTACCCGAAAAGGTTCATAAATGAATTAAAAAACGGTAGTTTTGTTTCACTGGGCGCTCCATATTGTAATATGGCAAACCATAAACTACACAAAAATTATTGGATGTTTAATTGGATGACATGAAAATTTAACATGAAACCTATATAATCAGATTTGTTTTACCGATATCAATATTATCAAAAACAAATATTTTTAATCCTTCTTCCCATTGGTTCAACTTTGTGGGTTAGAGGGTTACGCCTTCAAAAGTTGTTAAAACAGAATTAAAATAATGATCTGTATCGAAAAATCTTCGATTTTAATCAAAATAGAATTAAAACAAAGTCCTAATTTAAGGCCAATCAAAAGGAGTGTTTCGAACGTTGCGTTGAGCTTGAAATGGCCGATTAGTAGGTTTTTTTTCTGAGAAACGAAAGTGCATTATTTATATTTTAAACTTACTATAATATATTAAACGTATGAGCGCCAGAAAAGAACAAAAGTAGTATTTTCTGTAAGTATTCTTATTTCCCATTTTGACATTACGCAAAATATGTTTTTTATAGAGTTATTTACACTTAATCTTGATACTCAACTGAACAATGCTGATTAAATAATTTTTTAAATTCATGATTTTTGGTTATGTTCGATTTTCTTACCACCAACGGAAAATAACCAAGTAAAAGCGACAAAAAAGCTTCAAGGTTGCGTCAGAAAAATTCAAATTCAAATCACTACAAATTAGCTAATTCTAAATGCATTTCTTTAGGCATTCTTTAAATCCCTTCGCAATGAAGTGATTAGCTAATCCGTTAGATTAAGTTAAGTTTTTTCAAATAAATTTTCACTATAAAAAGGAAAAACAGTGACTAAGCTAGCTCTGTCTTTGGTGACCATTGTTGGGCTACAAACGTAAAATAATATATTTTTTTTTTAACTAAAAGAAGAGTTGATAGTGATTGACCGGAATGGAAAGCAGTTTTGCAAATCCGTTTCGGAATTTGACAACGGTGCTGCGACCGGAAGCTAGGTGATATTTAAAAAAAAAATTAAATTTATATTTTTATTAAAATAAGTTTTAATAACGTTTTGTTACTTTTGCTAGACTGTCATCGGATTTACGTTTGCTGGGATGGAATGTACCACCGGATGAGTTAAGTCATATACCAGAGCATTGGCTCAAGTATCCAGAACCGCCTGAATCAATGCATTATCTACTTGGCATGTTGTACATATTCTTTACAATCATGTCACTTACCGGTAATGGACTTGTCATCTGGGTTTTTTCTGCGTAAGTTATGAAAAAAAAACATTGGCATAAAATTCTCTTACCATCCATACTTTTAAAGTGCCAAATCTCTGCGTACACCATCGAATATACTGGTAATTAACTTGGCGCTGTGTGACTTTTTCATGATGTTCAAGACGCCAATTTTCATCTACAACAGCTTTAATCGCGGCTTTGCATTGGGCAATTGGGGCTGTCAGGTCTATGGTATAATCGGATCATACACCGGCATTGGCGCATCTGCTACTAATGCATTTATTGCCTATGATCGCTATAATGTCATCACCCGACCCATGGAGGGAAAAATGACGCATGGCAAGGCAATTATGATGATAATTTTTATTTACATGTATGCGACACCTTTCGTTGTGGCCTGTACAACCGAAAGTTGGGGACGATTTGTACCAGGTATGTATTTACTTGATTAAATATACACGCAATAAGTTTGTCATTGGGTCAATCTATTTTTTTTTTTTGTTTTGTGTAACCGTATTTGATGTCGATTTAAGGCCAAAACTTAATCACGTAGCAGCTGATTAGTGGCAGCACATTAATTAATGACTCGCTATGCGTCGTTGTATGTAAAAAATCAAAGTAAAGAAGGTCGAGTCAATCGATAGAGGTTTTATTCAATCACTGGAATCCGCAAAAGTTCTAAAGGGTTGTGATAATAAGCCAAGAAAGAGCAATAATTACTAAAACTAAAGGCGGATACGGTCACACACACACACACTCACCAACACTAGTATTAACCCTTGAATAATTAGAAAGTCTAAAAAACAATATTGCTTATAAAAAAAATCATCGGCTCTTGATTTGATGACGAAGAACAAGATATTTGCCTTACCCAAGGTAGAGAAATTATTAGAAATTTAGAAGAATAAAAAAATCAAAAAACAAATCAAAAGTTTAAGAAGTTCAAATTCTACAAAACTTTTTATTCTACAAAGACGTATTTCTAAACGCATAAATCTTCTTCCAAAGGACTTCCAAGTTTTTTTTTTCTTTTATATAACAAACTATTAAGTAATAATATTTTTAATTTTTAGTCAAATTTCATATTAAATAATTTTATTATATTAAATTTAATAATATTAAATCCTTTATACAAAAAAAATGACGGATATTGTACTTTAAAAATTATAACTTTTTTTTTGAGTTAAAATTAATGTCAACAAAAACTCTTTTGGAAAGGGTTACAACATCATGAGGGTTAAAACAACATCATGAGGGTTAAAACAACATCAAAAACTTACCTTTATGAATTATTTTACTTATAGTTTTAATCCGCATTTTTTGAGTATAAAAGTTATACCCACCCTAAGGCAGTTTGTTAGTTCTTCATTAAATTTTGTGTTTAAATTTTTAAACATAGTCGCAATGATTAACAGGCTCGAAAATAGCTCGCTTATATATTTTGAAGCACGGTGCTTGTACAATACATTTAAAATATTTAATCAGTAAAATAATCGATAAAACGTCAACTTATATAATATCGAAGGAGGAATCATAACACATAAAACTGAAAATATTCCTTTATTATACTTTGTTTTCTAATTTTTTAAAATTTATTTTTAATCATTTTATTTTCACGAAAGAGTCTCGAATATCATATGAATGCCTATATTTTTTGTTGAATTTCGACAGAGGGTGAGATTTTTTGATGTGACAAATGTTTTACCGCGCAGGTTACCAAAAAGTTGAAAAAAACATTTTTCCGAAACGCATCGGCGTTGCATGGAATTGTTACTTAATGAGTATAGTTGCTATGAGAAAAGTAGTAACGCGACATTAAAGGTTAGATCTTTGACTTTCTGATAAAAATAAAAAATAAAGACGTCATCGCAATGCGGAGAGAACTGCCAAAGCAACGTAACTTCAAATATATTACATCGAATTATACAGTCATGTAAAGGTGCTGCGGTAAAAAAATGCTAGTTCTTAGCCCTCATAACAAAAATATACAAAAACTTCATGATGTCATAAGACGGCGGAGAGAGCCGCTACAAGATCGAAAAAGAATACATCATGCTACGGCGTTTAGTTTTAAATTTTTACTTAGTGAATAGCTATATGCGCTACGGTAAATGTAATAAAACGGAAATAAAGAATTTATACTTGGCCTTACTACAAAAATGAAAAATTAATTTTGGCGTCGTCAGGTAGCGGAGAAAGCATTTTATGCAACAAAAAAATACAAGATTGTTGCATGGAATTATTACTCGCTTAGTAGAACTGCTACGAAAAATTCTATTTTACGACAACAACAAGTGGTTTTTTAACTCATAACACAAATAAAAAAAAATAAAAAAATTTGTTTGGAGCCATGACACTACGACACCATGGCAACCGCTTAATGCAGTAAAAATTCTACAACAATGAAAAAACATTGCATATAACTCCGTGTTTATTGAAGCTATATTTAATTTTATGGAATGACAGGAAAACTGATGTTTGTGGTAGCATACCAAAAAATAAAATAAAAAATTAATGGTTCATGAGGCCCCTCGGGGAATGCCTTAAAGTAACCTTAAATGCACCAAATGCAATAGCAAAAGCAGAAATAAAAATAAATATTAAATAAAAATTATAATAAGGACAAGTAAGAGGTTAAGAATTAAGATAAGGAATTAGACTGGATTTGGACTGGAAAAGAATAAGGGCAAGGATTTGAACAAAGATTATGTCTAGGAATCAGATAGGGAGTCCGCAAAGACTTCGACATAGATAAGATCATGGAATTGCACAAGGATTAAGAAAATAACTCAAACAAGGAGTTTAAAAAATACTAAAAAGACTTAATTTACTTTAATGTCTTTATTCAATTATTAAGACTAATTGTTGAGCTCGAGGTCAAGCATGTTAATGAAGAGAATAACTAACAACAACAACAATTCCGTATAGAGCAATCAAATCGCAGACTAGACAGCTGTTTCGTTGGCCGCTACAACAACTCATCAGTAGTCTCGCGTGATTTTCGAAGTGATTCACTCAGCTACTTAAGTTTTCTGTCAATTTGCGAAGAAAATTCCTAGGAATTTTTCTTTGGTTGAGGACAAATTTTTCTATTATTAGCAACTTAGAGATTTTTTCCTACTTTCTGTTACATACCATCAGAGGACCAACCCAATCGTATTATTACATCAGGCAGGGCTCTAATTGTATGTATTTTTTCGAAGATTGATCACAACATTTACTATTATCAAAGCTTTCAGTTGTGTTTTTTGTTGCTATTCTTCTTTTTCCACGATTTCGTTTAGGCTTCAGTTTATTTGTCTGATATACACATTGGCGGGATACACCTTGCCATAAGAACTAAGACTTAGACACACCTAAAAAATATTTCGGACAAGATTGAGAAAAGGATAAGGACAAGCAAGAAATAGGATAAGGATTTAGAGAATCTAAGGACAATATTGAGGAGAAGGATTGGGAAAAGAAATCAAACAAAAATTAGGAAAGTGATTTAAACAAGAATACGGTCAGAGCATGGATTAAATCAAGAGTTTGCACAAGAAGTATAACAATTATTAGGATAAATATATGAATGAGGACAAAGTTGAAGACAAGTTTGAGAATGAGGGAAAGTATAGGTACAGGAATAAAGATACTCTGTCAAGACCTAAGGGTATTTTCACGATGAGCGAACTCATTTTTTTAAGGTTTATATTTGTTGGAAATTAAAAATAAAAAAAATAATATCAATAAAAATAAACCACAACTTTGCATCTCAAAAACATATTTTACCTTCGTGAAAATCCCAAAGCAAAACGAAAATACTTGCTTTTAAATTATAAAAACAAATTACAATCGAAGATTAAAGGTACAAGGTACAGTTTAAAGGTACAAAGGTTCAAGGTACAACTCATCCACAACAGAGTAAATATTTCGGGAACACTTTAAGCAAAGATAATTTTTTTTTCATATTTTTTTTATTCGCGATGAGGAACCTTTAAAAGACGACACCGTGCAGATGGGAGTATACGATTCTTAATCACTAAAGCTGACTCTCCAAATTGAAACACCGTCCCTTTATAAGCCCTGTGGAACCACAGTTAAGCATCACTTCGCCGGGAATGGGAACAACCCTTAGCTGAAATCTATTAGACTAATCTTCGTCCTTTGTCGGGGAAGTGATCATGAGATAACTCTCACTCCTTCCTCAACTATTTTCTTTGTTTGAAACAAAAACACCTTTATTTGAATTGATGTATCTTATTGAAGATTAATTCTTCGCCGCTTGTTTGTTTTCCTTATTTCACGAAGCATTTCTGGCAAAGAAATTCCAAATGGACCATTCTAAGTGTCTGAAGTGGTATCATGGCCATGTGCCCAGTTTTTTGGAAGAAACATACGAACATTTGCTTCGAGCTCGAACAATTTTTGTTGGATTTGGTTTATCTTGAAAGACCAATGCAGTCAACTGCAATTTACTTTCAGGATTATACACATAGATCCATGATTCGCCAGTCATGATTTTACATATGTACACGGAGAAAATTATTTTGCTTGAATCAAGCCATTGTTTTGCTTAAACGCAAATCAGCAAAATTTTGCTCAATCGCGGTTTGATTTTAGAAAACGTTTTATAAATTGAAATTACTTCTCATATAATTTGAAAAAAGCAAAATTTTGATAAATTTTAGCAATAATTTGCTTACTTATTATAAATTCAAATAGAAAATTTTGATTTGATTCAAGCCAAACTTTGCTAAGTTATTATAAAGTAATTGTGTTCAGGTAAAAGCAAAATTTTACTCAATGTATGCAAAAATTTGCTTAGTTATTATAAATTGATGTAGTAAGTTTTGAATCGATTCAAGCAAAAAGTTGCTTGGTTATTGAAAAATAAAAAAGAAATTTGAACAAACTGACTCATGTCTATAATAAGGAGAGAAGAAGGTAGAATCTTCTTTGTTCTTCTTTTTTTTTCGTTTCTTCTTTCTCAACCTTCAGGATTTGTTTCAATTTCTTTTGTTTGTCGCGTGCCTTTGAACAAATCGGTTGTGTGTAGAGGTGGACAGCACAATTTTATTACATATATATATATATATATGTTAATAATAAAATAATAAATAACAAATAAGTACATTGTGTTGTGCTGTGTTTATTTTTAAGGTAAAAAAAGTGCGGTCTTCTATAGTTTTTGATAGAACTATACAAAACAATTTAAAGTGTTAAAAATTATTATGCAAAAAGAAACGCACTTGAAACGGCGTGCCTTGCTTCGTTTTGTTGTTGTTGTTATTGCCGCTTTGTAACTGTGGTATTTCTATCGGCTGCTTCTGTTCGTGTCATCATAAACTAGTCGAGATCGTACATTTTTTTACGGAATTTTGCAGGAAAATGTAAGTTGTTCTAAAGAAGCTGGAACAAATTGAAGAACTATTACAACAAATTCAGGAAAAAATGTCCAATGAGACCGTTCAACCACACGCAAGCGACGAAGAATATTTCGTAAGTATATGTATTTGTTGAAAAAAATATTGACTTTGTATTTTACTAAATAATATTTAAGCGTCTAGAGTACTTTCTGCTGCAAAAGCCGTTGGAATTGAGAAACCATTTCACTGTTCCGAGCGACACAACATCTCTGTCTTCTAACGGAAGGAACTGCATTGTAAACACCTTATAGTATCGCCATTTGCCGTTTGAGCGCTCGAAATTTTACTAAGCATTAGTATTTCGCCTTTTGATGAACATTACATGTGTTATTATATAGATCATAAAAACATATCAAATGAGTACGTAGCATTCGATGTTAGTAATATAAGAACTAAACCATTACAGAGCCATAAGCTAATGGTAAAATATGTGTTACAAAAAACTTATTTTAGTTTGTTCATTTTTTCTACTTATTCCTTTTTTAATAAATAATTTAATGTTATAAAAGCGTTTTTCATTTCTTTAATCAATTCTCATATCCGTATTCGTTAAGATATGATTGGTGACTAAATCAAATAATTTAGTCAGTAAGTCTTCGTTTTGTTCAATAAAACAATCAAGAATGTTTTTATACAATGAATTGCTCGGCAAACTGAACAAGTTAATTTTGTTTAAATTTCAGCAATAATTTGCTAAAATGTTATAAACTGAATTAGCAATTCAATTCAATTCAAGCAATAGTTTGCTTAGTTCCTATAATTTTAAATAGCAAATTTTTATTTGACTCAAGCAAAAAGTTGCTTGGTTACTATAAATCGAAATAGCAAATTTTGATTTAACTCGAGCAAACACTTGCTCAGTTATTATAAATCGAAACAGCAAACTCTGATTTACTTCAAGCAAAAATTTGCTCAGTTATTATAAATCGAAAAAGCAAATTTTGATTTCATTCAAGCAAAAATTTGCTAAGTTATTATAAATTGAAATAGAAAAATTTGCTTGATTTTTGCTGAAAATAAGCAAAATTTTGAAGTGGCTGAGTATTATGCTCAAGTTTTGCTTAATCTCCGCACAAATTTAGCAAACAGTTTTCTCCGTGTACGTCTTTTGAAACACTGCGATTGTACTTCTTTAGAGTTTCTGTACCAATCGATACGAGCCTTTTTTGAGCGATTGTCAAATTATGTGGAATTCAACGTGAACAAATCTTTTTCACAACTATGTGTTCATGTAATGTGGTATATATGGTGTGTAGAAGTAATGCCCAAGGATGCCTCAATCTAACGGTATAGCACATGACGATCAAGTAATGTGAGTTTTGCGTGAAGTACGGCCCCACTTGAATTTTGTGTACCACCAATAAACAGCGGTTTTCGATAGTGCTTCATCGCTAAAACTTGAATTGAGTTCATCGACGCACTCTTGTTGAAATAATTCAGGTCGAAATTTGTATAAAATAATGGCACGAAAATGTTCACGCGTTAATTGCCGAAATATAAGTAACAGCCTACGTATTTTTCTAAAAATAAACTTATTTTCTGCCAGATAGATAATTTATTTTATCATCTAACTTGTGTTTTCTATCCGGCGTCGGATTCTCAAAATTAACCTTGGTATAATTTATGAAATCCCAAAAAATATTTAATTCAGTCAAAGCCATCGTTAATTGAATTGGATTTTCAAAAAACAACAACAACACAGTTGGATATATTTACTTGTGAAAACTAAAAGATAAAATAAGTATTCTTTAAATTATTAATTTTTTTCTCAGCACCTCTGCTAGTGAGCTGTTATTGGGCTGGAATGTATCGCCTGATGAGCTGCAGTTCATACCTGATCACTGGCTAAGACAAACAGAGCCAGCCGTCTTTATGCATTATATACTGGCTCTGCTCTACACAATTTTCACAATAATAGCACTTTTTGGAAATGGTTTAGTTATTTGGATATTTATGGGGTTAGTTTTGACAGACTACTTAAAACATCTCGTATAGGATTGAGATACCATGGAATTTATTGGTTTTTTTTTTTATGTAGTGCCAAATCATTGCGCACACCTTCCAATATTTTTGTGCTCAATTTGGCCATTTGTGACTTTCTCATGATGGTGAAGGCGCCGATATTCATCTATAATTCGCTGCAACATGGCTTTGCATTAGGTAACTTGGGCTGTCAAATATTTGCTTTGATTGGTGCTTATGCGGGCATAGGTGCGAGCATGACTAACGCAGTCATTGGATACGATCGATATAATGTCATAACACGTCCCATGGAAGGCAAACTATCTTTTACGAAGGCGCTCATAATAGTGGTCATTATCTGGATCTATTCAACGCCTTGGGCACTGATGCCATTACTGCGTATTTGGGGACGCTTTGTGCCAGGTTGGTAAAGTAGTAAATCGTACTTTAATTATCTAGCATGTATGTAAGTAATGGTTAAATATTAACGGTGTTTCTTTTTTCAATATCTAAAAACTAAAGGTAATTTTGTGCACTTGTGCAGAAAAACTACTTAACAATCACGCGATTCTTTGGATGCCATCCGTTCAAATTCTGCATTCACATAAAGTATAAAAAGGCAATTTGTTGACATTGTAGAACACAGTTCGGTGGGAATGTTAAATAACTTTAAGTGAAAATAGCGGTCGCGATAAAGGGAGTCGCGTCGAACGTGTTGACATGAAAATGTTAGACACAATAGCTGCGTTAACGCCTTCGTTGGTGACCGTACAACGTCAGTGCAATGCCTCGGAGGGTCCGCTTTTAAAACCCGAAGCGCGGTAAAGGATTCCTACTGAGAACAATTCTATTGAGGAGATTAAAAAGAAGTAGTGGTCGTGTTTAGCACCTGTTTCTTTCGATGATCTTAGATACCTTGGAAAATGGCAGAGTGCCCAAAGAATCCCATTTTTCGTTTTGGTTTAACATAAATAATAAAATAATAATAAAATAATCAACATATACATACTTCAATTTAAATTTACAAACTAGAATTTTTGCTTCAAACTGAAGTGTTGACCGGTTCATCAAAACATTTATTGACTATGAAAAGGAGTTTCTCCATCGAAATAAATTAAAATACACTCATTTCAATTCAAATTCAAAACCATTTGGATTGAAAAATAAAATACTTAAAAGCACAGTCCAACATCAGTTTTACAACAAGTGACCAACCTATATTTCTGAAAAAATATGTCAAACTGTTTTTCTGGGATTCCCATTGAGTTAAAAGTACATTTTATCCCTTTGTCAAACACATCGTTGGCCTTCCACTTAAAGTTTTAAAAATGCGGGTCAAAATTCCATAATGCCCTATACAACTTTTCAGTTCTTAGCTTTCTTCTTCTAGAAAATGGTCAGAATTACGTCTTGTTTTAAAAATACACCACGATTACTCTGCTGCAATAAAAATGTTTTTTTTTTCTTGTTGAACTGTGTTAGTATTTTCGTAATTTCCAACTATTCAACAATTTCAAACAATCACTCCAGAAACTCTTGTCACTAATTTTCAACAGTTTAAGACTGATTTTAATGTTTCGAAAATTTTATTTTAAATTTTTTTAGTCCTCATATAAATTCTATGGCAGGGTCCTTCTTGGGTTTTTGTGCCTTAAATTTGGTTAAAACCATGCTAGATCAAGCTATGTACATCAATAACTCAATTTTGTCTAGAGTCGGCCGAAGCGATTATTACATTTAGCCATAGAATTTCACTCCCTAAACGTTTAAACGTTTAATTGCGTCCTTTTCTCTGCTTCCGTTTCAATGATTATCTCATCTTTGCTTTTGAGCCTTAGAAAAAATTCTATAATTTCACAATTTAATTTTCATCTTTGCCATAGTATGTCCGGGGACTTGCAATATTTGGGCTGGAATGTACCACCCGATCAAATTCAATACATACCCGAACATTGGTTAACCCAACTGGAACCACATGCATCCATGCATTACATGTTGGGCGTATTCTATACTTTTCTCTTCTTTGCCTCAACTCTCGGAAATGGTTTGGTCATATGGATCTTTTCCAGGTGTGTCTTAAACAAACATATTTCCACTATTCAATTTACCCTGTACTTAATATTTTACTGCATTCACTGGTTATTTCTTTTTTTTTTACTCCAAGTGCTAAACCATTGCGTACACCTTCGAATCTCTTCGTGCTCAATTTGGCCGTTTTCGATTTAATTATGTGTCTGAAAGCACCGATATTCATCTATAACAGTTTTCATCGTGGTTTTGCACTGGGTAATACAGGCTGTCAGGTATTCGCCGCCATTGGCTCATATTCGGGCATTGGCGCGGGCATGACAAATGCCGCTATTGGTTACGACCGTTACAATGTTATCACCAAGCCCATGAATCGTTCCATGACCTTTACAAAGGCACTCATAATGAACATATTGATATGGATCTATTGCACGCCATGGGTTGTCATGCCGTTGACACGCTTCTGGGATAGATTTGTGCCAGGTATGTTTAGAATGTGTCAAAATTATAATTTGTGCCTTAATCAAATAGTGTTTGCTGTTATACAAATAATAGTACACTCAAAAAAAAAAAGTCTACAAAATTTATCAATTTTTATTTTATATAAAATCAATATTTACATTATTACAAATGTATTATTTTGAAATTAAAATTAAAAAGTTTACATATTTAACATTTAAATATTTTAAAATATGCTATTGAAAAGGATAATTCCTTCCATTGGGTGATATTAATAAGGCTGAGTGAATTAAGTACACTCATCTCCCCTCATTTTGGTATGAATAAAGCATATTAATAAAAATACACTTAACTACAATTCACTTATATTATAAGTGCACACATATAAAAAATTGTATTTCACTCAAGTTCTCTCAATTTCATATGAATAAAAATATAAAATATGAGTGTTTGTTTTACCTGCCTCAGGGCACTTTTCTCTCACTTACCTCACTCAGTTTTATTAATACAACCCATAATCAAATAATAGAATATCCCGGAGAACTCTTTCAATAAAAAACTTACCTTTAAGCATCAAATCGGTGGTAAAAATGTCTGCTTGAATTTCAAACGAAACCTTAGGTTCTATGATGCATCAAAATTTAACTCTTCTTTAACTTCCCTTAACTTCTGGATCAATTTGACATCGTTTAATTTTCATATAAATTATAAAAATAATACCATTAACAAAACATATTTAACATAATCATAAAAAGTAAAAAGTAAACATTATTCTATCTAGCGTTATCGTTAATGTAAATGCCTTAAAAGTTTACAGTGATACACAAAAAATATTAAGGTAGGATAGTTCGATTAGCACTCAAAAATAACTTTAATTATTCGAGAAAATCCTCTTGAATGTATTAATAAAGGTATTTATTTTAATCCCTGAGCAACTAACTGAATTGAGTTTGAACAAATACAAAAAAGTTGATTTTTATGATAAATTTTTAAAACTTATTGAAAAATTTTAGAATAATAAATATATAAAAAATATTCCATAGCCCTATGTCGCAATCTCTGATCGACTTATAACTCCACAGAGATAAGTCGTTTTGAGGTGCTCACTTGTTTTTAAGATGAGAACGGGTTTCCTGAGCATCTTCCTAATCCGTTTTTTCAGCTTCTATAGGGAGCATCACCCGAACGATTGTTCTGTGTAAAAATTAAAAACTGTCTTCAAAAAGATGTTCTTCTTTTTTCCAGTCTCTGAATTTCTCAAAGTATATTTGAGAAATCGTTCTATAGAAATTGAAATGATTTCACCTTCTTATTAACTGCGAATTATTAGCTATAGAATCGATTTTTCGCGCTTTCAAATAAGCTTTTAAGCATTAAAAAGTGTGTGTGATCCAATCGATGTCGATTTGATGCCAGGTTCGAACTCTAACTGACGCAGAAAATGTTTTTTATTGAAATTAATTTTTCTGATAGGTCATCATCTTTGTGCAGACTGGCAAACCTAAGAATGTAAATGTACCATTTTTTTTAAGCATGAGCCAAGAAAAGAAAATTAATTTTTTTTTCAATACTAAAAAGCTTTTTATAAAACCGGACTTTTGATGAGAAATTAAAAATAAGAATAATTTTTTACCACCTTGTTCATCTTTTATAGCCTGCATTCTCTTCTTCAAAGAAATATATGAGATATTAGCGCGGATATTCTTTCTAACCATTTTAAGGTCATGACTGTTAGCATACATAAACATGCGCCCTCAAATGATCAAAAAATAAAAAACAAAAAACAAAATATTTGAGTGGAAGAGTCTGAACTTTCTTATTTTCGTCCCAAAATGTTTCGTGTCGTCCGAAACAATAGAACACTAGGTCTGTTCCCGTACGAAATTCAAGTAAAGTTCGATTAATTGAGAGTAATTTGATTATCTGTCAAAATGAGAAAATTTGTCAAAAATTACGGAAACGACTTCAAGTCTGTTTCAAGCACAACTAATGAAATTGAATAAATATTGAATTGGCTTGTTGGTCTATTTAAAAAAAAAAATGGAAAATTCAAAGAAGTTGCATGTGATATGTTCTCCAGGAGGAGCTGAAAGCATGTGGTAGCAATATTTTTACCTTTATTTTTATTTTTATATTTTGCTTGTTTTACCTTTATTTTTATGAATTTGCTTACCAATTGCATAGATTTTTTTCAAAACACAACACAAAAATTTAATTGTCACTTTGACAATCAGCCATTTAAGGTTCGAAATTTGTGCTCTTAGAAATTAAAAAAAAAAAAACATAGGGTTGAATATAATAAAAAAATGCTTAAACCTCTTGAAGACATGGCATTCAATTTGTATTTTGGTTATGGAAACAAAAAATTTTATTAATTATTTTACATATTTATATTTTTTTTTTTTTTATTATTTATAGAGATCGACTAAACTAAGAAATAGAATAACGTCGTTATAGATGTCTAATCATCGAGATACCATTATCTTTTTCATAGTTCTAGATTTACTTAAATTATTAGTATCAAATTACAACGATGAATTAAAACGATGTAGTACATTGACATTCTTAAAAAAGATTCTCGTGTAAAATTCTACAACGACGTTATATATACGAAATATGGATATTGTAGAAACTTAGGTATAGAAAAGTATTGTTTGAGTTAAAAGTTATATTAATTTTATGTAATTTTGAGGCTTTCGGGTATATGTTATATTATTATGTGTAATTGGGCACTAGGTTTGGTTGTTTGTTATGCGTTACAAGTACGTGTGAAGTGTTGAAATTTGATTTGTTTTGTCAGATAAAATCGAAATAGTAAAACCTTGTTTTTTATTCTATTGCTTTGTTGAACCCCAATATTTGTGGAATAGAAATTATAACAAGGAAGATATAGAACATAGAATTGTCAAAAGGACGTCAAGAAATATCTATGATTCAATCAGAAGACTTTGTAGATGTTCGTGCAAAAAAATATTTGTTAAACTTAAGTCCTAATTGCTAAATTACAAAAATAAAAACTAACATCAGTAACTTTAAAAAGAAAAGATTCAACAGAAACTTG
Source organism: Pherbina coryleti (assembly GCA_943735915.1). Lineage (NCBI taxonomy): Eukaryota > Metazoa > Arthropoda > Insecta > Diptera > Sciomyzidae > Pherbina > Pherbina coryleti. The sequence continues at coordinate 108,816,519 of OX030952.1, forward strand.
AACTATCTATTAAATAGATTCGTTTGTTAATTTCAAGAATATTTAGAAGCATTGTTACTTAAAACTCAAACAGACGCAGAGCAGTCAATTTGTGAGTTAATTAGAGTCACACTTGTAGTCGCATCATTTTAACTTTTGACAGCTCATACTACGTACTACAAGCTACATAATTCTGGTTTCCCAGTTAACATGTGTGAAACGTTCAATACCTATGAATTGAGAGATCTCGTGTTCGAACTCCAACTGACGCAAAATATGTTTCCAATAGAAATTTTCTGTGCGGCCGTCCCCTCTTTGCAGACAAAGCAAGCCAAAGGAAGTAAATAATGCCACATAACGCAATTCGAGAACATGCATACAAATAATTCGGAGTCGGCAAAAAACTGTCAGAACAATTGTCTTTTCTGTACAAAATTCAATGGCACACACAACACAAATTATCATTAAAAAGCTCGGCCAAACTCATTTCAAGTTAAAAATTTCGCCTATTTGAAAAAATCTTTTATCTCTATAATTAATTACGGGAAAGCGAAAACTCGTAATTTTTCAGGCCAAAAATTATTTGGGTAGATAAAAGTCGAAAATGTCCTTATAATTTTTGTGGATAAAATTCTAATAGCTTTTAATAATTCGAGTGAAAATTTAGAGTAAAATTCACGTAGATAAGGCCGTTAAAAGCATAAATTATTTATAGTAGGATATTTATTTTTGAAAACTAATTCTATGAAAAGTCATGAAACTAACTCAGACAGTTCAAATTATTGCTTTCAAGATTAATCAAATCCAGTGGCCAATATTTTAGTCATAAGAGTTTCGGGACTTCTTTTAATACTGCATTAAGTGCAATAAATTAAATATTTTATTCAAATATTTTGATAAACAAACTCTCATTTTCACTTTGTCATGTCAAATTCTGAGTGACTCCACTGAAGAGAAAACAATCCGTTCGAAGGTCGTGAATTCGTGAGTTAAATTTCTGATTCTTCGTGAGTGCCTTTAAATGTTAAACTCACGTATTTATTTCGATTGACGTTATGTGTTGTGACATCGCAATTTAGGCGAACAGTAGGACTTTGCAATTGGAAATAAATAAATTCCGCACAATAGAGAAAATTGAAAATTTTACAAACCTAAAGATTTTTTTTTTTTTGCTTAGAACCTAGTCCGAACTTCAAGATTAATTATTATTGATTACTTTTCTAGATCAACACAAGAGAAGTTATTTATTTAAATATTGTATGGGAGTTCAGAGGTCAACGAAACTTTTCATTTTGAAAAGATTTCTTCTCTTTTCAAATGGCTGTCTTAAGCATTATTTTTAGCTTCAAATGATTTTATTAACTAAATGTTATCAAATTCTTAGACAATCAAATTCTCACACATAAATCAAATTGCCGAATTGCTATTAATTGTTTTCACAGAAAAAAAACTCCACACTATGAAGATAGGAGCACGAAAAAGGTTTAATCAGTAAAAATTTTAGTGACAAAATAAAGATCTGATCTGATCAGTCAAGGTTTTCATTTTTAAAAGCGAATTTTATAAAAAATCACTTATACTTCTTTTTTAAATCAACTGATTATCTTATAAATTGTAAATACATTTGTTAATTGTTAGGAAATTTTTTCCAACCAGAATCTCTATCAACCAAATGCTTTTGATAAGCTTGATGTGGTATATGCTTAAGAATAAGCCTTCTTCCAATTAACTTATAAATAACATAGTTATAAAATAATAAAAATAAAATAACTTTAAAGAAGTAAATAATAGTTCCTGACATTTCACACCAAGTGCCATTTTACATGCCTTTTTTTATATAGCGATTCCTCTAGTGAGTGCATTTACAATAAAACATTAATGTGTAACATTAAAATTTTATTAAAATAAATGATTTTCGATTGTATTTTAATAGACACAAATTTAAAAACAAGTTACAAATAAATGTGCGGGGATGTCAATGAGATTGCGTTGTTGCTTTACAGTTTTTAATTAAATAAATTTGAATTGATTCTCACTTGAATGATGTTCGATGGTAGTGGTGGGAATAAGATATTTTTGCATACAATACGACAGACATTTTGAATAGGTCCAACATATAATTATGGTCCAAGTAATGTTTAATGCTTGATTTAATTAATATGCATGTTCATTTATAAACTGAATAGAAAACATTTTACAATTGTTTCGTTTAGAGCCAATATTATCAAAAGTAAAAAGCTGCATTCAATATTAAATATATTGAAATTGCAATAAGAAAAACAGCAGCTGAGACTTCAATTTCAAAGAGTTGTCGTTATCGTCAACAGTTGCAACTTCTAATTTTTTTTTTCCTTTCTTTTTCATTTAAACATGTTTGTTGATTTTTCCCCATTAGTGTTATGGGTGTTTCATGTATAAACTATATCTTAAAATATATATATGTAATCTACAGAAAACTAAACTAATTTAGCCATACTCCCAGCAATATGTTTGCCCGTCTAATGAACCCACGATTGTTGATTTATTTTTGAATCTGCTGTTTAACTGAAAACCAAACGTTTTATAAACGTGCAAAGTTTTCATGCCTTCCACTCTGTCGACATTATTTAAACAATCGAGATGGTAACATTGATGCCAAGATTTCCATTATCAGCAAAAAGTTGTGCAATCGAAGTATCAAAAACCAGACAATCCGAGTTGTGAATAGCGGAGGCGACACCCTCATGTATAGAACGTGGCATTGCTTCCCAGGTCAACCGTCTTCTGTTACCATTTAACTCAAGGCGGTAAACGAAATTCTCCGCCTCTTTGCGCGATCCAATCAGCTGTACAATGGCAAAGAACTGCTGATGTCCGTCATACTTCTCTTGCTTCTCAAGCACCAACATGAAATGATGCCCAAAGCATGACTGCATCATCACCCAGTCGACAGCGCCGGGCAAATTAATATCGGTGGCCAGAAAAACAATGTCTTCGCCTTGCAGTGTCGTGATGCTCTTGTGCGACATCATTAAGTGCTGCATGACTAGATCTAACGGGCCTTGCCATTTGCACGAAGCGCCTGGACACGGGCATAGATACGGACGGCATTCGCACGTCTCTTCGTGTTCAGTTTTTTCAGTGTAAACGAGTGATGCTGTGCAGCCGTAACCCGAATGCTTGCACGGGAATTTGACATTTGAGGCAACCTTCTCCATGGCCAGATTGCGTATGTTGGCAAGTGGGCCGCGACATGTGGGACAGCAGGTGAGTTTGGAGCGACAGGAAACGCAGACCAGATGGCCGCTCGAGCATTGTAATATCGGTGGCAGAACATAGTCAAAGCACACCGGACACTCAAATAGCGAAGTTAGATCGGCCGACATGCCACCATCACCGCCTCCTGCAGAGGAGAGCGACGAACTAGATGAGGAAGAGGTATTTGCTGAGGTGTTGCCGGCAACTGAGGTTGAGCCAGAGGCTGATGCTGATGCTGAACCTGATGATGCTGCTGTTGTTGCTGCTGCTGCTGAGGGTGCTTCACGGCGTTTGGGGTTGATTTTATTTGACATTGAGGTTTATATCAAGCAAGGCGAAAGTAAGCGTGTTTATGTTGCTGATCTGCGTATGGATGGCTGACGTTGGTGCGAACACGGACGACGCTTACAAACGACAGATTGACGACGACGACGACGACTTTTGCATAGAAAACATAAAAAAAACAATGCAGTTTAGTTGGCAGTTACGTTTTCCTTGAGTTGTTGTTGTTGCTATTGCTGTTTTATAAAAAAAATACTCGTTTTTGCAGTATTTTGATGGTAAACGAGAACAAATGTTGGTGTTTGCTGATATTTGGTGAATGTCTGGTTATGGTGGATATATTCGTGGCTGCAGTTAAGAGCGAGCGCCTTTTGATTTAGCTAGAAAAATAAAAAGAAAATTAGTTAACTCTTTGAATATGATTGGTCCAGCATGTAAATAGCTGACTGGTGAGCAGCACTCGAATTGTTCGTTCAAAACAATTCTTAGACTAATAATAAATGCAAACAAAATTATAACTAGGGAAAGTGCCTAATATTTCATTCGAAATATTATTGCAATAATAAGCTAAAGTAATAGGAAAATAATTAAAATTTAATACTTTCAAAATCAAGTGCAGTAACCTGTAACCAAATACTAAAAATAAAAATTTCGCAAATAAACTGTGCTTGGAAATAGTATTTTAAGTTTTCTCCTACTTGTTATAAATAGTTTATGTTCTGTAGTTAATGCGGCCAGCTTAATGTAGCTAACGTGTGACGAATGCTAAGATGACGAATCGAAATTTCATTTTTAAATGATAACTTACGCTTGGTGCGTTAGTCTAAAAACAAAACCATGCTCTTTTGAATTTTGTTGAAATTTCTTCCAATTTTCAGTAGAAACCAACAAAGAGCACCAGTGGTAGCGTTTTGTTGTACTAAATAAGCCGATTTAAGGTTGATTAACACGTATTGTTGAAACATGTTTTAATTTTAAAGTGTGTATTTTTTTAAATATTCATATGCATTCTAATAGCTCTTGTTAGTCATAGACAAAAAAAAATATGCAATTCTAATATTCAACGTATTAATACAGGGTGAACGGAAATAACCGGGACAAACTTACTTAAAGATAACTGCCGAAATTTAAAGCTCGTAGAATTATATATTTAATTTAGTTGTTACCAAATACCAAACGAGGTTTTAGACAAGGTGATTCCTTATCGTGCGACTTTTTCAACCTAATGATGGAGAAGATCATCCGATCTGCTGATTTGAGACGCAGTGGCACGATATTCTACAAAAGTATTATGCTGTTGCCGTATGCTGATGATATCGATATCATTGGCCATAATACGCGCGAAGTCAGCGTAGCATTCTCCAGGTTTGCGAAAGAGTCGAGTCGAATGGGTCTTGCAGTGAACGCAGATAAGACGAAATACCTAGTGTCAACAAATAAACAGTCCCATTGTCAGTCCAAGTGTTGACAACATTTTCTTTGAGGTCGTTAAGGACTTCGTCTACCTGGGATCCAGCGTAAACTCTTTCAACGATGTCAGTATTGAGATAAAGCGAAGGATAACTCTTGCCAACAGGTGTTACTTTGGGCTGAGTAGGCAATTGAGAAGCAGAGCCCTCTCTCGACGAACAACTCACAAACAAACTCACGCTCTATAAGTCACTTATCATGCCCGTCCTATTATAAGCAGCACAAACCTGGACGTTGAGCAGTTCCGATGAAAAGACTTTGGGAGCCTTCGAGAGAAAGATCCTTCGTAAGATCTTCGGTCCAATCTGCGTCAATGACGAGTACCGAATTCGATGGAACCACGAGCTGTATGAGCTGTACGCTGACATCGACATAATTAAGCGTATTAAAATCGAGCGGCTTCGCTGGCTAGGTCATGTTGAGCGAATGGAAAACGACGCTCCAGCGAAAAAAATATTCGATTCAGTGCCCGGTGGTGGTCAACGCAGAAGAGGACGCCCACATCTTCGTTGGAAGGATCAGGTGTTGGATAACCTGATCACGCTTGGTGTTTCCAACTGGCGCCAGAAAGCGCAATTTCTTATACGAGGCCAAAACCGACCAACGGTTGTAAGCGCCAGATAAGTAAGTAAGTCCAATACGTTGTGTAATTGAAAGTTTTGAAATGTCGAACAATGTAAGTGCTATTTTAGAATTGTATCACCAATATAAACGATAATATGAAATTGTTCGATCAACTTGGCCATGAAGGTGATCGTACGGGACATGGAAGAAAACCCACTGTTAACACACCTAAGAATCGTCAGATTATCAAAAAGCGAGTTCAGCAACATTCAATTAAAAAAATTTAATTCCATTGGTCGTGAAACTGTTCGTCAAATTGCGAAAGAAGAAATTAACATTAAGTCTTATAAGATCTCAAGAGCGTGGTTTCTATGTTATTACCAAAGGAGACAATTTTGAAGCCGGTTTATACTCATACTAATGTCATTCTATGTTTCTTTAAAATTCGCCAATTCTTACATTTTTAAATTTTTAATTTAAAGTTTTACAAAAAAAGATTTGTCTCCGTTATTTCTGGCCACCCTGTATGTTGCCACAATAATCATGTTTTTATTTTTTTTGTAACCTGTACTTGAAACGACCTTGTCCAAGCCCTGTTGTTGTCAAATAATTTAGGATCTTCACATTCTTAAAACCCTCCGGACGCATTTTGAGCTCGAAATATACAAACTTTCTGAGCTATTTTTTTACACATTTTAAACAATTTGTACACTACTTTTTGGTGTATGAAGTAAAATTATTTATTTTAATTTAAACAAAAAAAAACTTGATTTTATGAGTAAAACACCATAGAAATTACAAATTTAAGAGGTGATTTTAAAAAATGCTTTTATTCCTGTATTTTGATATTTAAAAGTGTAAACACTTATCTTTCAGAAACTGTCAGACAACTTCTCCCAATACATCCATATCGATATCTATATAGTCGTAGGCAGAACAGAACAGTTAAGAACCATTTTCTCCCGTGTTTCTAAACGGATTTTGATAATTTTTTTTAAATCCATAAGAGTAGGGCGAAGGAATGCACCGAATATCTATGTTGGGTGTGGCATCCCATTCTGTCAACAAACCAAATTTGGGATATCGAATAGCTTTAGAGTTATAGGTCTGTTCCCGTACTTTTGTAGCAAAAACTTGCAAGTTGCAAAATTCAAGAGAGTAAGCAAAAAAATTGTCTCTGAGCAATAAAAATGCTAAAAAGTACGGGAACGCTTTTTAGTAAAAACTTGCAACTTTTGATCAAACGTCAAAAACATATGTTGGACAAACGTTTGGCTAATTAAACGAAAAAATATTTTTGAAGATTTCAACAATTTCTGATAAACTAGCTGCACTAATTGATTAAATATATATGCTATATGTGCCTGGCGAACAATTAATTTGAATATTTGTCTTATTTTCCATTTTTAGCGCAAATTTTTACTTGATGCACTTGTCGGCCTGTTTTTTTTTATTCTAGCGCATATTTTTACATTTCTGTCAACACATGACAACTTGCAAGTTTTTACTACACGAAATTTGTGTAGCAGAAGCTTGCAACTTATCGCAAGGAGGGGAAATGTTTTACTCTCTCATTGTTGCTCTCTTTTGCAAGTTTTTGGTGTACGGGAACGCAATTTAGTAAAAACTTGTGCAAGTTTTCGAAAGTTTTCACAAACTTGCAAGTATGGGAACAGACCTTATAGGTCACAGTTTCGAAAATCGGTATTCGACCTCAAATCACACGTACCTTTCCACTGGTTACATTTTATGGGCGTTGAAGGAAGGGCGTGGCACAATTAAACTCAAAGGAAGGGCGTGCGGTATAACAATTAAACTCAATACTGAGTTCCCACTTGGTGATGTCCTTCTACTAGAAAGTAGAATATGGGAAATAGGGTACAAGGACGGGCATTTTAAGATTTAGGGGTGTGGCTCCGCATATATAAGCCAAATTTTTGATATCGAATAGCTTTGAAAGTAAAAGTCATAAAACATGGAAACTCAGAATGGAGTTACTGTCTTCTGATTTCCTGCTGGTGATGTGTTTGGTGCGGTATGAGTTCGGTAACGTTTGCACATAAAGTAAAGAAAATATATCTTTAATTTCGCACATGATGCAAAAACATTGTCTAACACTGCCGAACTTTGTTTAAGAATGTATAATACTACAATTAGTTATAAATTTTGTTATCTTTTCAATAAAAGCGCAAGATTCAATAAAAGCGCAATAATTTCTTAACTTTTTTGCAAAAGAAAGAAAGCACTTAATTATGTTCTTGATAAATATTGGTTTTTTTGAATGAGAATATTATTTGTAAATAACTTTTTGTTTTATTCAAATTATTTTCTTTATTTATTCAATTTATTTTCTTCAAGATACATATATCAAAGTAATGTACGACTGAATTATTAAAAATAATAATTAAATTATTCCAGAAACTTCAATCGATATTTATTAAACACAAAGTTGTCAAAACTTCGCGAAGTAGTTGTCAGTAAGTGTCAGAAAAATTTCATGTTACTAAATAGACGTACTGGTAAATATCGATATTTTTGTAGTCATAGAAGTTAAAGTCTTAAATAAGAACCTAGAGGTTCCTACCTAGAGGTAGAAAGGTAGATTCAAAATAAGGATAACATGTTTTAAAGCTGCATTTTAAAGAGAAGCTCGTGTAGGTCCAGCTGTCTTTAGTATAAGCTTTCTTATAGTTCCAGCTTTCTGTCAGTATTAAGTTAATCGTTTAATAAGTTTTAATTACTGACTTTCTTTTTTTTCTGTTTTGTTTCAATATTATTTTAACAAACCATCGTATACTTTTAATCAAAGCAAAAAAACTGGTAGTCCTGATGATAAAAATTTTTCTTTTATATTATTGTATATAAGTATGAGATCTTATAGATAAGGTTATAGATACGACTACTTTCAACTTAATATTTTACCTTCAAGTGGGTCTCAGTAAATATTGCTATGCTGAGTAAAGTTTCTCAATCATTTTTAATTAAATAACAAGTTTTTTTAAGTTTATACAAAATATGATGCGACGTATTACCAAAATGAAAAACAATGCTATTACTCGTAAATGACAACAAAAATATGAAACTCGCGGTAAAACCAGAAAAACAACATAAAAGGAAAATTCAGCAATTAAAACATATACCATGTTTCATCTACAGATGAAGTAAAAAGTATCGAAACTAAATATTAATGGTTTTATTTGAAAAAAAGGGCAATAATAAAAAGTTTAAATGAGCCAAATTCCTCATCCCATTAAAAAATCAAGTAATATGAGTTGAAAAACGCCAAGGAACGCACTGGTACAATCTGATTAACACGTAAATTATTCTTTGAACAAATAGGTGACAATGTACATATTTGTTATTAGCAGTTGTAAGAAGTATGTTCTAAGACACTAGCCTGCAAGATATATTATTCCGTTTAATATTTTAGCCTGGCGACTATAAAACATGAGATACGGAAGAAGGATGTTTTTCAAATGTTTTTATAGAACTCTGTTCGTCATGCGGAAATAAAATATGTACTGGGTTTATGAACATTCAAGTGCCAGATATTATATGAGGAAGAAATGCATTTTTTTGCTGGATTTTTCCAGCAATATAATGGTACTTAGCATTACCGATAAAAATAAGGCTTGGTGGCAATATAAAAAAATTTAAATCCCAATAACTAATCCCACTACATGGTATAGTGATCATTTGCAAAGATGAATTAAAGACCAAAAAATATGAATATGAGGAAAAAAGTCATAGTTTAACCCTCTGCAACTGACGTGCTCCTAATTTAACAATATTCCTGACGTGGGGTCAACTTCCGTTAATTAAAAGCAGTAACAGTTGATAGTATTCGTAAATTAATCGATTCAGTGATGAACTTATACAAGACTGTTAAAGAAACTAGGAAATTTCCTACAAAATATTATGTTTTCGCTATAATTTAATACATACAGATTTTACAGCACTGCTATTTAATAGACCAACTTTAAAATTAAAAAATTAAAAAACCGTTCAAGATTTTATCTTTTTACTATTAGTTCTTAACCTTTATTTATACTGCCGTCCTAGCCACTCTTTTGGTCATCTGGAAGTATGGACGTTCGACTGAGCATGGTTTTGTTAAAAAAAAAAGGTTGTCTGTGAAACGGCACACTAATTCATCGATCACAGCTGTACATACCAAAATTAAATATAGAATCAAAAGATATTTTATCCTGTATTGTAGCAAAGATAAAATATAGAAGAAACATATACATATAAAACAAAAAGAAAATTATAGAAGAATTGTATAGAAATGAAAATTTTTGTTTTTCATTCGTAATAACAACTGTCTCAAATTTTTTCTTTTTCACATTTTCACATCATAACGACATGAAACCTTGTGGTACCGAAAACACCCATGTAGTTTATAACCTCCTGTACGATTTTTCAATTTTTTATGCCAAACGTCATCAAAAAATGAGTAAAGTTCAAATTCAAAGTGTTGAAAAAACTTCGGTACTGGCCATGAAATATTTCTGGTTGTCCACGAAAATGAAAACCAAATTTTTGGCGCCACAACACCACGGTGGCAACCGCTTGATGCAGTAAAAATGCAACAATAATAAAAAACGTTACGGTGAACAGTCTAGAACAACAGTAAAGCTGAGGTTTTCCAAACAAAACAATCAAAACCAAACAAAACCAAACAAAGCCAAACAAAAGTAAAAGCAAATGAAAAACCATAACCTTGTCACGTCAATATATCCAACTGTATATCTTATACATATATACACCCAACTTCTTGTTTTTTCCTACTTGTTTTTTATGATAATTAGCCGCCTGATGTGACCCAAGTTCCATCAAATTCTGGTAATATAGGTGGTAGAACTTAACCTAAGAGAAATTTTCACAGTAGTGTGTGTGGAGACGCATTTGTTTAATACAATGAAGATAAATTAAATTCTTTTTGGGGTAAGGAAATAGCGAATATCTAGAAAAATTGCTATTTTCGGTTGATGATATCGCACTTGTTATTAAAGTAATTGCTTTCATCTTCTACATATGTAACATAAGTGACGCCCTACAAGTTTAATATATCCATGAATAAATTTTTAAGATACGGTAAAGAAAGGTAAATATTTAAAAACTGGAAAAAGCTTGGGACACACGTAAAACATCTTGTATCTCAAAAACTGGAGCAAAAAAATCTCAATTGCGAGGAAATTGAGTACAGAATTGAAATCATTATGAAGATTTTGTTGAGAAACTGTTAAACATTTTTAGAGGTGCGTTAATTTTATAAATTCCGTACCCCATTTCTATTACTCTCTTACTTTAAACATTACCTGCTCTTAACTGGAGAAGAACGTTAAATAATCTCAAATTTTTTAAAGCATTAATTTGAGCTAGACTAATACTTTTTGTAGATTTGATAGTGAAAAAAGAAAGAACAGCGATACAACAGACAAAAAAGGTCATTAGTAACAGTCGCTTAAGATTCTACCTAAAGCTGAATTTATAAATTCATTTACCTGGTATTCTAAGAAAAATTTTTTCTAATGTGTTGTGCGTGTTTAATGTTATTTAAAAAATATATATAATTGTTGATATATAAACACAGATGCGTTATTTTTTATTACAATTTAATGACGCTTTCCAATTAAGCACGAAGTTTAAAACAAGTTTTCGTCAAAGTTTTTAAATATTTTATCGTAACTTTACAATTTTGAAAAATTGTTTTAGAATTAAAAAATATTAAATAACAAAATCTTGCTATTACAAATAAACAGTTGAGTTTAGAAAATTAATGTTAAAATTATTCTTTGTACTTTAATGTTTCGAAATGTTCATAAATGAACTCTGCTTTTCTCCAAAGTATTAATGTGTAGGTAGAAACGCGATGTGCCTATAACAAATCAGCTGGCATTTTACTAAATTATTTATTACATTCATATCACTTTTCTACGCCGATCCTTCTTTACAAAATCATTTGATCCCAGTGTTTGTCGCTTGGAGCACCCTTTTTATTTCGCTCAGAATACAAAACTTAAGCAATGGCGTTCAGCCAACAGACACCAGATACCAAACTAGAAACGCCAACCCGCATTATTCACAATTTTTTTGTTTTTTTTTTTCTTTACAATTATTAATTATTGAGAAACAATACTTGTATATTTTCACATAAAATAACTTTTTTCATACATATTTACGTCAACTTACGCTGTGGCTGCGGCTGCGGTTGACGTCCGCTGATTACTTTGTTGTTTTTGGTGTTTTTCTTTTTCAGGTGGTTGCAGCGTGGTGTTAAAATGTAGAATCAAAACCTAAGCCAGGCATTTATTAATTGATTGCATCTTGAATTCTGGCCATTTGATCCAGCTTTATATATGGATATTTAAGTTTTTCTTAAGTTTTATCTGTTTTTCAATATGCCTTGTTTAATTTTATTTCTTTTGGTGTTCTTAAACTACAGCGTTGCCGCTGTTAACGTTGGCAGAACAGAGCGTAGCACAAAACAACAATAACAAAGAAGTTGTCTGCTATTTCTACAACTATAACAATAAAAAAATAACAAAAATGTAAAATTGCAGCCAAGGCAAAGGCAAACAACTGTGCACGATGCGAGTGAAACTGTCACAACCAGAGCAGAGACTATATATTATGGGCGGTGCAGTTCGCTGCTAAAACCACTCGAATGCAATCGTTGCTGCCAATACCAATGCTGTAATGCATGTGCGCGAGTGAGTGCGCAATATATTTTAGTCTCTTTTGCTCCTTAGCGTATTTGAGTTTTTTTTTCTTTATTGTTTCCTCTTTTGGGAATTTACAAAATTAATTAGTACACACAATATACACTATCGACATTAATATCGTGACTTTTCTTTTATAGTTTTTCACCAACTTGTAAAAGAGCAGCTTAGCGTTCAATATATTGCACAAGCTTTGGATTATTTAATTAATTCCTTTTCTATTTCACAAAACAATCAAGAAAGTAAATTTTAATTATATGGAAATGTTGCCATCTATCGCTGTGCCACTGAACTGAGCTGAACACAAGCTGAGTGAAATACGATGGCTTCGCGAAATAAATAAGTGCAACAGTAGTAGCACTACATTTTATGATGCGAACAGATATGGTGGTACTAGTTACACACAGGTATTAAATGAAATGTCAATAATATGATTCTAGACCAGAGTTGCGATTAATATTTCGTACTTTTTACCTTTAAGAGTACGTTTTTATTTTTGTAGTATGAAGTATAGAACTGTTCGTATAACTATGCATTAGTGTATACTATTGTCATAAATTAAAATTATTCACTTCTATAGAAGACTTCTATAAATCAATAGAAGATTTGGACTGTTTAAATGTAAGGTGTGATAAATTTAAGTGAAACTGAATTTTTTTTGTGTTTCGTCGTGCTCGTTATTTTAAAGGAATGGGAGAAAAAGTACCAATATTTTGTCTTGCTCGAAGAAAAACTAAAAAAGATTAGCAGAGTGCTTTTGAAGGTCGCGGCTTACACTTGTCAAGAATTGACGGTCAATTTTTTCGAATTCCCTTTTAAAGGGCTTACACATCGGCGAATCTGTTCGTCGAACAGCATGGCGGCGCGAACGTGTGTGAAAAAGCTAGCGTTCAAATTGAACGAACCTATTCGTCACACAAGCCATTGATTTTTGTTGTTGTTTGTCATCATTTTCGGCAGCATCCCTTGTTTGACAGAGAAAATCAAAAAATTTTGTAAACACGGCCAACCGCGTGACAAACTGTCGAACATCGCTTCTTAACTAGCGAACTGGTTTGAACATGGCCGCCGTGTGTCGAACAGATTCGCCGATGTGTAAGCCCTTTTAAACTTGACGTTGACGTTTCACAATTATATTTGTATCATATACTGTCGTTTCATTTAATATTATAGAAATGAAATGAAGCGACGCCATTGACTCGTAAAACGAATAGAAAATGTAGCGGGACAACGAACGAATATAAAACGAATATCCCAAGAATTGACGGTACGGTCGATTTTTTAATTGGCACAACCGAAAACAAGACTTGATCGTCAATTCTTGACAAGTGTAAGCCGGGACATTGGGCAAGACTTTAACCCAGCGAACACATGAGACAATTTGTCATGGAAATTTCAACACATTTAAACTTTTGTTACCAACACACTCATAACTTTTCAATTGCCAGCATAATTGTTTGCAACAATCACCTTGCAAGTCGGCTTGCAAGAAATTTGACATAGAGTGGCAAAATTTGACGTTTACTTGAGAAAGTGTAAAAAAAAACACAAACACCCTGAAACTGAAAGAAATGACACTTTTTGTCATGCAATTGTTATGCCACCTACGTCACTATCGGCAATTGGCTTGATGGCGACAATAATTTGACAACTTATACATATTTTAAAATTGTTATGCCAATTTGTCATGTGTGTTCGCAGCGTAAAGCAATTTTTTACTTTCTCTTTTGAACCCAACAACAACACAACTTTCCCTTTCTTCTCAGCAATAAGCCTTTGTACCGGCACTTTTTAATATTCTTTTAGTGCTTTTCGCTTTTTAGACAAAGCACTTAACATTATTTTTCGTTTGCTTCCATGTTTTTGGTGTTCTATACCTGAAAATTGTAAGGCTGTCGTATATAGAACACAAGTAAAGAAGATATGAAATTGAATTAAATTTTTGACCAATGTAGGAGTTCTCGTCAAGTACAAAAGAGAACGTGAAAAAATTGCTTTATTTGGTTTATAAAATTTTTCCCTAAAGTGTCTTATTTTTTAATAACAAATCGTTTAAGTTTGAACATGAAATATTTTTTGGACCCACTTTTGCTGATAAGGGTTAACTTTTTAGAAAAATGTACACTTTACAAAATATTTTTAGGTTAGAAACAAGATTACATCATTAAATAGAAAAAAAACTTACCTAAGCCAATTTTAAACGATTCCTGTTTTGCTTAGTCATTGTACAAAAAAGTGGCCAAAACACTTCTAAATTATAAAAAATTTCAAAAGCACCAAATGGTGACAAAAAAATGCATTTCAATAAAAATTTTAAGCCGTCGTGGAACTTTTTATCTCAAAAATTCAGAAGTTTAGGGGGGTGGCCGATTTGATAAAGAACGCCCTATATACACATATGGTCATTGAAATAGATACGATGACGAAGGACATCAACACTTTTCGTGTAGCATTTCCCAATTTTATAATAATTTTGCTTAATATTAATTTTTTTCAATTGGCAACGTTGTCTACTTATTTCAATAGAAAGAACCGTTAGGTTTGAGCTCTACAAAAAGTACGCAGTTTCATTATTGATTCATTACAGATTCATTATCGCCATGTCAGTCATATGTGTCTGATGCTAAGAAGCTCTACATGAGTCATGTCAGACATATATGTCTGACATTATTATCTAATAAAGTTACCATGGCCCATGTGAAAATGAATATGAATTTGAACATTAGATGGGTCGTGCGAAACATTGTACACCGGAAGAAGGAAGAATTATTCAAAATCTTTGCAAGAAGAATAAGTCGTACGCAGACAATGTTATATCATTAGAAAGATCGAAAAATTTTGTGGCAAATGCTCTTAACCTTCAAGCGAATTTTGGGTCAATTTGGTCAAAAACAAATTTTAAACGCGTCTTTCTCCGCTTATTTATGCTCAAACCAGCTAGATATTTTGGCTCAATGTGTAAATCGTTTACGAATTTTATGAATTTGACATGAAATATGTCCACACATGTCAAATTTGGCCTCTACAAAAAATTTCCCTAATAAGTATTTTTGGGTCAAATTGACACAGCACTGATCGCGTGATTTTTTTACGTTGCGTTTTCATTCTATTCCCGTAGAAAGTGCTAGATCAGAAAGTTCTGAGCAACAGCAGCAACAACTTCAGACGCTCATCCATGCACCAAAAACACGCAAAAGAGTACGTTGCCATATGTGCCCACCTCTACCCAATTCAAGTAAACACAGCATTCGATGTGATAAATGCGTGAAGTACGTTTGTCGCTTCACAGTTTGCGAAAGTGGCTCCACATCAATTCAATTTTCGCACTAAATAAAAAGCAAATAATTCCAAAAACACATTTTTTATTCAATTTGTTCCTCAGCTTTCCAATGCAATTTCCACTTGGGAAGTTTTCAGTATGTTTTTTATGCAATTTCAAGATGGGTCAATATGACCCAAAAATTCCTTTGTGTTTCTAATTCCAAAGTTTACTTGAATGCTAAACCCGAAAAAATTAAAAATGTGGTGGTGTTAGGAAAACATCTCCGGTTACAAACACTTACATTGCACGTTTGGCAAAACCAGACCCATTTAAATCTTCCAAAGCCATTGCTGCCGAAATGAACAACATAATATCAGCTAGAACCGTACGACGACGATTAACATACATATGTGATATGAATTTACCATGCCGACTTGCTTGCAGTATACCATTGTTAAGAAAACAAAATATCGATAAGAGGAAAACTTTTGCATATGCACATAGAACCTTGTGTGGTCCCGATGGTACCAAAAAATGGCGTTACATTCTCTGGAGTTACAAAACCAAGATTAATTTATTTGGGAATGACTCTGGACGAAATCTTAGGCAACCTATAAATCCAGAATTCAATCCCCGATATACCGGAAAGACGATAAGGCAAGGTGGCTTAAATATCATGGTCTGGGGTTGTTTCTCGTGGAATATATTCGTAAACGTTCAATAACAATAAATCCGTTTTAAATCTTCATAAATAAGAGAAGTTTAAAAAATGTTGAACCCAAACCAAATTATTTTAAAAATTGTTCTCATCTGAGCTCAATATTGCCAAAAATAATTCAAAATATTTCAAATTTGTGGCGTCCGTGGTGTAGTTGGTTAATGTGCGTGGCCGCTGTGTCAACGAACTTGGAGACCCAGGTTCAAACCCCAACAGGGACAGAAAATTATTTGAATTAAAATAATTTTTCTGTACGGCCGTCACCTCTCTGCAGACAATGGCAAACCTCAGAGAGTATTCAAAATGCCATGTAAAGCTTCTTGAGAACAAGAACATTCCGTTTATCGCCGTTCGGAGTCGGGGTTAAACATATAGATCCGGTTCTCGGTCAATTGTGTACAAACTTAATAACACGCACAACACAATTGTTCATAGGAAGCTAGGTCAAAGTCCTTTCAAGGGCTGAAAATGGCCAGTTATTTATTTTTATTTTTTTTTTTATTTCAAAAACAAACATAATGCCAAAAAATGTGAAAAAAGAAAATAAGAAAAATATCTTATTAAGGCTTCACAAATGAGGGAATTTTTTAAAAAATTACTGCAGCATGTTTTAAACCATGATACAAAAACTAGAGGTAGATGCAGACCTGACTGTGCTCTCTTTTAATACTGCCGTAACTGTCAAAATCCATATAAAAAAAATGTTTGCTTACATTTAATTCATAGTTGAATAAATAAGGTTGTCTCGTGGCTGATCGTACTCTCTTCTCAGTACCCATAATTGTCAAAATCAATGAAAAACAACAACAACAACTTCAACGGCTTTTCATGTTATTAATTTTCGTTTTCAGATTTTGTATAAGCTGTCAACTTCGATTTGACATTTATGGGAACTCGCTCTCACCCATGCGACAACCTTATTTATTCAACCATGATTTAATTTCTATGAACTTTTTTATAGCTTTGAGATTTTATATGCGTTGTCAACTTCGTGTTGACATTCGCGGCACTACGCTGTCATCTAGCGAATCTACCTGTATTTATTGTAATGGGTGTTTTTTTTAGGGGTTTGTTTTTCGAATAGAGATAAAACTGGCATTTTGTGGTCAAATCTGGCAACTCTAATGTCATTTATGTTCAGTTTGGTTTGCCATTTCATCATGAACAGGTTGACAAAAGAACAACGCTTGCAAATCGTGCAAAATTATTTCGAAAATAATGGTTCAGTTCGCGAAGTTTACCGCAAGCTCCGTCCATTTTATGGTCGACATAATCGTCCATCAGAGCAATTAATTCGGTTAACCATGGGTCGTTTTCGCACTACGTTTACTCTATGTGATAATACGCATCCGCAGAGACGTCGAACAGTGCGCACCGAAGAAACAATTGCCGCTGTAGAGCAAAATGTTGACGAGGACCCGAATGAATCGATTCGCCACCGTGCACAGCAATTGGAGCTTTGTCCATCAACATTATGGAAGATTTTGCGCTTGCGACCTTACAAGATCCAGCTTGTGCAAGAATTAAAGCCGCGAGACCATGCAATGCGTCGTGATTTTAGTGTATGGGCCGAAAATGAGATTGATCTCGACGCTGATTTTCATCGCAAAATTTTGTTCAGTGATGAGGCTCATTTTTGGTTGAATGGCTACGTCAACAAGCAAAATTTCCGCATTTGGAGTGAAGAGAAACCACTTGAGATCCTTGAGATCCTTGAGACGCCATTACATCCACAAAAAATGACTGTTTGGTGTGCTCTATGGGCTGGTGGAGCATTGGGCCATACTTCTTCCGAAATAATGCTGGAGAGTCAGTTACCGTTAATGGAGACCGGTATAGAGCCATGATAACCGACTATTTTGTTCCCGAATTGGATGGCATGAATGTGGATGAGTTGTGGTTCCAACAAGACGGCGCTACATGCCACACAGCGCACGTCACAATCGATTTATTGAAGGAAACATTCGATGAGCGCATAATTTCGCGGAATGGACCTGTCAATTGGCCACCAAGATCGTGTGATTTGACACCATTGGATTATTTTCTTTGGGGATATGTGAAGTCGCTCGTCTACGCCAACAAACCAGAAACGTAAGGGGACTTGGAGGCCAACATTCGTGGCGTTATTGCCGAAATACGGCCCCATATTCTCGAAAAAGTGGTTGAAAATTGGACCTGTAGAATTGGCTTAATTCGAGCCAGCCGCGGCGGCCACATGCCCGAAATCATATTTAAACATTAATGGCATAAAATTATCCTTCCAATAAAGCCAAATTGATGGACATTAAAACGATTTTCTTGTGTTTTATTTCAATTCGAAGTTCTATACCTCTAAAAAAAAACACCCTATCATGATTTTAAACCTTTTATAAGACATATTTAAAAGTTTTTGCTCTCATCTGAGCACAAATAAAAAAAAAAGATAATTATACTCATGATCATGGTATAATAATAGGTCTGTTCCCGTACTCTAAAGTTTTAGTCCAATTTACCATTTTTACAGGTTTTAGTCCGAGAAGCGTTCCCGTACTCGAAAAAATGGTAAAAGAGAGTGCAATCGAGAGAGTAAAAAATTTCCCCTCCCTGTCAAAAGCTGCAAGTTTTAGTCCGAGAAATTTCTTCTGGCAAAAATGGTAAAAGTGTCAAACTGCTTAAAATCATATGTTTACATGTTAGCAAAGAAATTGCAAAAGAATAAAAGTTGTTTGAAACAATAAAAACTGTTGGAATGGAAACCAAAAACATGGTAAATTGTGTAAAAACTAAATATAAATGTTTATTTGAGAATTAATTTTTATATTATTCAAAATTTTTAGGATGTCGTCTGCACTGCCGATGCTACACACCAAACAAACGATTTTATTTGACAGTTTACACAATTTTAGTCCAAAAAGCGTTCCCGTACTTTTTTGTGTTTTTCAATATTTTTGAGAGATTTTTTCTTACTCTCACGTTTTTGACAGTTTTACCATTTTTAGCCCAAAAAGTACGGGAACAGACCTAATATAAGGTAGTATTGACAGTTGCTTGGGCAACGACCATCTGTCAAAAAAAATGTCTAGAAAGAGAGCGTTCAATTATTTCTTATGTTTTCGCCATTGTTTATGTTTCAGCGCTTGCAAATAACCAAACATTTTCTTACAAAATATTGCTTATTTTATTTAATCAATAGTGAATTATTATTACTACAACGAAGATAACTTGTGAACTTTGTGTTATTAAGTGCAAACATAAGAAAAAATGTTGAAAACGTTCAAATGTAGCAACCTCAGCAGCTGCAGATGCATATGGACGAAATTAAAGAAGTTTCCAATTATTATTAAAACACCACGGCTGGAAAGCGTTAAACACATATCACACATAATTTTTTTACAACTTTCATTATTATAATTGTGTATTTAACAAACATATTTTGCGGAATTTATTTATTTTTACATTCGTTTAATTCTTGTTGCACGAACAACTGTTTTTGACAGATGGTCGTTGCCTTGTTGCTGAGAAAATCTATACTTGTCAATGCTACCTGTATAATTAGCCGCGTTCTTTTGTAAGCGAGTGACAAAAGAACGCTGTAACTCGGTTAAAATTAGCTTTTAGTTGCTTAACAACACTGGCAACAATTTTCAAAAATTTTTAACATGACATCAAAATTTAAGAGTGTATTAGTAAACACCAAATTTTGTTTCAATGTGTTTGTAACTACGTTAGAGCTGTCTAGCTGGGAAACTCATGATTAGTTTTTTGAAATAAATATGCGAAAATGAGCATAAACAGCCTTATTCATAAACACATTTTAGAGGCAGCGCGACTTAAAACGGGCTTTAAACAAGAAAACGTTATTCATAAACATTTTTCGCAATTGTTTAAGAGCTGCGTAACTTAAACGCCGAAATTGGGGTTTAAGGGCTGCGTAAATATAACCATGATCGTTGTCTTTTCGTTTAATATCAAAGACATGCTCCATATGCGCCCTCTGCAGCATTTTTTTATGTGGCGGCCATTGCAAATCCATAGGAATTCTTAATTTTTCTAGAGATTTTCTATAGTTCAGACACAAACCTTACAAACATGAGCAAGGAATGAAAAAATGTTTATTTTTTCATGAAATTTCCTAAGGGTTTTTTCAGAGCTCATTCACAATAGAGCAGTTTTCTTACTTTTCAACACTGCATATCAAGTCGGATATTAGCTTACCGAGTTGGAACGAACTCGTATAAATAGCCGAGTTTGTGTTGTTGTTTTGCATGTATTTAGTTATCCTACCTAGTGTTCTTTTGTAAGTCGGTAGCAAAAGAATAGGGCTATTGTATCATGACTCATGATACAATAAATACAGGTAGATTCGCTAGATGACAGCGTACTGCCGCGAATGTCAACACCATGGTATAATAATACATGGTAGCATTGACAACTGCTTATTTTCTCTTCAACAGGAAAACATAAATTGTCAAACACAGCTTGTTGTGCAAATACATCAGCAGCTGCTGTGGTTGTTGTTTTTTTTTCACTTCAACGTTTTCAACATTGCTTGTGTTTTCAATGGCGGATTGTGAGCGCTCTCTATTTGAGTATATTTTTTGACAGTATATGATTTCCCAAGCAACTGTCAATGCTACCATGTATTATTATACCATGGTCAACACGAAGTTGACAACGCATAGAAAATCTCAAAGCTATGAAAAAGTTCTTAGAAATTAAATGTAAGCAAACAATTTTTTTTTATACGGATTTTGACAGTTATGGCAGTCAGAGATAATGAGATGGGAAACTTCTTTTCTATTGTGAATTCTGTTGATTTTGACAGCTAAAAATGCTTCTTCTCCAATTTTTTATGCAATCACGTCTTGTATATGTGAGTTCACCTCATATTTGTCAAAAATAGGTATTACACCCAAAAAAGTCTTCCATATTTAAAAGAAAATTGTTTTTAGCTGAGCAAGAATATTGTTAAAAATAGTCGATAAAGAACTTTTGTTAATATAGAAATGTCAGTTTTGTCAATCTAATTTGTGGAGTTACTTCGATAACAGACAAAAATATTTTTGATAGAAAAAAATTGAATTTAAAATGAAAAAAATTGTTCTATTTACAAGTGGTGTTGTTAACAGAAAAACATAATTCAATTTCTTTCAAGAACAGCTATATCTTTCTTTTAAAAACTCTGTTTTAATTTTTAAATGCATGAATTTGTTTGAACAAACATTGTAAGCTAGCTTTTCCCTATGTGTACAGTGGTGGCTTAGCTGTCGAAAGTGAGATATTCACCAGCGCTCATGTCCATCCAGAGGGGTGAATTCATCGAGAATCCATCGAGAGGGGTGAGTTTGTCTTGAAATTTTACTAACACATTTATAACATTTGCATTAGTATTGACTGCATTTTGGCATACAGCTATCTCCTTTTTGCCGAAGTTTCCAATCTCTTTATCTCTGATGGCAGTATTAAAAGAGAGCACAGTCAGGTCTGCATCTACCTCTATTTTTTGTATCATGATTATACTGTTAGCTTTCATTTTCATTTCCCAAAATTTAATTTTCAGGTTATTTTCAGCTAAAAATCGAAAATCAATGGACTTAAATTGCTTTATAAGCCAAAATTAATTTTTTTTAAATCAATTTATTATGGTCTGAGCCTGAACTATATATTAAGGTGTTGGAGCTATTAAGTTTATTTTATGCTTAACTTCAGAATTGCTTTCATGTCCATTTGAATATGTAATTCACAAGCCTATCAAATCGCGTTATAATTTCTAAGTTAAAAACTTAAATTCCAAAAATTTTTTCGTTCTCAAAGTTCCCTGCAATATCTAATCTTCGATCAATTATTATCCAAAAATTTATAAATACAAATTTAACCTAATCAGTTGTTTACAATTTCAACATTTAAGTTCGAAGAGATTTTACCTTTAAAGCATTGCTGTAATCGGTAACAGTTTATGTATAATTTTATGAGAATATAATTACAAACAAATTAATGTACCTATACTATTTATTTTTATAACATTCCAATTT
The DNA here is from genome assembly GCA_943735915.1 of Pherbina coryleti. Classification (NCBI taxonomy): domain Eukaryota; kingdom Metazoa; phylum Arthropoda; class Insecta; order Diptera; family Sciomyzidae; genus Pherbina; species Pherbina coryleti. The sequence goes on from OX030952.1 coordinate 108,838,767, forward strand.
TCTTCCTCATTTTCTTTTCAGAGGGCTACCTTACGTCTTGCACTTTCGACTATCTAACCGATGACTTTGACACGCGCCTGTTTGTGGGCACAATATTTTTCTTCAGCTTCGTCTGTCCCACAATCATGATCATCTACTACTATAGTCAAATTGTAGGCCATGTTTTCAATCATGAGAAAGCTTTGCGCGAACAGGCCAAGAAGATGAACGTCGAATCATTACGTTCGAATGTGGACAAGAGCAAAGATACCGCCGAAATACGCATTGCCAAAGCAGCTATAACGATCTGCTTTCTTTTCTTCGTATCCTGGACACCTTACGGTGTAATGTCCTTAATTGGAGCCTTCGGCGATAAAAGTCTACTAACACCAGGTGCAACAATGATACCCGCCTGCACCTGCAAATTGGTGGCCTGCATAGATCCGTTCGTATACGCCATCAGCCATCCGAGGTATCGCATGGAATTACAGAAACGTTGTCCATGGTTGGCTATAAACGAAAAAGCTCCAGAAGCAGCGAGCGCAACTTCAACCGTCAGTTCCACCTCGCAGGACCAGCAACAAACGACCGCGGCGTAAAAATTATGTTGGAGAAAAACTTACCTACTGCATATGATAATCATATAAACATACTTTATTATATATTTATACTTCTCAGATATTTAAGTACTTTTCAAATGGAAATGGTGACGACCCTGCTGATCGAAATGGCAAATGTTGATACCACTACGAGCTCAAATGACACGGCTATGTTAAAAGGACTGATTTTGTCATAACGTCTCTCTATGTGTTAAACGCAAACATTAAAGCAGTAAAGAGGATTGCTTTGCTTTGACACAAAACTAGTTAAGGAAAAACTGTATTTATAATTTGTAGAAATTTATAATTTATGCTGTTTTCGCAAAGAAAACAACATACAAATAAATAGCTGTTATTGCAATGAATTAATATATTGGACTTTATTATTACCATTACTTTAATTACTTGCAGATAAAGGATGAAAATTCATAATTCATTCAAAATAAAGCTGCTAGATAATTAAATAACGTGCAGTTCAGCGATGAGGTGTTACAATGAAATAGCCAAAATTTGTTATCAAACATAAATGATATTCATATTAATTCATTTCATCAATAATTTCTTTTAAAGAAATGTAAAATACATTTTATAAGTATATAACTAAAAATTAAATTTTCGCATCGACGCATGTCACCTTCTTCTTTTTTTTTCGGATGCGTTAGGTTGTCTTATTTACCCAATATAGTGTTATGGATTCTTATGACAGCGCGATAGTCATTGTATGAGAGAAGACCGCTTTGCGATTTTTTTTGCACTCGCTGTAATTTTTCAATAAGATTCCCTTCAGCGTTCGTAACTCGACTAATGCACTCATCCAGGTACTTGATGGATTCGCGCGACCAAAAAATTGATGGTGCCTTGCAATCGCGTTCTGGACCACCGCTCTTCTTGGGATTGCCATCATCTATTTTGCTCAGCAAACTGTCGCATGTGGTCTCCCACTTCTGTGTGGCTTCTCGAATTTTGACTGCAACTGATGTGGATTTTTGTTGTGGATTAGCAAAAGGAGGGATGTTGGGAGTCGTTGAAACATTCTTTAACTTTAATAAATTCGTGTGCGGCACGAAATCAGTCGCCACCTGATAGCTGGTGAGTGGGTTAGTGAGCTTCATTGATGGAGCCGGTGGCACGGCTGAGTTTGGTGACCCTGGTACTATGCGCATGGATGGCGCAGGTGGTGGCGGTGAATTGCAGGTTGGCGGTTTCTTCGAATTCCTCGGATTTAGCGGATTCGGTACAATGGAAATGCGTTTTTTTTCTTTAACACTTGCTGGTGTTTTTTGCTGTTTTGGTGTAGGATTAATGTTCAAATTCAAAACGCTCCCACCGAGCAGTATTGGATCAATGTTGAGCTTTGGTATGCGATTCTTTGTTAACATTTTGTTGTAATGTTGAACTAATTCAGGATAGTTATCATGTCGATAGGGCGTAAAAATTACTTTCCAATGGGAGTCGATTTCGTCACGCAGTTCATTTGATGCCATTTCGTCACCTTTGTAGTCATTGATAAGTTTCTGCAGGCTAAGTAGTAGTTTGTCCAAGTGAAAATTGCCATCGCGCAGTCCAGCTTGTCCAAGTATAATCATATTTAGGGAACGCCTTGATTTTTCGGCCATTTTTAAGCTATTCTTGGAAGGTGGCCTGTGTTCGGTCATTTTCAATCGTTTCATGTGATCATTAACGTTGCCCAGATTTTTCATCAGCAGAGTAATATTTTCACGTAAAAATCGAATAAGTGCATCAACACGACGTGGTACCTTTAGAGTGCCAGGGACATCTTTTTTATTCATTTGATCAGTCAATTGGCGATATTTAAGCAAAAGCTCACGATGAAACCGATCCTGATTTGATTGAAGTCCATAGATTATTAGCACATGACCCACAGAAGTCCAGTCGAGGCGTGCTTTAATTTCGCATTCCTTGGACTTCTCCACGAGAAATCGATGACCTTCAGGTGAAAGCAGATACTTGCTGTGGAAGTGGGTCAAATAGATTTTAGCTTCACAAGGCAAGTCGGGAAGTGTGGTGTTGGTGTGAGTTTCACCATTGTCATCTGATTCAACTGTAACATATTTTCTGGATATGCCAACCTCTAAATTTGCATCAACCTCATCATCTTCGTCTTCCTCTTCATCATACTCCTGTTGCGTAGCATTTAGAGGAATATAGTCTGGCAGAGGCTCCATTTCGCGAGGTTTAGGTCTAGATTGAGATGTTTGCGTTAGGCGTTCCGTAGCAGCTGTGAATTCGGTAGCGTATGTGGGTTCAGCAACGTCTGTGGATTCGTCGATATCTACGAGTTCGGCAACGCATGTGGTTTCGGCGGCAGATGGCATTTCATAATGCTCAGAGAAGCTGTAGTTGGAATCAGAGTCTAATACAGGGTTTTCGTTTTCCTTTGAAGCATGAGTCTGCGCTTGCGTATTGACTCCGATGACTTCAGGCGCCTTAAATGCATTACTACATTCCGGCTCTTGTATTAGAGTGGCAATCGATACTATTGGTTCTTCGTTTTCATCATCTTCTTCGCGCTCCATACTTTCATTTGAAGTGAGCATGTTCTCTGGCTCAACGGCCGTATCTAATTCAATCATTTGTGGGCTATTCTCAACTTTCCCGCTTTCACTTATTTCTTGTACCTTAAAAGAAATTATTTTATTTTCATTTATTTAAATCTATGAACAGAGCTTTCATGATAACAATTTGAATAAGAAATTTTAATAAATTGCATTTTACGTAAGTATTCAGTAGGGGTATTCTCTATGCCTAGGATATGCCGTTTCACGGTGCAAGAATAGGAAATGTACAATCCGCCATTGTTGTATCTCAATTGCAGATATTATACATTTCCTATTCTTGCACCGTGCAACGGCATATCCTAGGCATAGAGAATACCCCTAGTATGTTATGCAAATAAACTTACCTGTTCCGGTGCTTTTAGGGCATTTCTTGCTTCTTGTCCTGCTTTTGAATAGGGATTGGTAACATAGTGTCCGTGCGTTTTAGCTTGCTTATTCGGAGTGTTACATGTTAAAGTTTTAACCTTCCGCTTGCGTTTTAATAGAAAGCCCATGCCAACAGCGTTAAGAAATCGCCCATAGTAATTGTGTCGTGTAGTATTTTCAGCCAACTCAAAGCTAACATCTTTGTCAGGCTTATAGAGCAAGTTCAATGCGATACCCGATATAGCACCTCTAAATGATTGATCGTTATAGGACTTCTGATGAGATTTAATGTCACTAACGACTATTGGGTATTCGAGGAAACGCACTGCACTTTTACACGTTTCGGACAAATGACCACGCCCACCGCATACACAACAGCACTTTTTTCTTTTATATTCTACATCGCTGTTTGGGTACTTATTCGGTTCGGTCTAAAAATGTATGTTCAAAAGAGTTAATTAATTAATTTTTCATGAATTACATTTTTTTTAAACTTACTGTTGAATGATAGCGGCGCCATTTGTCGGGACATAAATTAAGTGTATGTCCGCGCACTTTGCATACAGGACAAATCAGTCGATTTTGGAATGAGCAAGCGTTACAACTTTTAGTGAACACATGCGTTTTATTACCGCACTAAAAAAGTTGCGAAAAATTTATGAAAATTTGTTTTTCATTTAAGTAAGCAGATGTGGAACTTACGCGTAAGCAAACCGTGTTGGGACAACGTGGCTCATAATGGCCACGTTCACCACACATATAACAGGTTAATGGTTTGCGCGGACGAGTACATTTAGAACGTGTGTGTCCAAATTCGCAGCAATTATAACACTTTAGATTCGTGAAGCGTCGGGTTTTTGGAAATCGATCTTCGGTATATATTTTCCATAGGTTTTTATTGACTTTTAATTGTGAAGTAGTTTGGTTAAAACGGGTATAAAAAATTTAATTTTCGCAACTTACCATCCATGCTATTTAAAATGCTTCTAACATTGAAATTTTCACCTTTCCAGGAATCATTGTAAAACCGGCGCATCTCATCATTCCAGCCCAAACCACCGGCGACACGTTTTTTCTCGCTGTAGACGATGTTATAAACAGGATCCCCCGTTTCTTTGTCCATCTTAAACCTACGACGACTATCAAGGGGAGAAGCCATTCCAACTAGTTCGTTTTCGTTAATTATTTCTACTTCGTGCTCAGACTCATCTGATATAATGTCATTGCGTTTTCTTTTATCTAAATTATCGATTGTCTCAAATATGTTGCTCAGATGGGACATAGCTTCGTCCGGCACGGCTGCGTTTCTTTGCAAAGTACTGGAAGTTGCTGCTTGGTCTCTATAACTTGATGTTGGTGGTAGATCCGTTTCACTTTGTTCCATAATGACATCGTCTGTAGTATTTGTGTTTGGATCAGTTCTATTAGTGGCTGCCAAAACCTGTTCGGCTATAGCTCGTGCACTTGGTGCCGCAACGTTTTCTGCTTCATCACTGTTTTCATCATCATCAGCTACTTCGGCTTCACCATAACCAGCCTGTGCCAAATTGTTCAAGGTTGCTACAAATTCATTATCGGACATCTGGCCGACAGAACCACCACCGCCAGCGGATGCTCGTCGCGAGCATATTGAGAGTGAATCAATGCTGCGTTCCACTGCTGGACCACGTGCAATATAGGGCACTTGTGTTGGATTTGTGCCACTTTCCATACATATGTCTTGCTCTGAATCAGTGCTTACTACGTTTACATTAGTATCCGTCTCTTTATTTCTGACGGATGTGCTACGTTTACGCAGGCGCTTGGTTTTTGGACGCAAAGCAACCACGGATTCGATGCAATTGTCATCGTCTGAGCTACTACCAAGAGCGCGTATGATTGTCTTTTTTTTTGATTTTTCTGCGCGTGTATAAACATTGTCTGCTATGTCCGATTCGCTTTCATAAACATCAAGTGCTCGAAATTGTGTCTGTTCAACGCGATATTGATTCTTAGTTTTCTTGGCGTTGGTTGGAACTATAAATTGGGTGCATTCAACATCATTCGATGACTCTTCTATTGGCTTAATTTGGCACGATTTTGCAAGTTTTTGTGCGGCTTTTTTTGATGTTGTTGGTGTTTCCATTAAACTATCAACGTCTTCCGTTAACATGATCAAATCCTCATCATCCGCCATTCCAGAATTTTCTAATAGGCGGCAACGATCACTTTGTCCAATAAAGTCATCCGATGAGAGCACCGAGCAAGGCGAAGTGCATCTCGATGCATTCTGTTGTACTTCACGACTAGCAGAAGTCGTTTGCAGTTCCAAGGATTTATTCAAATCTATATCTGTTGCATCCTGTGCATTCTCTTCTTCAATTTCGATCAGTTCATTGGCTTTGGTGTCTTCCTTTCGCTCAGTTTTGGGCTTCTTATCCTCATCACTATCATCGATGGTGTACGTAGGAGGTGCTGGTATCGGTATTGCAATTACATCATCATCTTCAGACTCATTGGTGGATTCTAGCACTATTGTTTCCAACGGCCTCACATGTTGCCTACTTTTGATGCGAGCAATCTTGGACTTAACCTTTTTGGCCTCAATACGCATAGCTTTGTTTAGCTTTTGTACTTGCTTACCGAATGGCGCATTTTTCAATACATTGACCGTCGGCGCGAGCTTGCCTTTGTGTTGTTGTTTTTTTTTGCTCGCTGGATTGAATCTAAGATCTTTATTTGCGTTACGCACCAAATGTTTCTCATGATGGGGATTATATGATTTCGTGGAATTTTTATTGGAGCTTTGGATAGTTTTTGGATTTGGTGTTGGTGTTTGTGTGTCTATAAGCACTTTTGGTTTCGGCACCTGTGCTTTTGTAGCCGGAAGAGGTGTTGCGCTCTTTGAATTTTTTGATATTTTGTTATAAGTTGCATCTGTAGACTTGGATGTGTTTGATGATTTTGATGGGTCTGAATTAAAATGAAAAATATTAATGTTATCAATGTTTTCATTTTATGATTTTAGTGGCAATAATGCTGTTTATTTAAAGTTTAATTTAAGTCATTTCAAGTCATTTCATTATTTATGGAAACCTACGCGAATATTTCGCTTTGGTCGTGGAAAAACACAATCTTAAGCACTATCATTTGAGTACCTGTATTGTTGCCCGCTTTCACAACAGTATCTTTCGAGGGTGGCTCCTGTACAGCTCCAGAAGTCGCAACTTTACCTTGTGCTGCAGTATCTTCCGACGGTGACTCCTGTACAGCTCCAGAAGTCGCAACTTTAGAATGTGCTGCCCTTTGATCTTTATTTTGAGTTCCTGTTTGTTGTTTTGGTAGATTCTGGCTACTTGCAGCGTCTCCATCATTCCAGTAGCGTCCTGTTTTGTTACCCACCGTTTTGTTTATTACACTAGTTGACGTCACTGTACGAACAGTTGTTGGAGGTACTGGTACCTCTTCTACGAAGTTGTATGTGGCGCTGCTGTTATCAAATCCTCCTGCGGTCGCAGACTCATGGTGAATTTGTGCATACAGCCGCGCCTCCAACTCATTCATATCATCCACATTGTCGATATCGACCTGCGAATATGATCAGTTTTAAGATGAATTTGCAATTCAAATTTTATTTACTTATTTATCAATTTATTTATTTACCTCATCCATAGTTTGGAAATAATCATGTATTTATTGTGTATAAAGAAAAATTGTTTAATTGTACAGGCAATTGCAACAACGCCACCTTCACTCATACTCGTGTTTCGTGTTCCGTGTTCTCCTCGCTCTTTCAAATTTTGACAACCATGCTTTTTGCTTTTTCATTCATTACCAAAAAATACGTCCTGCCACATCGAGCAAAAAATCTAAGAAATCGCTGATGAAAAACGTATTAAAAACGGATAGATATACATACAATAATTCTACTCATGGTATAATAATACAAGGTAGCATTGACAACTGCTTATTTTCTCTTCTACAAGAAAACATCTCCTGTCAAAAACAACTGTTCGTGCAAATGCATCTGCAGCCGATGAAGTTGTTGTTCTTTTTCACTTCTACGTTTTCAACATTGTTTGTGTTTTCAATGGCGTATTGTGAACGCTCTCTTTTTGAGTATATTTTTTGATAGGAGATGTTTTCCCAAGCAACTGTCAATGCTACCTTGTATTATTATGCCATGATACAATTATACAGGTAGTAATGACAACTACTGATTTTCTCAGCAACGAGGAAACGACCATCTGTCAAAAACAGTTGTTCGTGGAATAATGTGAAACGAAAGTGAAAAACATAACCTAAATAAAATTTGTGCGTTTAATATAAAATAATGAAAGTTTTGAAAAAACTATGTGTGATTTGTGCTAAACGTTTTTCAGTCGGAAGCGTTAAATTTTATTCAATTATGCACAATTTTACTTGAAAACTTATTTAATTTCGTCTGCATTTCGTCCATATGCATATGCAGCTGCTGAGGTTGCTGCATTTGAATGTTTTCCACATTTTTTTTTTATGTTTGCACTAAATCACATTAAGTTGACAAATTATTTTCGCTAAAGTAATAATAAATCACTATTATTACAATGCTCACTATTTATTATTACATAAAATAGAAAATATTTTACAAGCAAATGTTTGGTTAACGCAAACAATGGCGTAAAACATCAACAATAATTGAACACTCTCTTTCTAGACATTTTTTTGACAGATGGTCGTTGCCCAAGCAACTGTCAATACTACCTTGTATTATTATACCATGTTATTATACCATGATTCTAATCAGCGAAAACGGATAAAAAAAGGTAATTGTTCGAGAGATTGTTAGTGGTAATTGTTACTGTGAAACCATGGTATAATAATACAAGGTAGCATTGACAACTGCTTATTTTCTCTTCTACAAGAAAACATCTCCTGTCAAAAGCAGCTTTTTGAGGAAATACATATGCAGCTGCTGTGGTTGTTGTTTTTTTTTCACTTCAACGTTTTCAACATTGTTTGTGTTTTTAATGGCGGATAGTGAGCGCTCTCTTTTTGAGTATATTTTTTGACAGCAGATGTTTTCCCAAGCAACTGTCAATGCTACCTTGTATTATTATACCATGCTGTGAAACCTAAATAAGAGCGTTGAGCGGCGCGTTACCAGCCGCTTTGCGTTAACGCTGAATTGTCATCCTTAAATAAAAGCGGCGGCTTTATGTCAGATGCGCAGGCAGCCAACAAATTTTTCACAGAAATAGCAATATTTTCGAAGCCTGCAGCCAACTTTACTTCCTAACGCTCTGTCAAAATTAGATTTTCCAACCGCTCAGCGTTGTTGCCGGGTTATTATGGTTTTTCACATATAAATCGTATTGGCATGAGAAATTTTTGACTGATAAAAACGCTTCCGCGCTGATTAAGGTTTGACTGTTAGTGGCGTCCGTGGCGTAGTTGGTTAAAGTGCGTGGCCTCCTGTCAACGAACCTGTCAACGAACCTGGAGACCCGGGGTCGAATCCCAGCAGCGACATAAAATTATTTGAATTAAAATGATTTTTCTGTACGGCCGCCACCTCTCTGCAGACAATGGCAAACCTCAGAGAGTAATCAAAATGCCATGTAAAGCTTCTGAGAATAAGAACATTTCGTTCATCGCCGTTCGGAGTCGGCGTTAAACCTGTAGGTCCGTTTCTCGGTCAATTGTGTACAAACTTAATAACACGCACAACACAATTGATCATAAGAAGCTAGGTCAAAGTCCTTTCAAGGGCTGAAATGACCAGTTATTTATTTTATTTATTTATAATTATCCGAGAGAATCCTTCACAATTAGGTCATCTTATAATAATTGCAAGGTAGCATTGACAGTTGCTTGGGAAACCATTTCCTGTCAAAAAATTTACTCAAAAAGAGAGCCATTGAAAACACAAACATCACAATCGGCCATTGAAAACACAAACAATGTTGAAAATGTTAAAGTGAAAAAAAAACATCAATGTGCATTTTCACAAACATCTGTTTTCGACAGATGTTTTCTTGTTACCTTGAGTTATTATACCATGAGTTAGGTGTTACAAAATATTGCAATGCCTTACATACTTTTTTAATATTTTCTTAATACTATGTTTATATCTGCTCGAAATCTTGAGATTTGGTAAAATCTACTGAGATTTTCATAGAAGTTCAAAACAAATAAATAATTAGTACGCTTCGGAGAAAATACCTTTCATCAAAATTTGTTGAATAGTTTGTTAGTAATAATGCGATAATAGTGCATTTTTCATAATGAATTTTAGTGATAATGCAAAAGAAGTGCATTATTTGCCATAAACTTTAGTGGTAATGAAATAAAAATGCATTATTTTGATACGAAATTAGTGTAATGCAAAAACTAAAGGTGTGTGCCTATGACCACACGATAGAAGTGATAACTTCTCATTTTCCAATTCTAAAAAAAGTTCATGTACATAAATAATAACATTTAACTCATATAAAATTATTTCTATTTTTATATTCAAAGAATGAAAGAATAGGTTTGTAGAATAAAAGAAATAAAATTAAGTAGCTAAATCTTTCAAAAAAACAGAATTACAATGCGGATGAGTCCGGATTATTCTTTAGATAGATTACAAATAAAACGCTTGTGAGCTGCAAGGAAACATATGCTCATGATCTCAAAACTCTTTAAAAAAATAATAGTTTCTCACCTACACAAATCTGGTAAACATAGAGTCAAACTTTTTGTGCATTCATGGTCTTAAAAAAAGGTCTTATCAGTAAAAGATATTTTTTTTTTATTTTAAAAGAACTTCGAGGGATATTTCCTATACTAATTTCAAAATAGTAATAACAAAAAATACATACATAAAAGCCACGACACTTGAGCTGCCAAGCGCATTACTCCTTACTAGTATCGCCTTTGGTCGAAATTCGACCATTTAAAAATTGTTTTTTTTTTGTTTTTATATTTTTATTGAAAAGATTTTTTTCTGTTCTGCATTTATGTGCAAACGCAACCGAATTCATACCGCACCATATGAAAATAACAAAGCAGTACCTCCATTCTGAGTTTCCATGTTCTGTGACTTTTACTTTGAAAACTATTCGACATCAAAAATTTGCCTTATATAGTTCCTACCGAGTTTCATTGATTTGTGACTTATAGTTCGAAAGTTATGCCGGAAAGTTGGGCTGCTGAAAAGTACCACGCCCCTCTTTCAACGCCCATAAAATGTAATCACTGGATTGGTACGTGTGATTTGAGGTCGAATACCAATTTCCGAGGATGTGTGACCTATAACTCTGAAGCTATTTGATATCGCAAATTTCGGTTGTATGGGATGTGCCACGCCCACCACAATTATTCGATGCAGTCCTTCTCCCTTCTCTTATTAATTTAAAAAAAAATTATTATAATCGGTTTAAATACACGGAAGAAAATGGTTCTTAACTGTTCTGCCCACGCCTATTTATATATAGATTACATATACATACCCATGTATGTACGTACAAACTATAAAAAGCACAAACCTACACACGCATAATAAAAATTTTGTCACAAACAACAACAAAATGCAAACATAAGATAGTGTATAGCAACGACTACGATGTGAGTGCGCACATGTTCGTATGCTGTATGTTGACGATTGAATCGAGAAAATCACTGATCAGAAATTGCCAAACGCGCCTAAAGAAGTTATCACTTCAAAAATAGTGCATTAAAATTGTTATAGTTAATGAAATAAACTTCCATTATCATAGATTTGGTTTTATTACAAAAAAGAATGGTCAATGCATTACCTTATATAATGCATAAGTCCCAGGTCTGGTAATTTCTTACTATTTCTTACATTTAAACAGCTATAGCTATTCTATACACAAATGCTTCGTGTTGTGATGTAAATTTTTCTAAATGCAAATTTAGTAAAACTATATTGAATAACGTTGCGGCCGTAGACGAGTGCGTTAATCAGTGTGTGGACCACTCGATACCAATGCAAGCCCAGGTTCAAATCCCAGCTGAAACAACAAAAAGTTTTTCTAATTAAAATTAATTGCTCTGATCGGTCGTCTCCTCTCTGCAGACAATGGCAAACATCAAAGAGCAAATATTGATATTCGGATATTCAAATATTGACGTTAGAAGTTGGCCAAAAACTAGTAGGTCCCGTTCTCGATTATTTGTGTACAAACATTTAATAACATGCACAACAAAATTTGATCATAAGAAGTTCGGTCTTTTCATGGGCTGAAATAACAACTGTTTAATAAAAATATATAAAACTACGTCTTAGTAAATTAAATATACTTGTGTAGAGAGTTTTACAAATTTTTTGGATGTATGGAAAAGTATATTATGTGAGTATCTCTTGAGCAAAACTAGAATGATACCTTAAGGAAACTTTTATTGATTTATGCATTGTATGCACAATAAAGTGTGTACAGAACTTGCTGATCATGCACACGATTTGTATAGCCTCAGAAAGGCAGATTGAAGTGCAGTATAAAGAGTACACAGAGTATATTTCTGTATAGCATTTATTTTTTATGTATGGTATGGTATGGTATGAAGGGCTTGGTGTGATTGTATCACTCTGAAGTGGTTCTTATTTATCTTAAAAACATTAAACTTTTCGAAATTATGTTAAAACAGATTTAATCTACTCTTGCCATTATATGAAATGATACTTTCTTAGAAAGACTATATTAAAGAGTAAATCAATTAACCACTTGAAAATCTCTACTTTATTTGTTTAAAGTTTCACTTCTACCGTGCGTGGCGGCTACACACATACTTTTGTAATCTATATTTAGACTTTAAAATTTATATTTACAAATTTTTTACTTGTTTTTTTAAAGAACTGGTTCCTTGGGATCAAGATTTTTAATTCATAAAATTCATAAAAAGTAGTAACTTTGGGGTTTATTTACTCAAATCTGTTATTTTCTTTTTTGATATGGCAGTACTTTATGAATTAGATCAATAAATGGAATGTCATTTTTCTAGCAGTTTAATTTGTAATGGCTGCTGTCATTGTACTGACATAATTTTTATATTCACTTGTCGCCGGGCCACGTATTATTTACTATTTTGTTGAATATAAACTAAAATAAACTACAATCAAGTAAGTTTCAATAACTTGTTACAAAAATCGATAATTCAATTGTATTTTTCTAGGATGGAGATCGAAAATATGAGCCGCTACGTATCGCCCATCAATCCGGCCGTCTTCCCACACTTGGCAACGGTCTTGTTAGCGATAGGCACATTCTTTACAGCTTGGTTTTTCGTTTTCGAGGTATCACGTCCCAAATTACAGAAAGAATCGACAATTTTTAAGGAGCTGCTAATCAGTTTGTTTGCTTCGATATTCCTGGGATTCGGAATTATATTTTTGCTGCTCTCAGTTGGCATTTACATATAAAAATAAGTTTGCAGCTTGTTTTGCATTAGAGTATAAGTCGCAATTTTGAAAAAAATAAAAACTCATTTTTAAGATACTTTCAACGAATTTCTTTAATGATTGTTTATTTAATTCAAATATAAAAATAATAAAAGAATATTTTGCAATTCTCTTAAATAAAATCTCATACTCTTAAAAAGTGGTAGTGTATAATATTGAATAATAAAAAAAGGAAACGAAGCGGCTAATTGCATGTAATAGTGAATACGCGATTAAGATTGATTTATATTCGATTTTTCAAGCGCCTGTTACTTACACAATTAATTTTTTACATACTTATACATAATCGCAAGTAACTGTTGAATATTATATTTTTAATGAGTGGCATAATTCAATCATGTGTTTGTTGTAGATAACAAATAATAGTGTTTAAGAAAAGCTGGATAATATTCAGCCCGCAAGTCCAGCCTTTTGTCTACATTTCTGCATGATGGCTCGGAGCATGAATTGTTTCCGCGACAGTTGGCGAACATGCTTTAGAAACGTCTCTAAATCTATAACGCCACCACGCAGCGCTTCACTCAAATAATAGATGGCATCCTCTATGGCAGCTTCCTCTGAATATGCGTTCAGCAATCTTTGTTGAAACATAAAAATAAATAGATATTGAGATATGTATTGCGTGGGTATCTTATTTAAAATCAAAAACGTACTGTCTGTATAGAGGTGCTGTCGTAGTCACAGCTTCGTCCGGATCGATACCATCCGCGTTTTCCAATGATTCCAAGTTTTTCTCTAGCTCTTCTTCTTTATCACGTAAAATATTTAGATTCTTTTCAAGTTCGATCTGTAATTAGATGATAAAGAACTCAATTATGACGGCTAAATTAAGCAAAATAATTTTACCTCTTCTCTTTGCAAACGTGCAATGATCGAATCGATTTTCGTACTGCCTTCTACCAACTCTTGTTTAGTTCGGTTCAGCGTTTCGATTTCTGCCTGATACTGGTTAACTCTTTCCTGAATACGACGACGAAGTTTATCCTCCACAGCGCTTATAAGAGAAGCCTTGATGTGTTCCTCGGTTATTGTGCCAGTTGAACTCGGAATACTTGGTGTCTGTAATGTCAATGATAGTTATTAGATCATAATCCAAATATTTAAATATTTTTATGTACATAATTCGAATTGTAGCCCGGCACCTGAAAATATTGTGAATAATTCCCAGAGTTTCCACCTGCGGCCGCACCAGAAGCATTAACTCCGCCTCCAGCTGGATAAGGCGGATATGGACCGAAATTATTGCTGGGCGGATATGGTGGAAAAGCGCCACCGCCAGCAGTAGGATAGGGTAAGAAGGAATTTCCAGCTGCAGCGCCACCAGGTTGAGGCATAAAAGCTGTTGGCAGAAAAAATGCTGCGTTAGTTAAAAACAAATAATTATATTTCGTTATTGATAATTACAAGCATTAGGATAAGGCGAAACTTGCTCCTTTGGCTTCGAATACACAGGTGGATGTTCACCGAAGGTCACTATCATAACTTGTATCAGTGAGAGCAAATCCGAAGAGTGCTAGTCCAAGTTGTTTTTCTTTTAAAATCATAAAACATGATATCAAAAATTAAGGCTTACCGGCTTCCAATCGTGCAGATAAGGTAAATAAATCTTTCCATTGTGATCTACATACATGGACACTTTTATCTGCATGGTCGGCGTTGGTTTGACAAAGCACATCGGAGCATTTTGTGGATGCGTGTCTATTAGCCAAATACAAATGGGAATGTGGTACTTGTTGTCTATCAATAAAAATTATAATTTTCTATTTAACTTCTATTCAACATATTACGTTTTTTAATTACTTTTATACATAACTGGTATGGTTCCCTGTAAATTAAACAAATCGCGTGTGCTCCCATCATTGAACACTATAGAACAAAGACGTATTATTTATGTAGTATTCGCATTGGATTTCAAGCACCCATCCCTTAATCTCTCCCACTAACTTACCAAACTTTTGCAATTTATACATCAGACTTCTGTAGGTGGTGGCAACGCTGATGACATCTTTTTTAGTAGCACTCAAGTTTTTATACTAGAAAATATCAATATTTTTTATATAAGGCCGTGTGCTATTCGGAAACTTTTCACTCGTGGTAGGAGAGAATTTACTGAGTTGAATACAATTTCTGTCTGTTGAAATAAAATTGTAATTTTTGCTGTGCCAAAAGGACGATGAAATTTTGACAACTAGAAATGTTGACGTTTTAGATTTTGGTAGTGCGTTAGCACAAGAATTTAATTTAATTTGCGAAATTGTTGATATATATTGAAAATTAGGGATTCTGGTTGCTATGCTGTCGGAAACACAAAATTTTTAACTGCTTTACGATTCACAAACTCACAAGTGTTTTTTTTTTCATTTTTGCTTGTGTCAAAAATTCTCTTTCCGATTGTCAAAAATTATACTAGCCCCTGGGGCTACATGAATTTTTGACAATCATATTCACCTCACAAGTGCCAAATATTCTCTTTCAGACTGTCAAAATTTCATCATCCGAGTGAAAAGTTTCCGAATAGCACACGGCCTAAATATACAATTCCACATTCAATTTAATGATTCTGTTTTCTATTTTTTTTTTTCTTCCTATACCTTTGCTAGTAGTTTTGTTATTTGTGCTTCTTCTGCGGCAGACATCATTTTTCAACAATGCTCTACAATAAAAGAAGTATTTCAGTGGAGGAATTTTAACTAAACTTATTGCAATCTTTAAAGTATTGGCTCTTAAGACGTAGAAGTGTAAAATTGTTAAACTTTATTTCGCTTTGGAAGGCAACACAAAAATTTTCTTTTAACAATTTGACAGTTCTTTTCGATAGATGAGTAATTTGGAATTCACAGTACTTTTAAAACTGTTGAAGTTGAATGTTGCCACCCCTTGTAACAAGAGGCGATTTTTCAACTATCTAAAAAGACTCATACAAAATTTATTTCGTTACATAATTTTTAAGACTTTGGTAGTGAAATATGCAAAATTGTATTCCATATTTTCCATGCGTTTTTCTATTATAAGGAAATTAAATAATAAAAATCAAAACTTAAAAATGTTATTTAAGCTGAAGTTTTATTTAAATTTTGTTGAAAATAGCTAATCAGGCAGAATAATCTAAATCTTGTTGACACGTGGGAGTTAATTTAAAACTTATATATACAAATACGCTTAAAAAGATCGTAAACAGGAATGATTTCATTCTAGTTTTATTGAATTTTACCTGAAGAGTCAAAGAAGCTACATGCATTTTTTTTTTGATATTTTAGTTTTGAACCTAGGATTTCACGTCTTACACGTATTCAGTCAAACCTACCTTGGTTCGAATTGTGTGATAGATAAGTAAGAACAAGAAAAAAAAAAAATCAAGTTTAGGAAGTGTAGATGTTCTATGGTAGACTAAAAGCAGTATTAATATAAGAATTGTATATGAGGCAAGTGTTATACCTTTACCTCAGTTAATTCAAGTTATTAAGCAATCCCACCTACAAACTCCTTTGCCACTAAGAACAATTTTTGAGCAGTAGAATTCATGAAATGTTAATTTCAGTTGAATATGAATGATTTTACTAAAGAATGATTTTAGTGTCTGACCATGACTTTAACCCAAGATCTCTGGGTGGCAGTAAAGAGAGCTACCAATCAACTATTGAGGCCCTCAATAATTCTTTAAATTCTTTTGATCATTGGTAAAAAAAAGTGATAGTAAGAAAATTTGTTCATACTTCCAAATTAATTATAAAAAATGAGAAAAAAACTGTTTAAACGAAATTTTTTTTTTCAAATAAAATAATTTGATCACGGATAAAATTCCTAATATTCCTAATTGGAATATTTTTTATCATTCACTCAATATCGATAAATATCATCCACCTAATAGGGTGGATTTTTAAAGCTAGCGTGTAATTCTGCTAGTGTTTTCTTTTTACTACGAAATACACTAGATCTTGAATACCACTATGGTATTACGAGTATGAAGGATTTTATTTTGTCAAATTGAAGATTCCAAAATTAATGTCCTATAATTTTTTTTTAATTATTTACTAAATAAATTGTTTTTTTTTTTGGGCTGAAGTTTACGGCTTTTAATTTAACAAAGTGATAAAAAGTGTAATTCTACTAGTGTTTTCTTTTTTCTGCGACATACACTACACCATTATTGTATATATGGAGAATCTTATTATGTATGTCAGTCATTTGATTGAATAATTCACTTTATTAGTAGTTTATAAATACCGCTTTGTTAACAGATTCATATCAGGCTCACTAGATATGAATAACATTGTTATTATGCCAAAAGGTTAGTCCTCGCAAGTGATGGTTAGATAAAAACGTTTAAGTTTTCCTCACAGTTTAAATAGAATCGTTGAACACATTATTCGTTTTTGTACAAGATCTTGGAGTGTGGTTGTTTTTTGTTTTATTTTCAAAGGTCAAGTTTTCAGCACATGTAATGTTTAATAATCCAATGTTTTACAATACGTTCATGACGCTCGCTCATGTATAAAATTCAAGCAGTGTATTACATATGTTTGTACTAACAATGTGTTAAACATTCTGGATGCTACTAATTGTCTTAAGTTTTGAAGTATTATATAATATTAGTTAAAGTTTAAGCTAGACATACATTAAATTTCATATTAATATTTGGAGAAAAAAGATGATACAGTGCTATGTTGTAATGTTTGGTGCAAGATATTCTTTTGCTGTTGATGGGAACAAATACGAGCAACACGATTAACTTTCAACTTTGCTTAATATGCGCAAAACCACAATCATTCATTCTATTTAAGCCGTTTTTTAACGGGTACTTCATAAGCTGCTTTGCGGACGGATTTCATACATGCTTCAAACGCCTGAAACATAAAGGGAAAATACAAAATTTATCAGCACATGTTCAAATAAAAAAATAATAGTAAAAACTTTGGTTTTGCTTAAATATACATTTTATTGAAATTCATTCTTGTTTGATTTTTCAATATTTTTTAGTTTTTGTTGTTATAGCTTATTCTCATATTTTATTATTTTTTTTTTGTTTTTATTTACAAAGGATTTACAAATATTTCCTTTGCCTGAAAAACACATATTTTATATATGAGCTTATATAAAAAAATAAATCATGCTTATGTTTAGACTGTTACACTGTTACATGTGAATGATTTTTTACTAATTTATATATTAAACTGTTTTTTTTTTCTTAATTTTCCTTTAATGATAAAAATAAATATTTTCTACTACAACTTCAATTCAGCTTTGTTTGCATTAACGATTCTCTGAAAAATGGTGTATTAAAAGATAGAAGGTAATATTGAGAGGGTTGACATACAGTTTAATTTTCGGAAATAAATTATGTAATTTGTTCAGTTTTGACTATTGGAGCTGCTAACAACTGAGCTGAATTGTTTTTATTTCTTTTAATACTTATTTGTTTTCTAATTAGAGAACCACGTATTTGTTGGTTCGTAAAACAGGCAACAATTATTCCGAAAACGCGACTTATTTTCATTTTCGGAAAATTTAATATGAAAACTTTGCTGAACTATTTTCCGTCACTGTGGTAAAAATAAGTCGATTTTGTTCAATAGGTTAAGAGTCGACCTTAAGTGCGATCGCCTTAAGTTTGCGTTGCGATTGCTAACGTTAATTGTTTTTTCTATTTTAAAAAATGTAGAATTTATAACTAGTTTCAAATTCAACCGTTATAAACTGTCAATAGATTTGGGATTAGAAATTTTTTGCTGGATTAAATAAATAAAAAAAAAAAATAAATAAATTTCCTGGGACCTGGGTTTTAAAAAAAGTAACAGAAAGTTATTTTATAAAACTAGTTATTTTTTTAGTTTTATTGAATTGTTCATCGAAAATGTATATTTTTGGGTTTTATTTTTTCCAATCACAAAATGACGTTTATTTTGTGTTTTATTCGTTTGCTCACCATTGACAGGTATTTTTGAAGTTATATTCTTCTTTTCACAAAACGGAGCTTAATTTTGAGTTCCATTACAACACTCGTGTATAAGAATAATTTTTGTGGTTTATTTTCAGCTAGTAAAATAATAAAACTCAAAAATAAGCGATATCAAAAGGAGAACAAATAAAGAAGAAAAATTAATAGTTATATGGTTTTTACAAAACAAGCATCACGTTGGTGTACTTTACATTCTTCTCCACTGCTCCAAACATGCTGAATATATTGTTAATTAAAAATTTTAATAATTTATTATCGGTCCCTGCATTTTTCACGGGTTCGGTAAGTCCAAAATAAAGAAGCTTAAAATGATGCCCTTTTTAATGCCCGTTTTTAATCCAAACGAAGAACTAACAGAACTAAAAGTGGAGTGCCAAAAGAAAACATTTTTAATTTCTTGGCACTTTCAATTTTTAGCTTAACAAATGTTAAATTTTTCCATTTAATCTTGCTTTTTCTGTAGTTACGATTAAAAAAAGCAAGAAAGAATTAATGAAAGAAATGCATTTAAAATTAATACTTCTATAGAGGCGAGTTGGCAGTTGTTGCAACTTAATACGCCCCAATCGTAAAAAAAAGTAATGGCTGACCGCCATTTTTACCATTAAATTTGTTGAAATAACAGGGAAAATAAGGGGAAAATATTTGCAATATGTAATTTTGTCGATTGTACATGATGAACAGTTTTGGGTATTAGATATCGTTCCAAACGCATATTTATAATTATATAAAGAACATACCTAAATACACATAAGTATGCTCATATATATATTTGTGTATATAAATATATATGTATATATTTATGTAGTATATATAAATATATATATATATATACATAAGGATAATTTTGTTTTTTTTTCTAAATACATTTGTAGAATGTTAAATATGTTTCCGCAATTTTTATTTTTATTAAAAAGTGTTCGAATTATGTCAGTCTATTGCAGTTCCAGAAAATTTCAATATTATTACTTATCCAGCGACCACCAATTACGAGAATAGTGGTTTAATTTTGTTTTCTTTTTCTTTTTTTTTTTTTTCTTGTTTAAATGACTTAATGGTTGGCTTGTTTAAATACTGCGAAAACAATAGTTTGTATTCTCTAAAAAGAGATTTTGTAATTTATTTATACTAACGCGAAATAAAACAATCAACATTAGCATTAATGAAACAAGAAATACTATAGTATCAAATAGTTTGAACAGATAATAAATAAAATCAAAACTACATCAATTTAAATATTATTAAAGATTACTGTAATATTAGGATATCTTAGCGTAGATTGCTTGCATAACGTACATTAATAAAAATTGTTCATTTAAATGAAATATTATAACATAACAGCGTGGTTTGTATTCGTGTGTTTGTTTTCTTATTCTTTTTCTTTTCTTTATATAAAGTATTATGTATATTTTTTTTAAGCATATTGCAATGGGTAAACTCTGTTTTTTTCCCCCAATACAATCTCTGTTTATTTTCATTGATATTTATTATGATTTCTTTTTAGTAAAAGTGGTCTAAAAATCGATCATAATAATTCTCAAATAGTTTTTCCGCTTTAGGTTAACTTAACATATGCATACACACAGATTACACCCACAATAACACCCGTAGCTATATATTTAACTAATGACCTTCGTTTTTTCGCTGATTGCTTGCCCTCTTCGGACTCGCGTTGTTTTCGTTTGATCTCGTGCACTTTTTGTTCGATATTCGATTGTCGTTCAACTCGTTTTCGGCGCTTCAGTTCGTTTTCGGGACTATTGAAGATGAGAAGAATAAATAAAAATTGTGTGCTTATTAGTATATTGGAGGAATTATTAAAGATCATGTTATATATTTACCTATTAGCCATAGAATTGTTGGCATCAATTCCATTTGCCATTTTTGCATCATTTGTGATATTGTTGCGATTTTCAGCATCTTTTGAGGAACGATCCAGCACACTGTCAGAGCTGACATTGTTACCATTACGTTCGATATTATCTTGATCATTCTGCGGGTCATCGTCACTATCGTCGTCCTCATACAATTCATTTTCATCGCTATCAGACTCATGTACGCGATCCAAAGAGTTTTGTTGCTGTATTGTTGTTGGCAATGCCGGTAGCGGTCGATACGAATGGTTTTCGGAATTAATCTCATTATTTATGAAATTGTTAAGAGCATCCTTATTGTTTTTGTTGTGTTCGGCAGCATATAAGTCGTCGTTAAAGCTTTCGCTGGTTGGTATTTTCGGAAGCGGCTTGTTCTGTGTTTTAAGTTTGAGTGTAAGCGCGCCGCCAGTGTTAATTCCGGAAAATGGTGACAAAGAATGCGTGCGTGGCGGCAACGGTGGTGGTGTTTCGTCCAAATTGAATTGATTTTGCTTTTGCTCGTTAGAAATAAGCGGTGCCTCTTTATAGTCGAGAAATGTCTTAAATTACAAAAGAAAAAGAAATTAATTTATTATTTTCGATATTGATTTCAGTCGAATGACTTAGAGATCAAAATTTGGTTAAAAGAGGGAATAAATAATAAAATATTCAGAAAAAAAAAGACATTTCATACGGATTTCATAAAAATATAATATCTTTGATATAATTACTTGTCCTCCCACTTGGTTCTAGAAATTTTTGACATTGAGAAATCGAAACTTTGATTTCAATGGGGAAAAGAGTAGAGTAATCTTTGAGTGGCGGCCGTGGCCGAATGCGTTAAGCTTTGTGTGGACCAGTCAATATCAATGCAATTCTAAAAAGTTCACCTCTCTGCAAACAATGGCAACCTCAGAGAGTAAAAAATGCCATGTAAAGGTTCTTGAGAACATGTATGTACATTAAGGCCTGACCAAAATAGACAGAACGAGACATAACGAGTAAGTTCGAACAAATGGAAGGCAATGTTAAAACCCAAAATGCACATACGTAACTGATCGAAACTGAACGAAACATTGCGACGAGACGTTCTGTTCCGTAACAACCGAACTTTGAGCGTCACAACTCGTCAACAACAGCTGTGCAAAGCAGTCTTCTTCTTGTTTCAGACGATTGGAGGTACTCGTTTCATTTTGGGTTAAATGTCAAAACGGACATAACGATTGCAAACGTTCGGCAAGTTGCAATCGTCTCGTTTCGTCTATTTTGGTCAGGCCTTTAGCCGTTCGGTGACGGCATAAAACTTATAGCATCATTTTATAAATCCCTGCACATCACTTCACGCTGCGTTGTTGAAATTCGCAATTTATAAAACGCAACGCTTTACGCCGTGATCTTCAGCGTTGAGTTACGCAATAGCGTAGTGAAAACAGTACAAAGTTAGCATTTTATAAAACGCTGCACTTGAAATTCGTTCACTTGAACTGTCACTTTCATCACTTGCTCTTGAGCTGCCGTTAGAACGAATAAGTTGGCATTGAAAGGGTCAGTGTCGCCAGATGAAATTACCATCAAAATTCTCTTTTTCTCACACTTAATTCCCACAAATTACCACACTCGCTAAAATACCTCAAAATACCATAAAATACTTCAAATTACCATAAAATATCACAATACCTCAAATTACCACAAAATCCCTCAAATTTTCTTTTGAGTTATTTTGAGGTATTTTGAGGGATTTTGAGGTATTTTGAGGTATTGTGGTATTTTGTGGTAATTTGAGGTATTTTATGGTATTTTGAGGTATTTTGTGGTAATTTGAGGTATTTATTTTCCCACGCGTGGTAAATATCTCACATGTGGTATTTTTTTTCCCACGCGAGAGATTTTTACCACAAAATACCATCGTTGAAAAATACCATAAGTACTATTTATCGTGCTTTTCTGGCAACATAGGAAAGGGTAATAACTGTTCGTTTCACTCATATATTCTTAAATGTTTACATATATCGTTTGAATATAGGTTAAAGACAGCAACAACGATCCAACAGTTCGAAATGTTGCTAAAAGAAATAAAAAAACTACCGCAGGTAGCAAATGGTACGACAGTGTTTGGCGTTTATGAGCCCGAACAGAATCAAATATCGTTGCGATTTGCGATATCGCAAAGCAATAGAATGCATGCAAATGTATGAACACGTCCAGAATGAAATCGCAGGTCAGCAGCCGCAACGATATATCGCACAATTAGAATCTATTCTATTTTTTCTTTCGCGACCGACGATTCTCTCTCTGAGTGCCATTAGTGTTGCCATATTTTTGCTGTGAATTGGCTGTGTTTCATGAAATTTGCTTGGTTTTTTGTTATCTTCTGACATTTCTTGTTTGTGTATGTTGTATTCACGCAATTGAAGAGACCAACACATTGAAATGAAATAGAAAAAAATAAATAAAAAAATACTAAATAAAAGCAACTTTGAGTCGTCAGTCGCAATCGCATCATTCTGGACGTGTTCTTTGCGATCGACGACCAGAGAGGATCGGCGGTCGCAACGATATTTGATTCTGTTCGGGCTCTATATTGCAATTTCAATTTAATGATGGCTGAAGAGAACAGCTGATATGGTTGCCAACAAGTTCAAATTTGGTGAATCTTAAATATTTCAAAGATTTGCAATAATGATGCTAGTTTTATTTCACATGTGACAACCCTAAACTGCTGTTGGCTGACAGTTCACCGTGGTAACGTAACATAGCTAACGCAATAACGTAGTGATTAATAAAATGCAAATTTTAAATCAAAGTGATGCGCCGCGTTAGCGTTGCGTTTCATCACGGTGATTTATAAAATGATGCCATTAATATCACGCACGTCACAATTAGATCACAGAAACTCGATCAAAGTCCTTTCAAGGGCTGAAATTATCAATTTATTTTTTTTATTTTATAATCTTTGAGCGCTTTATTGTGACAAAAACGATTTTTTTTCTATTTTTCCGATTCAAGATGCCCGTGCCATTGAAACCGGGTAAGATGAAAATAATGTTTTTCACTAAACAGCCGAGAGTAATTAAAAAATGTGAATTTGGATTAGAAAAATGTAATGACTTTTATCCTTTAATAAGATGAAATTAAATTATTCTTCGCCGTCATTACTAATTTTGTACGCGTATTCCCAACCAGGCCTATGCACACGCAAATTGGTACAGGGTTTTATTGTTTTTAACGTGGTGGATATCAAATTCGAAGCATTTGCTTTACCCTTTGCTGACGTTTACCGGCAATATTAAGAATGTAGAAACAAAAAGTGAGCAGTGCTTTTTTTTAAATTTAAGTTGCAATTTGTAGTCTCTAATTGATTACTCTCTGATGCAAAATATATAAAAATCAAATTTATTATACAGAGATACTTGCATTAAAGCGAGTATGTCCACCCATTGGAATGCAATGTTTTTAACCAACAATTTTTTTATGTAATAAAGAAATAAAAAAGCTATAGTTTTATGAATAGTAAGATAAATGTTAACAAATCTCCAATTGTGGTTGCCCAACCAATACTCATCAGTCAGTATTAACTTGTACCGAGTTCCAAATATACTTTGATTTTTAGTACTCGCGATAATATTAAGGAGTCTTTTACTTAGACAAGTGCTCGATTTTAAGAAAATTCTATGAAGGAATTATTGGGACATTTTTTGGAACAACTAAGTTTTAAATATTAAGTTTGCATAAAAAAATCTACTAAGTGCAAAAAATGTATATAATTTAAAAAAAAAACAAAAACGCTGTACTCACCGGATCCTTAAGCAGTGTTATACCCTTAATTATCGCCTGGTACGAGAAATACAGCTGATCAGCTGTCTGAATTAAGCCCATGCGATATCTTCTTAACTCGTATAGAACATCTTGCACAGATACATTATTTTCGCCCTCTTTATCGAACTGCGTTAAACACAAGTTCAAATATTTCTCAATATATTTCTCGGTAAAAAGTTTTCATTTAAAAAAGCAAAATTACCAAAACTAGACAGCAGTCCACTAAACAGAAAGTACCCGAGCGTCCAATGCCAGCACTACAGTGTACCACAGCCGGACCAACATCTGGATCAAGTGCGCCCGAATCGCGCACTAGTTTAAGAAATTGCAAGAATGCAACCGGTGAACTTGGTATGCTAAAATCGGGCCAAGTAGTATAGTGAAATTGAATGATTTCACGACTCTGTTGCGATTCGAGATCTGTTAGTCTGTGAAATAAAGAAATTCAGAAAAAAACAACGAAACACTACAAAACAAATATAATAAACTCACTTGAACCATCTGCGGCAAAAGTTCATATACTCCTCGCATCGCAAATACTCGACGGTTAAATTAACTTCGTTTAGTTTGAGTGCATATTCGGGCCCTTTTCTATCGGGCCAATACTGATGACATTTGACCTGTTTTTTCTCCATTAGTTTATTCAGCATCAAGATGGCTTTTGTTTTTTGTTCCCAAACCATTAACCAAAAATGTCCCACCGTGTCGCCCAGTGGGCCTTGAGTTAGGATATATTTTCTTTCGGCACGTTCAAGCTGAATGGTACAAAATATTTCAAATGCAAATAAGTTTTTTTTTTTTATTAGCACAAAACACACCTTAACCAAATTGGCATTGATATAGTCTACATTTCCTCTATGCAAGAATATTCGCGAATGATCATATGGATTTACATCTCTATAGCGGTTAAGACAGCGATTTTGTGGTTTTTCCGATTCGCTGGTCCCAAAATGTTTTTCATTTGCTTCTCGATCGCATCTTTCACGAATTTCCTATAAAAAATATAAATATTTATAGATTTTTTTTAATTAAAGGGAATAAGGATAGCATACTAACAACTTAAGTATAACTTTAAAATAAAAGATATGCTTTATATTGATAGAAAAATAAATTGAAAAATATAACAAAGACTTCTTTCCACACCTTCCTTTCATTGAAATCTTCTTGTACTTTTATGCAAAACGCTTTTCACTTATTTGGGGCATCTCGCGCTTACTATGACAAAACAATATTTCATATAAAAATGTCATGGTTCTTAGTTAATGGGGCGATTTGCTATTGAAACAATGGTGAAAACTCAAACAATGCAGCCTTGGTAATTGTGTAAAATGCATGCATGCTTGCAAGATACCACAGAATAACTGTAAAGTCGCAACTAAGAATTTAACATACAAATAAACTACACAGAAAAAAAATAATTAAATTAATAACACAATCACTCAACGTTAGTCTAGCGTGCATGTTTTTATTTAAATTTGTATCTTATAATTTTATGCACCAAATTAAAAATGAGACCAACATACATAGATAAAAGCATTTACGACTCAGTATCATGTTGTTGTTATGCTAGACTTAGCAAAGTCTTTAATGCTTGGTTCAACATGAACAACATGCACTGGAAAATGTCACAAACTGATTTTGAGAAGGAAGGATTGAAAGAATCAATATCGTTTAATTAGAAACATGGATTAAGCATAAGAAATTCGTATTTTTCAAGGTAATTATATACGATTTAAAAGAGAATATGACTTGTTAAAAAGTGCGTTAAAGCAGAGCATATTTAAAATGAAATCTATCTCTTATCTATTATATCTTTTATAAAAGCGAATACAAAAAATTATTGAATATCCACATTGCATCGTAGTTGGAAAGCTTTTAATTTTCTGGAAATTGTCTCTATGCTTCCACCAAGTACATTGTGAAGTTACATTAAGCCAGTTACCTCTGATAGTTTTATATAGAATTTGGATGTTATATTAATTGTTTGGTCCTCTTTCTTAAATTCGTTTTGCTGAGTATGGCAGACGTACAACGTTAATTTGCGGTCTCCCTAATTCACTTAGAATCAATTCGAAATCTGTGCTCCGCACTACTCCTACGGTATCTCTTAATACCAACACACGCAAAGTGAGGTCCTTGTCTAATTTCCAATTTAATTTCACCGCTTTGACTATGGATGCAGTAGATATCCATCCACTCCAACAACGTTTATCTTATATATTTCAACCATTGTACTTCAAGGTGGGAAGAATATTGCTGTGCATACAGTCCGAACAGAATAGTAAATATTTATAAAAAAATAAACAGATTGAATTAATAAATGTTTGTTTTTATCAATTTTCTGTCTGGATCTTGTAGTTTTATTTGATGAACAACTTAACATCCCAAAAAATGCGATCAAATATCTTAATCAAATGCTACCTACTGTGGGACTTTTGAATCCGAAATTCCAAACACTTTAATATTTATTTTCATTTCCCTATCGAGTCACATTATTAAAAAAACTTAATTAAAAGCAACTGCCGCAGTCAATGCATGGTTACATTTAAGACAATTCTTATAAAATTATAATTATAAAATATCTTCATAACCATGTTTATATTTCTATATTTCACTTATGTCGGTATATAAATAGTTGCACAGTGGGTAAGTTGTAGAAAATTGGTATAGACAAATTATCCCGATTCCTTAACATTATCACAATCATTACAGTGTGGGCGTCATAAATAAATAAAATTAAGATTTAAGAATTTCAATTCTGCGAATTTGGAGCTGATTAAGCGCGACGTTTGTGAAGTGTGAAGATGAGTTTCACGGGAATCAAGAGAAGGAAACCGGAGAAGGACGACAATGATTGAAGCAACAACGACGCACTCTACTGCGAAATTCGAGTTTTTGGTAGTTAAGCTACACTACTAGGTATTTTTTTTTTTTATTTTATTTTTATTTTTCCTTCCCTTTTTTTTTTTTTTTTTTTTTGTTTGTATTTTTGCAATGTAGGTAGGTAGGTTTACCAGCAATTCTATTGCCATTGTTGGGCATTGAATGTGTGTGTTGGTTGTTGCTGTTGCGAACGATGCTTGTTTGTGCACTCATCGAATTTTCGTGGAAATGCCTCAAAAAGGAACAATTTGAATTTCGTCGAATTTTGAACTTTACAGAAAACCCTCAAAGCGTCAACGTTGGAGCTTTCTTCAGCGTCAAGTTCGCGGAAGAATTTTTTTTTTCACAAAACTTGTTGCAGATGTAACACAAATTCTATTAAATTAATACGAAAAACATAGATTCTGAAGATGTAACTTAAAGGGCTTTATGTTATTGTTTTTGTTGATGTTGAAAGTTGATAGAAGGGGTACCTGGTAGAGTCTGTGCCAGCCATTGCGACCCTTGATTTTATTGTACTCCGCCTCGATGCTGCTGATGCTGCCATTGTTGGCAATGTTATTGGTGTCGCCGTCATTGCTGTTGCTGCTGGACGTGCTCGTAGTTGTTATCGAAGTCATAGTCTACACTTTGCCACCGCTGCGATGCCACTCCAATAAATGATGAAATTGTTCTCAATATTTTAATTGTGTTCTTTTTCAGTTTTATGAATTCTTTTTGTTTGTTTTTTTCTTTTTACTCTCTAAATGCACAAATTCACTTGCACAATGGCATCAAATTATGAAAATGTTGATGAACAAAACTCTAAACTTTATTGCTCGCAAAAGAAAATATAAAAAAAAATTCAGCAAAAAATCATCGAAAACTACACAATTTAACTTGGAATTCTAGCTCAATATTCAATTGTTTTCTCACAATATCTTTGTGCGTGAAAACTTGGTTGCTGAATTTTAGCTTTTTCATAAAGTGTATTTTTCATATCCGAATAAAAATATAATAAAAATTAGTTTTCTTTTCGACTGCTACTAAAAGAAAACGCAGAAGGACAGAACGAGATGACAAAATGTTGGTTTACTGCAACTTTTGTGGAATTTAATACTGCAATGTTGGCCACTGTGTTGTAAAGTTTCTCCTTATTGTGCCTAGCGTCATCTTTAGTGTATACGTTCTCATTGGTTGGTGTATGCGCTAAGATCAATTGACTTTACATGGGTGTTCGTTTAATTTATTGAAAATTAAAATGGAAAACATATTAGAGACAAATATAAAAAAAATAAGTTTTATAGCATGTTCACATTGAGCTAAAATTAAGTAATTTCGTGAGATTATTTCGAAATTGTGGAAAAGTGTTCACACTGTTTTTTGATAATTTTATTTGACGTTTAATTTTTTTTTTCTGTCAGTTAATTATTATCATGTATAATTTTTGAACACAATACAGCAGCATGAATCCAGAGGAAATTTCAAGAGTTGTCCTATTTTATTTTAATGAGCTTGAAGATATAGAAAATGTGTAGATTCTGTAATAAATAATATAAATCATATGAAAAAAAACGCCAAGATATAATATTGAAAATCAACAACCTGTTTTGTTTATTTTTATTCAATTTAAAAATAACAATCTTTTTGATAACAAGATTCTTATTGTGTCAAAACGGGTTGTGTTCAATGCACACAATTTTCAGATTTCAGAGTTGCAAATAAATATTGGCCTAATTTCGTGAGTAATTTCAACGAAATTAGCTTGTTTAAGGTAATTTCGAAATTAACCAATTGTATGGGAAATTACCATTAAAATTATATCTTTTCAGACGAAATTACACAAAAGCTCGAAATTACTTAATTTTAGCTCAATGTGAACATGCTATTAAATAATTGGCGCGGTAATGGAGTATTACTAAAATCGAGATTTGATGAATTTTTTTTAAGATAATATAAAAAAAGACAACAGCATTTAGATTGATTTGATAGAAAACCTCACGAAGTGTCTACTTTTTTACAAATTTTCACGAATAAGATTTGTTCGTTGTAAATATTTTACGACACCATTTAATGATAATTTTACTCAAGAAAACGTTTGCGGTGATTTTTACGATATTTTTGCCATGGAAAATTATTCTTTTTGGTGATTTGTTATAAATGGCTTACCGATAAAAAATTATAATCATTAAAAACAATTTTACAGAAATTTTTATTTAAATTAAAAATTACATGAAAATTATATCCAGCAAGCTAAATATCTCAAAACTGAAATTTGGATAATTTGTTATTGCTTTAAAATTGCAGATGTAAGACGTTACGTGAAATCCAAAAAGCAGTTACAACACTTTTATCAGTAGCAACACTAAAAATGTTATGAAATTGCATATATTTTTGTATTTCTGTTTCTCGTATCCGTATAAAATACATAATAAGAAAAAAAACTAAACTAAAATAGTTGAGGAAATACTTAATTTACTCAAATTAAATATTTCCCCAAAGTGAAGTCAGACTATAGAAACATATGAATATAAATATGAGGTAAGTGAGCACTTACCTCATTGAGCACTCTACATAAACACAATTTTAGTTAAATTTCATAAAGTTCAATAATAATCTAAATGCCAAAAAAATTTCACTTTATCGAGCATTTGCTTAGAATTACAAATCTATAAAGTTTCGATTAAGAGAAAATCAAACTATGTAACAACTCAAGTTTATTTCATGAGCTATCTTTAAAATCACGCAAAATTATTCTCTCTAATCCTATGTTCACACTAAGGCCGAAAAGCCACTTTACGGACAATATTGGCTTTTCAGCTGAAAAGCTACATTTCGCCATAGAAAAACTGTCAAATGAAAAGCATTGTGTGCTTTTCGGCGAAAAACTCAGAAAAGCTAACTCTGAAAGTCTATTTTTTGATGTAAAGTCAAAATCTATTTAGGTTTTCACGGATATTTGACATTACATTTGTCTGTTTTTTTTATGTGTGTATTTGTAGCCAACATAAGCATCTTATTTTCTGAGAACAATGAAACAAAGCGCAATAATGATAAAAATATGACTACTGTGTGTCAAATGAAAAGGTGCTTTTCAAGTGTGAACACCTTTTTTTGAAAATAAGTTTTTTAGCTGAAAAGCGGCTTTTCAGCCTGTGTGTGAACATAGTATAAGATATGATAATTTCATTTGAAAATTGTTTTCTTGCTAAAATAAAGTTTTATTTGTGGAAGTGGCCTTATACTACGTTTACATTGAGCCAAATGACTCATTTCAGCTCATTCAGCCAAATGAGAACCGAAATCATCTCATTTCTCATACGAATTCTCATTTGCAAATCATCTCATTTGAAATAAATGAATGAGATTGGATACGTTCTTGAAACTAATTACAAACTATTTCGAACGCATTCAATGCAGAATGGATAAAAAACACCGAACGCACTAAAAAGAAAGGAAAATGTCAAAAATATTGTGAAGTGAATTCGAAAACAAAGAACAAGCTGTCAAACTAAATGCTATACGTTTGCAAAAAAATCAGTGTAAACACATTTGAATGACTCATTTGAAATGGCTCATTTGCTCTTATGTAAACGTAGTATTATGGAGTTAACGTGCATTTCAATGCATTCTATATAAAGAATACGCTTTTTGAGATGGTTTTGCAAATTAACCGAAATAATAGAAATCAATTTGACAAAAAAAAAAAACATAAATTTATTTAGGCTTACTCGTAATACAACATTATAAATAATACGTTGCTGCAACTCATTGATGTACGTCTGAAAATCGAATGGATTTTTGGTAGAAAATTAAATTTTTGCCTTGAAAAACTATCGACTTGTTATTTTAAATAAAAATAATTTAAAATTTTTTTATATTTACAACTTTGATCCTTTACACAAGTGCTTTAGAAATTTCTACATCAACACATCAACAGTAACAAATTGTCTGTGATATGATAATTTTTCTTATCCTGGTCCAGAGTAGAGCAAATTTTTTTAAAAAACACAGCTAATGTCATAATTTTTTTCACCACCACAAAAAAAAAACAATTCAATATGAAAATAGTTAGATTTTTCTATTAGCGAAATATGTCCTACAACGTTTCTATAGGGTATTCACGATCCGTAGTTCCTTGTTGTAAACTTGTGCAAAAGAGTAAAAAAGTACAATGCAGCCAACATATCCTATGCACAAGCTTAGCAGTTGAAATTGACTCCAGTCAGCTGTGTTTTGTTTATTCAATTTTTATTTGTTCAAAAGGATTTCGTTACATAACATCTAAACCCAACAAAAGCGGAAAATCCAAAAGAGTTGAATATTAAATTAAACATTTCACGTATTCTTATTCCTATGTTATGATTGTTGATGTTATTTTTTGTGGGGACTTTTATAATAAAAATAATAAATCGGAAGTGCTCTGACAGTTAATGATATGGAATTAAGTTAGTAACCAATATGTTTGTATCAAATATTTGTGTAATGTTAAAAAATCTACGCATGTTGATTATTTTATTACTGGTTTGTTATATGTCTCCTGTTTTAAACTTCCTTACTAGTCAGCGTTAACAAATCTACGATCACAATGAAACAATATTTTGTGATTACTAATACATTCTTATGGCATCATGTTGTATGGTATCGCAATAGCTGCATTCCCGTGGCACTGGATCAGATCAAATCTCAGCGGAACAACTTTATAACAATTTGGCACCACTGTCTTGAAACTGCTGTTTGATAACAATAGAAATCAGTACAAAACAGCATACTGTACGCTGCGGCTACACGAGATAGTATTGCCATGACAATTGAGAATACGTTTATTCTGTCAAATCATTGTCGGCAACCAAGCAATTGTCGATTGTGACGTAGGTGGCCTGACAAAAGCATGGCAATAGCATGACAATGAATGTTATTTCATTATATTTATAATTTTTCTGTGTCGCTGTAACCATCTCTAGCCTAAAATTTTTGGCATAATTGACGATGAATGAAAACTCAACATTTTCCCTTTTTTTTGTGCACCAACCACGATTATTTACGTCAATTTCAATACAAACGTCAAATTATTGCCAATGTTATTGCCAGCCTATTGTCATGCTGACAACTGCCTGGCAATAGATTGGCAATTGCCAAAGCTTGCTTGTATTGGTGAAAAAGTGTGAGTGTATTGTTATTGTCATGACAAAATTGTCACGTGTGGCCGCCGGGTCAGATTTGCTAACTATGCTCCTTTTTAACAAAAAATGCATTAAACTTGGCAGCATTTTCAGATCAGAAATAGGGCCAGCAAAAGAGCTGGTTCTAATGTTTGTTTTTGCCTTGTGAATAAAATAGAGCCACGCTCTAGATCAACGACCACTCGAATGCAGATAATGATATATATGAATTACATGGTGTGATATAATATTCCATATGTGCTTGTATATCTTGCTCTTTTATCCTCCAAACATAAAGTAAGTGAAAAAGAATGTAAAGTCAAAATAAAGTGAGCGGTGCAAAAAAGTTTCCGAAAAAATAAAATAAAATTATAAAAAATAATTTCATATATAAATGAAATAATAAATAAGAAAGTGTAGTGAAAAATCTGTGCTGTTTTTACATGCATTGTTGTTGTTTTCTATTTAATTAAGTTTCCTTTTTCTTAGTTATGTTAATATATTGCGTTTTATAATAAAAATAAGCTAGTACTGAGAAGTATACACAATTTATCATTTATTTACTGATATAAATGCGCATAATGTGATCAATAGCTTAAGCGCACAACAAAAAAAAAAAAAAAAAAATACAGGATCAGAGCGCTTGTGCAAAAGAGTTCAATGTTCAGCACGTGTATTTCTTATTGGGGAAATCATTGTTGAATTAATAACGCTGTCGCAAGGGTGAGAGCGAGTGCCCATAAATGTCAAATCGGAAATCGAACTACCGTTCATACAAAATCTGAATGCGATCATTGTTGCTTTCCATTGATTTTGACAATTCTTGATACTGCGAAGAGAGTATGATCAGCCCTGCGGCAAACTTGTTAATTTAGAAAAGGGAGGATTTTTTTTTATTATTGTTTTAGTCATTTGCACAAAAGCACAACCAAGAGCTTCGAATCGTGAACACCCTTTATGTGTGCTTGTCCCGTATAGTTAGGCTGTTGTAAAATATCGATCTGCTTTGTTCTCTGTCCTTCTTTTATCTTAGCATTGTTTGCTAAAGATTCTACAATTTTCACTTGAACGAAATAAGCATGACTGTGCACTACTCATAAGTTATAGCATGTTCACATTGAGCTAAAATTAAGTAATTGTGTTATTTCGCTTTTGTGTAATTTCGTCTGAAATGATGTAATTTAAATGGTAATTTCTCATACAATTGGTTAATTTCAAAATTACCTCAAACAAGCTCATTTTGTTAATAGTACGTTCACACCTAAGCTAATTTGCTCATTTCGGCCAAGAAACACAAATGAGATGCGTAATGAGCTTATTTCCCATAGAAATATTAATTGAATATCCAACTCATTTCAACACATTTCAACGAAATGAGTAGCAAATGAGATAATTTCACGTTAAACACAGCTCTGAGCCTTTCAAAGCAAAATGTAAGGAAAATTTGTACACAGAAAAATTTTATCAAAACAAAATATGAAAATACAACAAAAACAACCGTCAAACAAAATGAGATTTATAAGTGTGAACAGTTTTTAATGAGATATTCAAATTTGCTCATTTGGCTTAAGTGTGAACATAGTATTAAATAACTCACGAAATTAGGCCAATATTTGCTTGCAACCCTGAAATCTGAAAATTGTGTGCATTGAACACAACCTTTTTTGACACAATAAGAATCTTGTTATCAAAAAGATTGTTGTTTTTAAATTGAATAAAAATAAACAAAACAGGTTGTTGATTCTCAGTATTAAATCTTGGCGTTTTTTTTTCATATGATTTATAACATTTATTACCTAAGGTCTACACGAGACAATTTGTTATAACAACTCCAATACACTCACACATTTTTTACTAACACACACGCATTTTCTCAGTCGACAGCTCAATTGTCTCAACAATCAGGCAGACAGTTGAACTAACAACGATTTGACGTGGGCTGACAATTTTTGACGTTTTCTTTTGAATAATAAGCAAACTTGGTATTTTTTTGAAGTTTTCTGTATTGCTTCTTTCCACTTTCAAAAGAAACGTCTAATAAACTAAACAAATGTCGTTTATTGTCATGCAATTGTTAAGCCCACCTACGTCACAATAGACAATTTTCTTTGAATTGTAAAAAGTTTGACAACTAATATGAATTAAAGAAACTATTATAACAATCTTGTGTAGACGCAGCGTTACAGAATCAACACATTTTTCTGTATCTTCAAGCTAATTAAAATAAAATAGGACAACTCTTCAAATTTATTCTGTACTCATGCTGCTGCATTGTGTTCAAAAATTATACATGATAATAATTGATTGACAGAAAAAAAATTAAACGTCAAACAAAATTATCAAAAGACAGTGTGAATACTTTTCTACAATTTCGAAATAATCTCACGAAATTACTTAGTTTTAGCAATGTGAACATGCTATTAGTTAATTTTAGCAATAAAATTTCACAATTCATTTAGAAAATATATGTTATGTCATATAAGTTTGTACATAATTTTTTCAATTAGTTTTACCCTTCTATTGTGCATCCCTGGCTATTAAGACTCATGTTCTGATGGCAACATCGAACAGCTGTTGTTGTAGTGTGGACTGGCTCTGGCATATGTTTTTGACAATTTCTGCGAGATGTGATTAAATGTTTATATATAATTTTTAAACACGACTTTTCCGCAGACACAATTAAAAAATGTTAAATTCTTGTAGACTTCGCAATATTTGCCACATTAATAGAAAATATTTCGAGTTTCTGAGTAATTGTAGACGTTCGTTTCATCACGAATTTGAAAAACCAGAGGCTCAAAACACGACGAAAGCTAATGAGCCTCAAAGGCCACAGGAGCGGCAAACACCTCCTTCATTTCGATGGAAATACAAAGAATTTAGAGAGGAATTTTCATCACCTATTCTCGACGTTGAGGAGGAAAAGTTACGCTTTCAGATGCAAGATGAACCGGAGCAACAAGAAGATTTGTACGTGGGTCTCAATGTAAAAAGTATGTTTAAAATCAGCTTATTTCCAGTTGATGTAAAACTCAATTTAACTATGAATTTAGGAGGTGTACATGGCGTATACGACATTGAGGATCTAGTCGATGTGCTGCGCAAAGAAAATATTGAAGACATCTTTGTTTGCTCCGTGCCAAAAGAATTGAAATACGTGGACTATTTGGTAGTTTGTAGCGGGCGCAGTTATCGACATATGCTGGCAACTGCTGAATTTGTGCGCCACATGTACAAGGTCAAACGTAATCATGGTGATATTTTGCCAAAAATCGAAGGTGAAAAAAGTCGAGATTGGATGGCAATGGATTTGGGTATGGCATGCATTTAAGTTGTTAAAACTTTTTATTAATATCTAGTGTATTTCAGGAAATATTGCCTTGCATATCTTTACATCAAAAGTGCGGGAACAGTACGATCTAGAATCACTTTGGGCAATTGGCGCAGAATATGATAAGGCATGTAATACACCGCATGATTCGTTTGAAAAATTTTATGACAGACCTCTGACGTTCCTAAGCGATATCAAACCGAAGTGATTGAAACAAAAATTTTGATTCATAAGTACTTGGATTCAATTTCTTTAACAAGTTTTGCTGACTACTTAGCATAAGTGTACATAATTATAAAAGACCACTTGCAATCTTATTTCGTTCTTAAGAAAAATATAAATTTATTCAACATTCATAAGTTTGTTGTAAAAAGTTATTGTTAACATTGTCCTCTACGTTCTCTAAATTATTTTTATTTTACCTAATATGTTAATCACTTCACATTAATTGATTATTTGATAGTTTTTTATGGAAGTCAAACAGACTTGGAAACACAAAGTTTTCTATTATTTGTTGACCATACTTATCGATAAGATAGTCGGCATTATTTTCGTGCACTAGAGCTGCATTCCAACCTGCAGCCTTAGCACCCAAATAATCTGTAGTAGGACCATCACCTATATGCAGACATTCTTCAGCCTTAAGATTTTCAAGATTTGCAGCTTTAATAGCTATATCAAAAATTTCTTTACTAGGTTTCTCTGCGCGGCAGTCATATGAATTCAGAACAAAGTCAAAATAATGATTAATCTTCATGTTAAGCAGCAATGCATCTAAGCGAGGGTCAAAATTGGCAATAATTCCAAGCACAAAGCAGGGCTCCGGCCTCTTTTGCTGCTGCATGCGCAAGTAGTTAAGTAGATCAAGGCTGCCGTTACAATGTTGCCAGCAGATGC
This sequence comes from Pherbina coryleti, assembly GCA_943735915.1. Classification (NCBI taxonomy): domain Eukaryota; kingdom Metazoa; phylum Arthropoda; class Insecta; order Diptera; family Sciomyzidae; genus Pherbina; species Pherbina coryleti. The sequence continues at coordinate 108,875,591 of OX030952.1, forward strand.
TTGTTTTATACAAATTCACGAGGTGCTGTGAAAAACTATCCAATTTTCCATCGGGTATACGTGCACCACTATCAGCAAATGTTCCTGTAAGCAGATAAGGGTAAATTAGCTACTTCGATTGATGCAAGTAAACCAAATTTATCGACTCATTGCGCCGCATGTTGCGAGTTTATCATATTGTTTTTTCTCTAAACAATGCTTTTTTTCTTTTAAAATAAGATATTGAGAGATGTGACCACTCGAAGTAATAATTCATTGAACATTTTTATTTTAATCACATTTCTAATTCTTCATTTGAACTAGTTTTAATGCCAAGATCAACACTCACCTTGAATTAACTGCCGCCACCACTCAACCCAATCCATTTTACAATAACGGCCAAAGTTTGGATAAGTGCGATTCATCTTGCGCCTGCGCATATTCAAAAATTTAAATGCATTTTGTTAATGTCCAATACTATTTTGAAGCCCTAATATAAAAAGCATAAATATATACACAAACAAACATACATACTTTATATGTATGCATATTTTTGTTGCCACCCTTCTATATGCTCACCAGTTAAGTCGAAAGTTCTTTGCCAAGTCGTTTTTATCACAGAGTACCCCAAAAAGTGCTCCAATTTCGCCATATTGCTTCCCGGGACTACTACGGAATTGCAACAAAGTATTGGTCACATCGAAAGTAATCAGCCGCAATCGATTGAGGCTACTCATTTTTGTGCCGGCGTTTATGTTGCTTTGTAAAAGCAGTGGCTGTAAATTTACTGCCTAAAATACTTTGAACTGTCAACCACAAAATATTCCAAACAACTGCGCACCGGAACATTACTGACAGTCGTTCGGGTCGCCGCTCGAAATTTTGAATCTCTGGACTCTTATCAGCGAACTCTCAACTTCGGTGGTTGATTTGGTTTTGTTATTCGGATCATTTTGCTTATTTATTGCTATCATTTTAGTAAACATATGTCTGCTAGTTAAATGTTGAAGCAAAAGCTTTGTAGATAATAGCACAGATAAGGGGAAATCCGAATGTAATCAAGCCGATTCCTGCGAACGGTGTGCTGGCTCAATGTAGTTACCTTTTGGCAAATATACAAGTTTGGATTACGGCTTAAAAAACATTGACCATGCAACATAATTTGTATGATGAATATGTTATATTCCTTTGAGTTGACTGACTGTATTTGTTCCAGTGCAATATTTGTTCATTGTCTCTACTTGGAATCTTATTCCCGAGATAATGCTATCTTATCCTTAGATTATGTTTTTTTTTTAGTCGCTATCAGTGGTAATAATTTGCAATTTTTAAATATTTATTTGTGGCAGCAAAATAAATCAAATGCTCTAGTTTAAGACAAATCGTAAAAAAGAAAATAAATTTATTTATTATTAAGAAATAACATTTTTAGAGAATTTAATCAAGTAAAGCAAATACTGCAGTGCATTCTTTTAGGCATTGCTTTTAATTGCAATTTAAGTTTTTTTGTAGTTTTTCCATGTGAATAACGCTACTTTTTAGAAGTGTTAAAATATTACGAAAATATCTACTATTTAAATTTTTAATTTGAGATGATTCTGAAAAATAGTTCTTCTATTAATACAGTTAAGGGGCTACCATTTATGTTTTTAATACACTTTAAATGGCATGTTCTTTGTGACAGTATTGCGTCGACTATAGTAAAGAGAAAATAATTCTAATAAGAAAAAAATCCTCAATATTTTCATCTTAATTAGGTTAGGAAACCTATACACAGAAGATTTCTTGTAAGAAAACAGAATTGTCTTTTTACAGATTTGTTTTAACAGCTATAAAAAGGTTAATTTCTAAAGATTAAAATTAATCTCTAAAAGATTAAAGTAAAAAGACATAATTTTTTACAAAATGAATTATCGAAAATGATAAAGTTATAGACTGTGTGGGACAAATGTTTCTATTTTTAAGTTGGCGATCTGTACCAATTTACACGTCAAAATGTTTATTAGTATTTGTGATACGCGTCCTTTTGTAAATAGACTTTAATTCTTTCTTCGTTTCGGTTTCTATCTCTTCTCTCGATTCAAAACGGTGTCCACGGAGCGGTCTCTTGATTTTGCTACAGCCAGAAGTCACATAGTGCAAACGGCGAATGCGGAACGATATGGGTCTAGTTTTTGGCGAAATGATAACGAATTATGAGTGCGATTTTGGTACCAATCGAGATTTCACTTTTCGAGGCCCAAATGGTTTGGCACTCAAAATAGTTTTCAGTGATCTTTTAAATTTAATTTTATAAAAGTGGGGCATACTTCATTGTGAAATAAAATAAGATCAAGTATTTTTGGGGTTTTATTTAATTTTTCATGTGATTCCTATGCGATTTTTGGAATTTATTTAACATATACATACTAGGGTTGCCTTATCGTCTTTTGGGTCTTTATTTTTGGGGCTTTATTTCATTATAAAAAAACTATTTTTTTAATGTTATTTTTTTTTTGCTATAGACCATATTTTAGATTGATAAAAACTGCATCATATTTTAAATTCTAACAATATAAATTAAGTCTTATACCGGTTTCTATATGTCAACTCTTTTAAAAACAACTTTAATAATTTAAGTATAAAAAATAAAATGGTGCATAGCAAATATATACACATAAAATTATAATGAAATAATTAATATATACATACTACGTAACACAAAAACTAGCATAAATATAGGATTAGCTGATCATGTTGCAGGAGAGTTGTTAAAAGGTTTACTCACAATTGTAAAACCGATTCTCTCAAGATCGGATCCCAAAGTTATCAAATGATACTGTTGGTTTAAAGTTAAATACAAACTCTACCTGAGACATACTTTTTTTTTTTATTTTACTTTATTCCCCCACTTTTTATGATTGAATAGCTAAGAAAAAAAGTGAAATTGTATTTTATTTTTTGTAGGTATATTATATCATACTTTTTAATTCACATAAATTTTATTTTAAGTCACTAAAATTAAAAAATAAGTTTAACATTTTTTTCCAAAATTTCAAATAAAATCACAGAACTTAAATTACTGATTTTATTAACAGTACTGTACTTATTTTATTAAGACCACATAACTTCAACTTCAAAGCTTTTATGTTCATAAAGCAATTGATATATTGATAATAATAAAACAAAGTAGAAAAGATGCAAGTGATAAGATTTCCAATATTATAATACAAACATTTCAAACATGAAACTTTGTTCTTAAAAAAAATTATTTTATAAATTTCGGAAAGTTTGTTGGGTATTTTCCATTTCTGTCTCTTTACAATTTTTATTAAAGTGCCACGTCCTTTCTCTAATCCCGCCCACTTTATTTACCGTACTTTATAATGATTCTACCTAGCCCTGTGCCAAATTTCAGTTTCCAAGTATCAATATTAACCTATATATACTACTTTCCTTAATGTGCCACACGCTATGTACAATCCCGCCCATTTTTGTTATGATTCTATTTACCCACCTACCTGCATACAAAATATTAGTAAGCTAGTGTCAATATTATCTGAGATATAGTATTTTTATAATATTGCCACACCTCTTTGTTAAATAACGCCCACTTTTTTGACCGTAATTTGTAGTAACTGTGCCTAACCATGTACTAAATTTCAGTACTCTAGTGTCAACATTATTGGATATACAGAGTTTTTCTAATATTTCAACACCCCATTGCTGAATAACGCCCACTTTCTTGACCGTAATTTGTAATATTTGTGACTACCCCTGTATTTTTACTGTAAATTTCAGTACCCTAGTGTCAATATTAACTGAAATATATTGAAATATCGAATATCGCCTACTTTTTTAAAAAGGACCTCCGCGTTAATGGTATCTATCTGTTGACAGAAAATTAGGAAAATCGGGCAAGTACTTTAGGAGCTATTGATGTACATACATTTAAAAAAAAACAGATTAACTAACGACCTTGAGAACCTCTTCCTTTTTGAAGTCGGTTAAAAAATACGATAATTTGTTCGATTTATGCACATTACTTTGCAAAAATAAATTTTCTGTACCGAAAACTTTAAAAATCACTGTAATAGCAAGAAATAATAGTTTGATTGATATATGTAGGTGTGGAACAGCAAGATTGCCTTTTACGTATAGAGACATGTTCTTTATGTAAATGTTTGATGAAATATTTCTCTTCTGTGTCTTACGGAAGGTCTTGGGCATTATGGCAGGGAACAGGGATGGAATGTTATATAAAAAAATGTTAGGCACAGAGATTGATTAAATTAAAATCTTTTTTAAATATGAACATAAAGCCTGTTATTAAGAAACATACTGTTGAAATTTATAAACTGAAAGTTATAAACTTCAAAACTGACAAATGCTAAAGTTAATTTCAGGCTCCTGTTCATGAATGTGGCACCCAAATTTCTTCAACATGAAGGGTTTTTGAAAAAATCGGGATTTATACATTTAGTCAATTAAAAATAGTTGCCGGTTTCTCACTCACATTTTGGTCGTAGCACTTTGGCCGTCTTATTTTGTTCCTAAACCAGATTTGACACAAGATTTCTCGAAATTTTACATATAAGTTGGCCGTGTTCATGACAGTAAAATAAAAAGTGTAATTCCTCAACTTTGGAAACCTCGATCTCAAGGGTTATGCAGCTAAAGATTTTATTATTAAAATCGTATCTTACAATTGTAACTTTCTGTTTGATTCTTAATGCCATTATAGCATTCCGAAAATTTTCGGTTCAATCGGCTTCACTGAATGTCATCGAGCTGAAATCGATAAAATATACCAACTTTATTTTAATATTTTGAGGCATGTGATGAAAATATAATTTATAAAAATTTTGTTTTTATGAAGCAGGCCCCAAAGAAATACTCATGGTGCGGACCCCGTTTATCCTGTTCGTTTCCGAAAGGACCTTATTCTGAAACAAATTGTTGGAAAACTCCATTCTGAAACTCATGCAAATGGTTGTTTTTTGCAAATAAAATTAACTGAAATTTTTTTGTTATTTTCACTATATTCCACTTGATTTTCCTACTACGACCTTTTTGATCTTCCAAGATCAACATTGCTATAGGAATGGTTAAAAGGAAAGATGATAATTTCGTTTAAATACGGCTTCGATATTATAAGGATGATTCTTTGGAGAAGATATCTTCAGGTTCACAACTGAAAAATTTTAAATTTCATATTCAATTTAATAATAATGTGCATTTCACAATATGTAATGAGGGATATGTAAACATTTCCGTAACTAATATTCCAAGAACCTTAGTAAATATTCATCAGTATTACAAAGTCTTTTAACATTTTTTAACTAGTTCAATCAAAATTAATTTAATAAAAAAAAAAAAATGCTGATTGGCAAATGCCAAATTGTAGAAACATATGCTTATTCATAAAATGTATGTGCGAACAAAAACCAGCGCAGCCTGCCTCATCATTTTATAAATAATTTAAAGAATTTCTATAGGAGATTAAACATAAATAAAAATACTGTCTGACCTGAACGCACAAACGATGTCTGGCGTTGGGCGTGGGAGAAGTGATTGTCGTTTGTCGCTGAAAATAGGTGAATGCGTAAAATATATGGATCTAACCGAAGTAAAGGTAAAAGGCTTTTAACATAAAGACAATAATTAAAGTGATATATTGATAACTACTTTCATTTATGGATTCTTGGTTTATTTTTATTTAATAAAAATTTAGTTATAGCATTGAAATTAAGGCAATGCAAAGAGTTCCATATCAATTTAATAATGCAAAGACTCATGAATGTAAGGCGCGTAACGTTTTATTTAAAATTTTCATCAACTCAAATTCTATTCGTTTTTGGCTGTGTGCAGTTCATTCTGAGCGTATTTGTCTACACGCAATTAATTTTGATATTTGGAGGGTAACCATTTTCATTTGACCTACCCTCATGTTAGTTGGTGCTTTTTAATTGTTTCTTAATTGTTGATTCATATACTACTGAAGTGGTGTGGAAAATTATTAATAAAGTAAGCTTAAGAGACTGGGACGATCTCAGTTTGGAAAACACTACGAACGAAATTGTTTCTTGAAATTAAAATTAAAACCATTTAAATTTACTTATTACTTAAAGTAATTATTCAGAATTTTTTATAATCTGTTTGATCGAAGAAATTCGTTTTCTGTCTAATGATTGAGTGAAAACTATTGCATAGTTCTAGGGTGAAGAATGGCTTTGAGCATTTCATGCTTGACACGATAATTAGTTAGGGACTTATTTAGAAGGAGCTGGAAAGAGTGATGCGGGCAACTTGTTTAATATTTCAAGTAAGACCATGATCATTTTTCGCTGCGCCCTAAGACATTTTCGTTTTCAAATAACTCCATGTATAAAAAGGTTCCATACGAAAGTGTTATAATTAAAAGATGAGTTTTAATAGATTTTTAGATGGATGTATGCACATACATACATATGTGCATTAACTTAAATACTTAAAATGTTGAAATATTGCAAATTCCCAAAAAGTGATTTATAAACCCCCTATGAACTTTGAGAAAGTTCAAAATTTGGATTAAATATAAAAAAATATAAAATATCAAACCAAAAAATGAATGTTGTAAAAAAAAAAAAAATAAAAAAAATACTTTTAGACTTTTATAAAATAAAAATATTAGGACTGTTTTCAATACCCGGCGTTGTAGCTTTCTCTTAAGAAAATCTATATTGTTTTAAAAAAAAATTTTTACAACTTAAAAAAGATTTAAAGCTCTGAGACGGATAGCTCGGAGCTTTGAGGAGAAAAGAAAACACTGTGATGAAGAATTTTGTAAACTAAGCCGAGTATCAAATTTTTTTCGTTTCTAAAAAAGCAGTTCTTTTTTTAAATAATTGTATGTGACCCACATAAGGCCACAGATAGTTTTCGAAGAAAATATTACTTTTCGTTTTAAATAACTTTTGATTTGTTTTAAAGTAGCAAATTCGAGAAAGCGATTTTCTTTTACTTTAATGTTTTCGAAAACTCTTCAACTCTGTCGAAGAGATAATTTTTCTCCAATAATAATTCTGAGGACAGACATAAGTTTTTCAAGATCTTCATATGAGGCTATAAAGGAGCACTTTTTATGGTCAAATAGAAGCTATTCGTCGTTATGCATTTTTTTCGAAATCATCAATTGAAACTGCAATATTCGTGAGGAAAACTTAACACGTTTGTTTCAGGACACTCGACAGAAATAAAAACACATAAAAATCTCCCATTTCTCAATTAATAAGAAATTATATTTTTGAGAAAGAAGAAATATTTATATTTTAAAATATTCGCGGCCTCGGTAGTCGATTAGGTAGCGTGCTCGACTGCTACCCCAGAGGTCCCGGATTCGATTCCCGGCCAGGCCATGGTCCTTCGCTTTAAACCTTTCGCGATTTGCAGTTTCCTTCCTCATTTCTAATCAACTGAAATTGAAAACTCATCAATATTTACGACTTGAAGTCGTAGTTGGTGGCAAGAAGTTTGTGGATGAGATTGCCTTATATCTTGAATGGACTGAGGTAAAGGCATAACACTTGCCTCTGATTCAAATTCACATGTTTCTTAAGCTTTCCACCAAGCTTAGAACATTCTACACGTGTTTCACTTGATTTACCTTTCCTTCCCACTAATCTATCACCCCATTTCGAACCACGGCAGACTTGACTGAATAGGTATTCCACCTGAAATCCTTCGTTCAAAGCTAAAAAAAATATCCAAATTGCTTTGATTGCTCTATTAACCTTTAAGTAGTAGTTCTTTGATTGCTCTATAGGTAGTAGTTTCACCTGTACCTATCAGCTGCCTTTTAAGTCTTACGCCTCTGTAACACTAAGTATTGCCAGATGAGTTTTGACAGCTTCATTTGAAAATTTTACATTTTTAGCATAAACGTACTCACAACATTTTGGTGTTATACAAGTTTATTGTATTGTTTACAGTGGTTTGAAAATTGTATTTCAGCAAAAAAATGGAATTAACGCGTGAACACGAACGAGTGATGGTTTTTTACGATTTTCGATGTGGATTGACAAGAAAAAGATGCATCGCTGAATTTAGTTCGAATTTTGGTGAAGTAGCACCACACCCAGCGACTGTAAAACTATCGCGAAATGAGTTCGAGCGTGGTCTTCGTTCTCTTGAAAGACGAATTTCGTAAAGGTCATCTAAGAACGAGTGTTGTGGCAGCAATCATCGGTGCTGTGCATGAACTATTGGAAGCAGACCAGCATGTAACATACCGTGAGATGTAGTCAGCCTTGGGCATCAGTGGGACTAGTAGGCATTCGATTTTACAAGAGCATTTAGACGTCAGGAAGATTTGTTCCCGTTAGATAACCCATAATTTGACGGTTGATCCAAAAAATGCTCGTGACGATTTGTGCAAGGAAATGCTGAAAAAATACAGCGGGGTGGTTTGAAACATGGATCTACACTTATGAGCCTGAAACAAAGCAGCAATCCACTGTTTGGGTCTTTAGATTGAGCAAAACCCAACAAAAGTTGTCCGCGGACAGAGCACATCCAAGCAAATGGTTGCTAGTTTTTACAGAACAACCGATCATGTTGCAAGTGTACCACTAGAGCAACGGAGAAATGTTAATGCTGAATGGTACACAACTATTTGTTGCTGGAAGGCTGCGGACAATTGAGGAAAATCAAAGAAACCAACCACCCAACAAAGATTATTCTATATCACGAAAATGCGAGTTTGCATTCATTTTGAGCACTCAAAACGTGGAATTGATGTGTCATCCGCCTTACAGCCCCGACTTGGCACCCAATGACTTCTTCTTGTTCCCTCACTTTAAGAAAAAAAAAAAAACGTGTGACGAGCGTTTTTAAGCCTGGTTTCGGAGGTACCAACTTCAGAGTGGCAAAACTGTTTCAAAAATTGGTTCAAACGAACGCAAAGTTCATTGATTATCTAGGGAATACTTTAAAACTTTGATTAACCACTGTTTTTTCATTGTTAGACGCACGACTTAAAAGGCAACCTTCGTAACTGTGAATTATCGAAAGATATGCAAATAAGCAGATTATGCACCCAATGCACCCAATGATAAAAGCAAATTCAAGAGTTTCAAAGATATCCAATACAATAATCATAATATCATATACATTTAAACTAGCAACCACTTTACAGTAGTGTTGAATATATTATCGTGGTGATTAGTGAATACCGCAACCATTGTCGATAACTCAAACAAATCAAAATAAACATTACCGATACATAGGTCGTTAAATTTGTTGTAGTACTCATTCTATAGTGCATAGTGACTAAAGAAGTTTCCCTCAAAAAATTGTGTCAAGTAGCGTCTGAATTTTAACTAATGACGAAGTGGACTTCAACAAGCATTCAATTCTTTGTGTCAATCTCTATTTTAAGTAAGAAGCATTGTAATTTCAAAATTAATTTTGCCAGTTTTTCATACCGACTACCTACCTGATACCTACTGTCTTAAAACTTTTATGTAAAAATCCATTCCATTTTATAATTCTCAAATAGCTATTTATAATAGATACAAATAATAGTAGTACCAGCACATCCTTTGTATCTCATTTGAATGTTTGAATATCCATGAGGTGAGAGGTTTTCTTAATTTTAAGATTTGTAGATTTAAAGTAACGAAAATTTTATCCAACGAAACATTTTTTATTTTGTCATTAATCTGCAATACACTGAAAATATAAACATATCGCTGTGTTTTAAAACTTTAATATTTAAAAAAAAAAAAAAATAAATAACTGGTCATTTCAGCCCTTGAAAGGACTTTGACCTAGCTTCTTATGATCAATTGTGTTGTGCGTGTTATTAAGTTTGTACACAATTGACCGAGAAAGGGACCTACATGTTTAACGCCGACTCCGAACGGCGATGAACGTATTGTTCTTATTCTCAAGAAGCACTGTTGCCAGATTGAGGTAAATTTCCCTAATTGAGGTAATTTTTGACTCATTTTTTGGGCAGAGGTAAAAAAGGTAATTTTTGACCAAAATTGGTAAATTTTGGGAAAATAATAATTCTTTTAGACTTGTTACTGTTACCTCTCTGAACATACTCACAATCAGTTTAATATTCTTGTGAGTCATCCTGTGTAGCAAAATAAAAGAAAAAAAATTTGAATTATCCATCTCTAGTTGCATTGGACTTTTTGCTTTTTGCCGCTTTTACATTGGTCAAGACAGCAATTTTTCGATTTTGTTGGCTAATTACAGCGAATTGGCTGAGAAGAAAGGAGTAAAATTGACGGTACGCTTGTGTTATACCGTCAACTTTTTGGGTTCAAAAAAGTACGTCAAAAAAATTGCTTTCAACTCTTGAGCAATGTAAGAGGGGTAAAAGCAAGAATTGAATTAAATTAAAAAATAGCAAAACAAAATAGCCGGTAAGTCCCGGCTTATATACGTCAAGAGTTGACGGTCAACTTGTTGATGGGAGATAAATATATGTATACTAACAAAAAAATTATAACGGTTGTTAATCATTTAAAAAATTTGAATTTTTTTATTTTGGGAAAAGGTAAATTTTCTCCGAAAGTGGTAAATTCTTTCCCAAATAGTGGTAAATTTCAATTTGTCTCTCTGGCAACACTGTCAAGAAGCTTTACATGGCATTTGATTACTCTCTGAGGTTTGCCATTGTCTGCAGAGAGGTGGCGGCCGTACAGAAAAATTATTTTAATTCAAATAATTTTCTGTCGCTGCTGGGGTTCGAACCTGGGTCTCCAAAGTTCGTTGACATAGCGGCCACGCACTTTAACCAACTACGCCACGGTCGCCACTTTAATATTTAGTTTAATTAAATTTATTATATCGCATTAATAAAAAAATTTATAAGTGATCGTAAATAAATTTTGCTTGTATGTTGGTACTAGTTATATTAATAATTGTTTGCATAACGAAACATGTGTATATACATATATAGAGTATTTGGCTACTTGTAAAAATTAACGAAAGAAATTTGAATTTTTCCGTTTTCGATATATTTTTTGCTGTGTGCAATACGACAGCTTCGTGCGTCTCGACGTGGTGCGGTGTGGTTCAAGACTTTTTCGGCACGATATTCTAATGGCCAGACATTAAAATATTTTTATTTGAATGTGAAATGTGAAAAGTGCCGCAACATTGCCACAACGGCAACAACAACAACAACAGCAATAACAACAAACAACAGCAACTACGTCTACTGATCTATTTTAGATTGTCTCAAAGCTATTTTCACCAATTTAAAATATTCTCGTAAAGAAGGAAATGAAATACATATTTTTAAAGCAACGAATTTAGATATATTTCGCAAAATTCAAGAAATTTATTTAAATATATGTACTTAAATTTATTTTTTTTTTCAATTTGCCTTAATAATGTCTACGAAGACAAATATTCTAGACAATGATTTAAATATTTTCAAGTTAATAAGGTCTTTTCTTGTTATCATTTGGTCCTTTCAGTTAAATCATCTGAAAAACTTGGAGCAGCTTAGGGTATACATACATTATTTTACTTACATTTATTAAAAAAGTCATAAATTAGGTGATATTTTCTCAATGTAACAGGCGAATTATGTAAAATTAAAAAATAAATGAAATTATTAATTACAAAATAAAAAACAAAAAAAAAAAAAAACACAAATTGGCCATTTCAGATTTTGTAAGAACTTTGACCGAGCTGGTTATGATCAATTGTGGTGTGCGTGTTATTGTTAACATTTCCAAAAATGATCGAGAACTGGACTTATAAGCTTTATGCCTAGTTTGAACCGCTAATGTTCATGAATGCTGAAGAAACTTTACACGACATTTTTTAATCTCAGAGGGTTGACGACGGATCAGTAAAAATTGATTTCATTTTAATAATTTTTTGCTTTATATGGGTTTTGAACCAGCCTCTCCCTGTTCGTAAGATTGGCTAACGGCCATAAAAAGTCTTTGAATTTTATCTAAATGTTTCAAAAAATATTTTTTTCTCCATTCATTAAAACGAAACACTCATTAAAAGAACACTAGACCGTATCACCAAAACTAACCTATATATGACCCGGCCACCTCAGACATGCCTACTCCGGAAAATGTCTTAATTGCAAAATATGCGGATGACAGGGCTTTAATATCTTCTGCAAAAAACTCCCATCGAGTCTTCTACTCAAACACAAATGGCACTGGAAAGAATTGAGTCATGGCTTACTAAATGGAACATAAAAAAGAATCCTAACAAATCTGCACACATAACGTTCTCGCTGAGAAAAGGTGACACAAAGGTGAAATCCCTAAACGGAATTCAAATTCCTCATAGTGCATCAGTAAAATATTTAGGATTGCACCTTGACCGCAGGCTGACCTGGAAAGACCATATAAAGGCTAAAAGACAACATTTAAGACTTAAAAGTCAAAAACTTTATTGGTTGATCGGCCCAAGATCGGAACTATCACTTGAGAACAAAGTAAGACTTTATAAGGCTATACTTAAACCTATTTGGACATACGGTATTCAGATTTGGGGCACTGCCAGCAACTCCAATACTGAATTACTACAGCGTTTTCAGTCAAAAACTCTCCGTCTATTGGTCAAAGCCCCGTGGTTTGTATCCAACGAGACCATACACAACGATCTGAATATACCATACGTCAAAAATGAAATTAAGAAGATTTCGCAAGCCTACCTTGATAGGTTAAGTAATCATGAAAATGAACTAGCTGTATCTTTATTAGATGCAAGTAATTTAATAAGGAGATTAAAAAGACGCCATATTTAAGATCTTCCCTTAATATAAATTTAAATTTTAAATATGTACATATTTTTATTTATAAGAAATAAAGCTTAGATTAAGTCATGATACTGTTATAGATTAAGTTTGAGATATAAAAAAAAATTGTGATATGTAATGTAGACGTATTTAATGTAATGCTCTATACTGTTATTTTTGAAATAAGATCTCATTTGCTGAATATCACAAGAAGATTGCAATAAAAATAAAAAAAAAAAATAAAAATATTTGACCCCACCTCTATCGTTAGACATTTAAAAGACATTTTCAAGAAAAATTTGTATTTCTTGAAAAAATTCACAAATATTACCTTTTTTTCGGCTTATAATCCGTCTTAATAACAGGTAAAATTACTTAAATTTAACTCATTTTTGTAGTGTTTTGATTTTTTATGATTTTGATGTTTTTATGATTTTAATTTTTATGCTTCATACAAATTTTTCTCAAAATCTAGTTATTCAATAAACGTGTTCACTAGACTGATTTTTTTTTCGCGAATCTTGTTTTTTTTAAATGATCACCCACCTTATCTCAGTTGCTACTATGTTAACAAAATCTAGAAAGCGCAAATAAGTAAAACTCACAAAAAATCATTAAGATCATGGAAACAAATGATATCCATAACATTTAGTTTAGATGCAGTTCCGACCGATTTTATCCCAAAAATAACACTTTCGAAATGTTCGTCACTCATACTCGAAGTTTTATTAATTTTCTAAATCTTTACGGGATTCAAGCTGGCTGTAGCACTCGTAGCTATCAAGCTTCGCGAAAATGTGCCACAAACGATTTTCGTCAGTGACTGCTGTGGCCGACTTGTGCACAATTTGGACGTTACGCTCGGTGTATTGCGAGTGACAAGGATAATTTGTGAAAACCATATAACTTCATAAATACGATTTAATATATAACGTCAAAATTAATCAATTATTTCATAAAAAATGTCTGCTATAATGCGCTTATAATATTTGAATGAGGGTTTTTATACCTAAAAATATACACATTCAAGAGTATGTTTAGTTTTTTTTTATTAATAAAAATGTAATATTAAGGTAGATACAGCATTTTTTATAGAGCGCTGTGAAAAAAAAGTGAAAAACGGTGACCAAGGTTGCTCCTCCTAAATTCATCTGAAACAAAAAACGAAAAAGATTATTAAACTAGATACTTAAAACTCGTGCTTGTCATGGCCAATTTTAAACATATTGATTTTTCACAAAATGACGGACTTCCGAATGTAAAGTAACGATTTTCGACCAAAAATTTGTTATTTTTTGGCCTATAACTAATGAATGAAAGAAATCCTATAACAAGTACGAGATTATTATGAATAAAATAAGCCTGCAAAAAAGTCAAATCGATTTTCTCTGAGTTTCGAGAAATTTTGGTCACCGACTTTGAAAACATGGTTTCGAGAAAAACGCGTTTGAAAATAAGGGCCGGCACGGCACGCTCTCAAAGGCCGTTCACTCCCTAGGCTATAACTTTGTTATTTTTTGAGATATCGACTAGATTCCACATAGACCACATATTCTTGAGATTTGAAGCTTTAAGAAAATGTAAAAGTTCTGGGTATAATTCCACCTTAAGTGCCCAGTAATGTCCACAAGGTTCCTTTTGTGTGTTTGAAGTAGTTGGGTAGTAGAAGTTAGCTTTTTGAAGTAAATTTTGTTTGTCATTCAACTTTGAACCATATATATAAAAGTATAAATGCCCTCGTTTACATGACGCACTATTTTTCCAGCATGAACAATAACTTTGACAGACTGGTCTACATAAATCCAAAGTGATTCTTTTAAATTTTTGGTTTGTTTTGAGTTTATTCACTTTTATGGGCGAAGTTATCTTGGCAGTGGAAAATACTCCAACTGATTTTATTAAAATTTTCACACAGTGATATAATAATTTTAATGAACTTATTGACCGACAGTGCAGCAAGGTTAAATGAATAAGATCTTGATACGAAAGGATTCTCTCGTTAAACTGAGTTTTAAGTTCATGAATTGGCTTTGATAAATCTCCACTTACGATATGTGGCCTCGGTAGTTGAGTAGTTGAATGCGCTCTTGAATGCCACCCTAGAGGACCCGGGTTCGAACCCCTGCCAGGCTGTTGTAATACTTTTTCTTATTTCTCTCTCATTTTAAATCAACTGAAATAAAAGAATTAAGAATATTTACTGTAGTTGGTGGATTTAACAATTAACAATTTCACTGTAGTTGGTGGAAAAGAAAGTTTTTGTGAAGCGGATCGCATAACTTAAATAACAAATCACAAATCTAAAAAATTATTCCTACATGAGTTTCTGCTATATAATCGCAGTGGCTTGCTAAAATTAATTGACTTGAAGTCAGAATTAGCAAAATTTTTTCAAGTAGGAAAACTCGGGGAAAAAAATGAACATTATTCCGAATCGCAGTGCACACACGTGAAAGCATTCGGGTTTACTCCGGTGCAACTCAAGTGAACACATCGATCACAAACGATCCTATAATACCCCGAACGCTCATTTTTATAAAATGGCGACATATAAGTAAAACAATGCAAACTTCATACAAAATATCCATGAATATTATAAATATATTTACCTGAGTTGGTTCTTCGAAAAATGTGGTCAAAATAATCAAAATACAAAGTGATAAAAAACACTTTCGAAGTATCAAATTCCTATTTGCTATTGCAGTGAGGTAATAGTGTGTGTACACAGGTCGAGTGCTCAGTGGAAAATGAGCTAAGCATGAGGCGAGTCGATGACAGTTGGTTGAAACTGTCAAGCATTACTAGGGAAAAAAATATCGTGCTGTCCAACAATACCCCGTGTCCAAGAATACCCCTACTTTCGCTAAACTGCGAAAAAATATAATATTTCATACATTCAATAGAATACTCGTATAAGCATTAAACCTGTGCCTTTAAACAATTTTGGGAACATATCGTTCCCTTCATGCCAAAAAAGCCAATGTGAATTTTTGTGTTTTTTGGGAAATTGAGTTTAAAGATTCGAATGGCTCAGAAAAATCGAAACATCCACAATTTCCAAAATTTCTTTTCGGAAATGGATGGCACATGTCTTCGTAATGCACAGTTAAAATTTGGTTCCCGTTACTTTACAAAAACATTAAAAAAAACTTTTTGTGCAATCATGTAACAATTTTTGCTAGAAAATTGTATTAAATTAAATCTCAAAATTATGGAAAAAGCTTTATCTAAAAAATTTTTTTCATACGTACACAGAAAATTATGTTCTTCGTCAATAGAAAAAAACAATCACTGTCCTATCTCATCGGTAGCGGTTGCAAGCTCATTTTTAGTGAAAAAATGTGCACTTTGGTGTTTTTGGCATAAAGGAAATTAACGATTCTGAAAATTTTGTACATGCGACTCTGTAAAAACTTTGGTAATGAAGACAATTGCAAAAGTCCTTCTGCGATTTATTTGTCAAGGCATTGTAAACGCCTTGAGCCAATAATTTCAGAAATTGACCTACTGACCTGGAAGTTATATGGTAAAATCTGAATGCATAACCAGAAAAATGCTATTTTTGAGATTAAAACAGAAAACAAATTGGAAAATTTTATTTAATTCATTAATCGACGGTTATTTTTCTATTTTTGAATAAATGTGAGGACAATGTATTCTGATAAAAAAAAAGTGTCAAGAAACCCCCATGTCGGTTTTAGGGAATTTTTAAATCCTAAAAATGTATCATTCCTGAGAGAAAAGTTAATTCTTAGCTGCTACAAAGTAGGAAGAAGACCACTGATTTTCTTCACTTTTGATGGAAACATATTATTCTGAATGTATCCTCAAAAGAAAAATAAAAAAAAAATTGTTTGCTAATATTGGAAATATTTAAAGTGAAAAAATGTGCACATTGGCGTTTTTGGCATGAAAAAAATATCAGAAAATGACATAGATGGTTTTAGCATGGAATTTTATCATTTTTTCTAGACCGAATTGGATTTTCTTGTTTTGGGGGAAGATTCTTTGCATTAAAATGCACCAGATGCAATTAAAAACTCAAAACCTATGTGTTTTCACAGTGGCGTTTTTGGCATAGAGGGGACGATATGGAGTTAGACGCTTGAGTTGTATGAATTGTATACAACATGAGTTGTAGGAATTAGATAGTTAATACTTTTACGAAAATAAATAAATAAAAAAAACCCAATAATAAATTTCATACTTTATGATTGCTCAAGTCGATCAAGTCCCCCATGAATTTATTTTCAAGATTGGAATAAAGAAATCTAAGAGGTTAACTTTTGCTGTTAGAATGCGTTACAAAAATAAGCAATCTTTTGATGCCACTAGATATATTTTTTTTTCATAATCGTTCTTTAGACTTAGTGTCGCATATTAAAGTTCCCCTAGTTTTCTTAATTGTTCATAATACTCTCCTGCTATTCTTGATCTTATAGTTTTAGAAAGAAAATTTCATGGATTATCCGCTTACTTTGAAAGCTCGATGGCGAACAAATGTTTACATGTTTTTTTCTTGATTCTTTATTTTGCATTCCAATGAAAGACCGGATTTGCCCGCATGCAGCACTGCCGTTGGTTGCTTGCCACCCTGATGCTACAATATCGCGTCTCGTGTCCCATGCGCTAACAGTAATCATAGAAAAACACATCCAACGCGGGCGCATAAATAGTTTCTGCCTTGTGCTCATCTGAGCATATCTGTGTGAGGAAAATGCCTGAGGATGCTGCAGCAGCTTTAGTGTTTTCCCATGTTGGTTTTCATTGGCTCTGGAAGTAGAAGTAGCTCACTACACTTTGTGGTTTCCATTACTTCATCTCTTGAATTCTTCATCTTTAGTGCGATTTCCGCATTCTCAAGCACGATGCTGCAAAATTCCTTTATATATGAGCTCATACTAGTTGAGTTTAGCTCACATTCTGTTGATCGTCGCAGTTGTTCAATTAACCTCACTTTTCTGTATAGAACTTGTTCTTATTGATACGATGCCAATTACGTGGTAGTTTCGATACCTGGATAAAGTGAATAGATAGATTTAAGTTATATAAACGATTTTTAGAAAAAAAAACAAGAATGTTTGCTCTCGTTATGTTAAAAAAATATTCATAAAAAATCAAAATATATGATTTTAAAATAAATATTATATATTTACAGTCCAAATTTTAAGAGAGTACTCAAGAACTCCCTTATGAGTATTTTTAGAACGTTAATTTTATTAAGAAAATACTTTTTTTTTAAGTATCCAATTTTTTTAAATCATTTCGAAGTTTTAATCATTTGAACCGATTTACTGGAGTCTACTCTGTAAAATTTCCATGATATTCTGGCACATTTGCGGTTGTATGTCAACTATGACTTTGCGCCAAATCCCATGTTTAATTACGAGGATAGGTGACATTGTAAATAAAATCTGGAAATAATGACTTCCGGCATCTTCTTGTTATCTTCAATTTTAGGTCTAAACTATCTCCTGAAATACTTGTGGGTTTTCACTTCCCCAAATACGACTCTTCGGCTTGTTCACGTCTCTACCAAGCCAGAACATGCTTCATCGTGAAGAAATGCTGAATCATAATTTTTGTTGTAAGTTTTTTGAACTTTCTTCTAACTGATTTAATGACGGGGTTTTACTTTTTAACCTGAACCCTGTATATAAGACCGAATTGAAATTTATATTTAGCTGTTCGAGGTCTCAAAAGTCAGGGACAATCTTAAAAAATGATTTTTGCGTAATATTTTTCCAAATTTGAGTGAATTCATCACAAGGATTATGATAAGCCAAATTTGTCAATTCCACGGCGGGGTCAGAAATTGAAATTGTCTTCCGGCTTGTTAAAGCGTATTCTGCATTTGGATTTCCATTTTCATCCAAACATAGAAGAACTTACACAAGTATTGAAGTCTGCCTACCATGGACAGCGCAGAATATACCCTGATGGGGAACTGAGGCAACAAGTATTAAATGATGATTATCTCGAAGAAAATTTTTTGCAGCGATGAGGCCTATTTTCCGCTATGTGGATACGTGAATGAGCAAAATTTCCATATATTGGGAACTCTGAAAAACCCCAAGTAATTGTGGAGAAGTGATTGCATCAGCAAAAAGTGATTGTCTGGTGTGCATTATGGTCTGGTGAAGTCATTGGTCCGTATTTTTTTTTAAAACGATCAAGGACCGTTACCGTTACAGTCAATTCTGGGCGATATGGCCGTATGTTTACTTTTTTTTTTGTCTTGACATTGAATATATGGATCTGGACGATGTGTGGTTTTAACAAGATGGGGGCACAAGCCACACAATAACACCAATTAGGGCTTTGTTGCAACATAAATTTCAAGGACGACTTATTTCGAGATTTGGCGATGTGAATTGGCCTCCGAGGTCGTGCGATTTGACGGCTCTGGTCTTTTTTTTTGCGTAGCCCCCAAAATATCGTGTTAAGGGGACTATATACCCAAAAATTTTTTAAAAAAAATTTTTTTTGCATTTTTTTAAAGCTTCAAGTCTCAAATGTTTAAAATTGCAAGTCAATATCTCAAAAAATAACAAAGTTAAAGCCTAGTGAGTGAGCCGCCTTCGAGAGCGCACCGTGCTGGCCCTTATTTTAAAATGCGTTTTTCTCGACACCATGTTTTCAAAGTCGGTGACCAATATTTCTCGAAACTCAGTGAACCGATCGTTTTGATTTTTTGCAGGCTTATTTTATTCATAACAATCTCGTACTTGTCATAGGATTTTTTTTCGTAGCTTAGTTCATTAGTTATAGGCCAAAAAATAACATATTTTTGGTCGAAAATCTTTACTTTACATTCGGAAGTGCCATTTTGTGAAAAATCAATATATTAAAATCGGCTATGACAAGTACGAGTTTTAAGTATATAGTTTAATAATCTTCTTCGTTTTTTGTTTCAGATGAATTTATGAGGAGCAACCTTCGTCACCGCTTTTCACCTTTTTTTCACAGCACTCTATAAAAAAACGGTATCTACCTTAATATTAAGTTTTTTTTTTAATAAAAAAAACTAAACATACTCTTAAATGTGTATATTTTTAGGTATAAAAACCCTCATTTAAAATATCCTTTAGGTTTCCTTAAAAAAATTCAAAAAACATGACCTTTTTTTTCGGCTTCTGGATATATAGTTCCCTTTAACGTGAATATACCTCAAACTCTTGAGCAATTAAAAACTATTCGTCAAGTCATGGCCGAGCTAATGCTCGCGTTGAACACAAAAATCATCGATAATGACCTAAAAAGGTTGAGTTTTGCAAAAACTCCCGTGGAGGACATTTGAATGACATTGTATTCTACGCATAATGGCAAAGTTCAAACATAATAACGAAATAAAAAAAAAATATTTTATCGAAATCTGCATTTTTAGTGTGTTTTTTTAAACTTTACTTTCCGAAGGAGAAAGCTGAACAAGATACTATCCAGGATGCTACTGAAACGAAAAGTAGGTAAAAATTATTTTTTTATCACAGCAGCTCTAGACACCGGAACATCCTTCTCTTACTCCTTTCAGATCGTAAGAAATAGTTTTAAAACTTTATACGCATGTAAAACTTTTATTTGAAATAATTAGTGACAAATTTAATCTTATGCTTCTTTCAACGTTGTTAATTAAAAAAAAAAAAATTAATAATATTTCGACAACTTACATTATGTGTTCCCAGAAGTATGTAAATGTATAAACATTGTAATGCTGTGTCATTTGTAAACGTTTTATTGCCCATGAAAAAACATACACATAACATTCCATACATTCCACAACTAGTATTCAAATTCAAATTGATGTCTCATCAGAATAGTCGATGCAAGATTCCGATATACCAATCAATGAATAAATAAAATAAAAAATAAACGCCGCGCTTTATATATATGTATATTTTTTTTTTAAACGTACGCAATATCGTTCAAAGTCATCGTCTGAGTTTCTATTGATCAAGCATTCATAAGAAAAAAAAAAAGAAAACAAATTCCATTTACATACATTGATTCTGGTTTTCATCCCAAAGAAAACTCATGGAGATGCCAAGTCAACAAAAAAGCCAAACCGTTGGAATTCCACAAAATTGAATGGGGACAGAGGGACTGGCACTCAATTAGCTACAACTGCAATGGTGCACCCAGCTCCCATGGCGTACGATAGCTGGTATTTCTAAGACAATAAGTTGAATAGATCAATCGTATTGAACAAACATAGCAACAAAAACAACAAAATCAACAAATAGCTGGAAAGTGCAATGGCTTTGGAATAATTGTCGCCGTGACCACTTGATTGGCACACTTAATGAATCGGTACCTCGCACTTACAAAGCGTATACACACACACATATATATATATAAATACACATATGGTCGTAAAACTATGAACCAAGTTACTCTACTCGTATACATTGTTAAAAGGAGTTGCAAAGTTCCAAAGAAGAAGAGAAACCTTTGCGAGCTGTCCATAAGAACCCAAAGTCTGGTCTGGCTAAGTGAGCTCAAATGAAGTGAAGTGATTTTTGTTTGTCTGTCGCCTGGTAGGTGTTCCGCGTTCCGGGACAAGAAATTTTCACATCCGAGATTGAGTGTCTGCATGGTAGATGGTGGATGGGTATTCTTAATGTTTGCTTACTTGTACATATATGTATGTATGTGTACGTCGATCGATGGAACCGGCGGCAACAGTTAAACGCACAATTCCAAGAAAAGAACTGCGTGTAAGACGATCTCTGTGTGTATCGTTCGTTTGTTGTTTTGCTTACATTTTCGTAAATTGCATGCAGTATGATGCCAGCATTGTGAATGCCTGGATGGTTCCGGTATACACAAAGCAATACCTACGAGCCGCCCTGTAAGCAATATCTGAATGTCAGCATGGTCTAATTTTCATTCTTGAGCTAAGCAGAGTCAAGAGAGACATTTTTATCAAAGAATATTAAAGGAAGAAATATCTACTATCTATTTGCTTATTTCAGGATATGCAGTATTCGGTTGCTTTCAATGGAGCCTACGCATCCATGACTTTAATGGAGCAGAGCATTTTTCAAAGGTTGGTTAATAAATGTAATGGTTCTGAAATTGTTTTTGGATGGCCAAGCTGTAAGCAAAAATACTCAGTTATGGACAAATAATGCTATGTGCATGAAATGAGATCCGCTATTTTATTTTTTTATAAAAAACACTTTACGTGAAATTGGCACCGGTATTATTTTTTTTTAGAAATTCGGGTTTTTGGTGGGCGGTATTGTGCCTTAAAACTCCTTAAACTATTTCCTGTTTTAAAATATTAAAATATGGATTTTTTGTTTTAAGATACTCTCTACGACACACAAAACAATTTCCGAATTTCTGAAAAAAGAAACTTTATGGCGGAACCAACTCCATTGAAAAAACTCAGCACCTCATAAAAATTATATCATTACATTGTATCGTTTCTCAAATCAGCCTCATGTGGACACGCTGTGAAGCATTTTCTAATTTATAAGGCCATTGTCCGTAGAGAGGTGACAGCTGATTAGAAAAATTCATTTTTTCTCAACAAATTGTCTGTGTAAGATACTCTTTTAACAAGCAGAGAAAAAAAGTCTGTGTTCGATGGGATTTAAATCCGGGATCTCCCGCAGTTCGTTGAACAGCGACCGTCACACGATAACATTATAAATTATTTGTAAATAAAAAAGGCGAAGTTAACTTTATGCACATGATAAAAACAACTTTTGGGGTTAAGGTTTTTTAGTGAACTCTTTAAGATATTACTATTCGGAATAAAAATAGGCTTAAAGCGACATCTCCGGGAGAAACACCAAATTTCTGAACCGAATATTCATCGGTTTAAAATCGGTTAAACTTGGGAAAAGCTTCGATGAGGTTCATCACCTAATAATGGATAAGCTTGTAATGATCAGCATTTCAGGAACAATAAAAGTTAAAATCCTGCTTTCTATGCTAGAACTTTCAGTTTATAACGTACATTTAAATTGGTGGTTAGGAGTGTCGATTTAAATTCTTTCGATGTAAAGCACACGTAAAATACCAAAACGTACATCTTCTACGAATAACTCATGTATGTGGGGGCCAGAGATCTGCATGAATCGATTCATTTTGCTGTTTCAAGTTCCTTTAATTTTTCAACTCCCTGCAAGTCGAGGCAGGCAAGCAACAAGTTTGCGCGATTCATAGGCAGCAAAAATCAAGTCGCCAAATGTAGAAAACTTGAAATGTAGAAACTTGATCTGTAGAAAACTTGAAATGTAGAAACTTGAAATGTAGGGAAAAAGCAATTATTTTGCCTACAAATCGTTTATTTTCAAGTCTGTTTACGAAATTCGTGGAATTAACTTCGTGTCGTCAATGCAAACTTCGTTTCTCGAGTTGAGAAACCAGTTTAACTTTAAAGAAGTGTCGACCACAACAATAGCTTTTGTCTCATTTACTCTTTCATATATACGCAAAACGACAAAGTGTTGCTCCCCACTCGTGTGTGCTACGCAGTCGACACTGCTTTAAAGCATTGGATTGAAGTACGTTTGTTTGTTTTTTTGTTGTTGTTGTTTATTTTTTATTTTTTCACTTTGTATAGAAAAGTATAAGTAGACGCTCGTCAGTAGCTTTCTGCGGCAGCGCAGTCGCATAGACTTGAAAACAGACTTGAAAAGTAGAAAGCTTGGTTTTTTCTACCAATTAATGTAGGGTAGAAACAAAATAGAATCAAGTCTGACTTATGATTTGTTTTTCAGAAGCAAGTCGAGACTTGTAGGGTAGAAACATATCAAGTTTCTACAAGTCAAGTCGAAACTTGATTATTTTCAAGTTAATTGATTTTCAATTGACTTGTTGCAGATCTCTGGTGGGGGCAGACATTCCTCGTCAGTCTAACAACCCAAGCTAATATGAATGAATTTTTTTTATAGTTGTTGTTGTTTCTTTTTGTAAATTTTATGTTTTCTCAAGAATTTTGCTTTTCTTTTATGATATTTTGTTTTTGCTTTAGTTTGATTTTTATGTTTACTTTGGCATTCCGATGTGCAGCAGACAGTTCTTAAGCATGGCGCAGCACCAAGAATTGGCAGGCGGCGGTGTTGGCCGTGGTACGGTTGCGCGTTCGTTAGTAGATGATTTCAACAGCAACAGGTAGGTCACCTCTGCCTGAATCTATCTCTGTCTTTCAGCATGGAATTCTGCTTTTGAAAGTATGACTTTGCTGTTGATTTTTGTTGTTGTTGTTGTTGTTGTTGTTGTTGTTGTTGTTGTAATGTTCGTTCGATGTTGCTACTTTAATAATTTCGTACCTTGAAAATATTGACAAAAGTTGTATTGTACATGTTGTTAGTGTTTCCAGAAACTTTGCACATACTTGTTGCTTTAGCCGTTTTTATTTTTTTTTCATTATTTTTTTGACCGAATTTAGGTTTGCTCACAAGCGCATTCCTTCCCACGATCATTAATAAAACTGACACGTTTTCGTATGTGATCGGACGGACTGACAGAATGACGCGTTCTCGAGCAATAAATGGCGTAAAAATGCTTCTGGCTGCGTTCTCTCTTTCTCGTTGCGTCGCTGAAGTGCCATTGAATGAATTTTGGTTTTGTTTTATTCTGATAAAATGTTAATTTAAATTATAACGGAATCAACTTGCTAATAGAATGCTTGCATTATTTGTAGATGTTACACTTATTGTTAAACTATTACTTTTACCTAACTAGAAGTTAGCATCCTTTAAAAATTTTTAATTGGACATCTCAAAACTAGGTAACTTATTTTGAAAGAAGGAAACTATTTCTATTACATAATATATTATATCATCTATACTATTATATAAAAGGCGTCTCTCGAATTTTCATCGTTCAATCAAGGGGGTAAATGCTGAACCGATTTAAAGAATTCTTTCACTATTCAATTGCTATAATAAGCGATTCTGCTACTGGGTACTACGTTTTTGGTAAATCTTTTTATTTAATTATTTAAGAATTCGTGCATTTTAATCCATGCTGCCATTGTATAAGCAGCACGAAATAACAGCAAACAATAGCTTAAGCTCTTTGTTGAGAGAGAGAGGTGAGATTCTACAACTCACCGCGCTGGTCTCTTGAGTGGACGGACAATTGCACTCAGTTAATTCCTGCTACAGTGTAGCCATAAGCCCAATATATCGTATTTATTTGCGTGCCACTCTTTTTATTTCAATATCTACTGAGTTAAATAATCCAATAAATATATTGAGATAAATTTTACAGCATCCTAATATATTAAAATGAATAGTGGTTTGTTCGGATGCTTAAAACTTGAAAACGACTGGACCAAATTAGATACTTCCTTCTGTGAATTTGTTCGTAATTGTTACGCGAAGGTTTTGGAAAAAATGCACGGAACATTGGACAAGGAGGCGGGGCACCTCCAATACAACCCAAATCTACGATAGCGAATAGCTTTGAAATTATAGGTCGCATAGCATCGGAATTCGGTGTTCAATTTACAAGTGCCGTTCCACAGGAAAAATTTTATGGGTGTTGGACGTGGGGCGTGGCACTTTTTCAGCAGACCAAATTTTCGGTATATCTTTCAAGCTATAAGTCACACATCAATGAAACTTGGTAAGAGCGTACTATTTAGTCGCGTCCTTCGACTAGCAAAATTAAGCAAGCATTGGACAAGGGGGTGTGACACCGCCCATATAATTCAAAAATATGATATCGAATAGCTTTGGAAATACATGTCGCATAACAATAAAACTCAGAATGGAATTACTATTAGGTGATGTCCTTCTATGTTCTAGAAAACTGAGACGGACTTTGGAAAAGAGGGTGTCGTTCCGCCCATACAAGCTAAATTTGTGATATAGAATATCTTTGGATATAAATGTTGCACAACAATGTTACTCAGTATGGAGTTGCAACTTGGTGATATCCTTCTACTGAAAAACTGGGACAGACAGGTCTTTCCATGTATAGTGGTTTGCATGTACGTTGAGTGTTTTAACATTATCTTTTTTGGGCCATCTTGAACACCAGAGGGCGCTGTAGTACAACATTTTTTGCAAAACCACCTTAAACTCCCAAAACGTTCATGCGATTAGAATGAAAATTGATATATAGTGGTTTTTGTGTACGTTGAGTGTTTTTCTGCTATCTTTTTTGACGCATCTTGAACACCAGAGGGCGCTGTAGTATAACTGTTTTTACAAAACCACCTCAAACTCCTGAAACGCTCATGCGATTAGAATGAAAATTGGTATATAGTGGTTTTCAGGTAGGGTGAGTTTTTTTCATCTCCTTTGATCCACCTTGGACACCAGATGACGCTGTAGTATTACCGCCATGTAAAACTGGCTAAATATAATTTTTTGTTATTTTTGTAGGTAATATTTTTTTATTTTTATATATTACTCAAACTTGACTTATACATTGCGTTTCTTAATAAATGAAGTATATACCCAGAAAATTTGGTAGCGTTATATAGAAAAATGGCTTTGCAACAGTCAAAAATGCATAAGAGTGGGAAACATTTAGCCAATTTTGCTCGCCACTGTAGTTGCTGGGTGCAGCAACGCGCGCCGGGAAAAAGCTAGTATATAATATATCATATGAAAATTTTATTCGAAAACCTCTTTACCTGATTGACTGATTTTAATATATATGTTGCAGTCATAATTTTACAGGATTTTTAAAAATATCCATTTTCAAGATTCCTTGTTTCCATATGTGCCTCGTTCAATTTTCTTATTTATACTCACTCATTTGCTCCATTCGAAGTGCTCGGAGTTGTGCTTTCTTTTCGCTCGAAATCGTCAAGATAGTGCAGCGAAATACGAGAAACTTTCAGTGGTAGTCATGGCAAACAAAATAAATATAATTTTAGCTTGTGTCGTGATGGAAAATAAGAACAAAACAATGATCGGCATTTTATTACTGCAAATTAAGAAAACAATAATTCCAGTTCGCCTCAAACTGTAAGCATTTTTACTGACTACAGTGCTCTTCAAATTTGGAGTTGAAAAATATCCCAATGGGGAAATGAGAGGTCATTATTGCCATAACTAGCTCATTAACTAGTTACCCCGTAAGCATATGACATTACGTCCTCGCTTACAGTTTATAAATAAATAATGTCTAAGAAAATGTCTCGTAACAACTTCGTAACAACGAGACGAACAGCCACGAATCAACTCAACACGACCAAATCTTACTTCCTCGCTTGCGATTTGAAAATAAATAACCTAGGCTGTAATACCTGTTGGCACCATACATTATCGCCTATGACAAGCCCATGTTTATCTAATACCTTATTTCTGTGTGTTTTAATCCAGCAAAGAACTACCTCCCTTTACCAAGTTATCATTATGTAACTAGTTCTGGAATGAATACTTCCCCTACTGGGATTATAATTATTGTTCTAATTTTTTTTAAACTATAAACTTGATTTTGTGTAGAGTTTAAAAAGCAAAGTTTTAAATTATGTTCTGTTGGAAATTATTTGAAATAAACAGATAGAAACCAAAGAAGGAAAAAAATTGGTTTTCTGATCCTATTGAGTATTATTTAGTCTTTATAGTTTTTAGGATATGTCAGCTCTTATAAACTTTTCTGCCGATGCGTCTTAGAGATGCTGGTCCAGTGATCTAATTGATCATAAAGTTGAAAACACCATACGATAAAGTCATCACTAAAACCTTAAAGTATTTGATATTGAATGCAGTAGAAAGGTCTTTCTCGATTTTAGATATGCTCAGTATTGGTGCCATAAGTTTTATTTTTAGTCGGTGTCATTCTACCAGGCCGGTCAATCTTTCAAAGTGTGAGTCAAGTTCAAAGATTAGGAGATATAAGATTGTGTGTTATAACAAAAAAAAAAAAAAAAAAAATTTCTGGAGGCAAATTTTTCGATTTTAGAGAACCCGTAAAATCTTTATTTTTGGGCAATCATGCTTCGTTTTTGAGGTATGAGTATTTTTAATTTTTTGAGGTCACATCGACCAACCCCTCTATTTGTGGGCCCCGAATTTCGGTTACTCTCTTTATTTTTGGTTTATCTTGCTTTGATTTCGAGATATGACGTATTTATTAATTTTTGAGGTTATGCGAAATGTTGCCTCGAATTTTGGTTTCCCTTTAAAAAACCGTAAAAATTCTTATATTTGGACTATCTTGCATTGTTTTCGTGATATGGTGTTATGGGGTCATATCTACCGACCCCTCTACTTGTGCGCCTCGAATTTGGGTCCCTCCTTAGCGAACTGAGAACAATCCCTGAAAATTCATCGATACTGATGAAGGGTGCAGTCGGCTTGCTCGCTATAGTGTTCCGTTGCTTTTACTTAATTGTTGCTCTATGTTTTAATATTTTGTAACGAACGCTTTTAGTAACGAAAAGCTTTCAAAATATGCAAAGTTTGTTTTGTTCACTTCATACAGAACATTCTTATTGGATATCAATGCTACACTTAAGGGGGACTATATATCAAGAGGCCGAAAAAAAAAGGTAATGTTTGTGAATTTGTTTAAGGAAACCTAAGCATTATTTTTAAATAAGGGGTTTTTGTACCTAAAAATATACACATTCAAGAGTATTTTAGTTTTTTATAATTGAAAAAAAAATTGAATATTAAGGTAGATACAGCATTTTTTATAGAACGCTGTGAAAAAAAGCTGAAATGCGGTAACCAAGATTGCTCCTCCTAAATTTATCTAAAACAAAAAAAAAAATGAAATATATTATTAAACTAGATACTTAAAACTCTTACTTGTCATAGCCGATTTTGAAAATATTAATTTTTCACAAATGATGGACTTCCGAACGTAATTTAATGATTTTCGATCAAAATTCGTCATTATTTTTCCTAATGAACGAAGCTACGAAAAAAATCCTATGACAAGTACGAGATTATTATGAATAAAATAAGCCTGCAAAAAATCAAAACGATCGGTTCACTGAGTTCTGAGAAATCTTGGTCATCGACTTTGAAAACATGTTTCGAGAAAAACGAGTTTGAAAATAAGGGCCAGCACTGCGCGCTCTGGAAGGCGGTTCATTCAATAGGCTATAACTTTGTTATTTTTCAGATATCGGCTTGAAATTTTAACCACAATATTTTGAGACTTGAAACTTTAAGAAAATGCAAAGATTTTTGAAAAAAATTCTGGGTATATAACCCCCCTTAAGTATACTGCACAAAAAAACTGTACGCACAACAAATAGTGAAGTCTTGAATAAGTTTTGTGCAGTTCACTAGCTTGTTTTATCTAAAGTCAGGAGTTAAGCATAATTTGTAGACCTAGAATTGAATTTAACTGTGATATAAAATATGTGGACCGTACATGACTGAATGCAAAAAATGTTTTAATATAGAAAATAATTTTCTCTGCGGATGTCACTTTTCTGTAGACAATTGCAAGCCTTGGAGAGTGAATGAAGTAATTAAAAGCATCTTGAGGGCATGGTACTAGTTATTAAAAGTCGGTATAATCTGTATAGTACTTATCATTTGAACACAGTAATCAGTACAGATCATTTGATTGAAATGTATAGGTTGCTGCTTAATTTTGGTAACACCAGTGATGACACATCAATTTTAGCAGCAGCATCGTAATATTTGACGTTTTTAATTGTATCCCTTCTTAAAACATTTTATCCTACGAGTGCTATTTGTGTTGTTTAAAGTGACTTGAAAAATTTATCGTGACCATAAAATGAAATTAAATCTTTAACATCTCGGGCCACAGCATTTCGGGAATTTTCCGATTCAATCCTATTTGTAGGTTGCTCCAGGATGAATTTCGTTAAGGTAGTCCTAGTAAGAGTATAAGTCGTCAACTAATAGTTGCGATAAAGAGTGGAAAAATAGAGCAGTAACGGTGAAAATTTGTTTTAACTCATTACCACACGCTGGAAAACCTAGTTGTACAAAACACATGGGTGTTTAAAGACTTCTAACAGATTGTTTCGTGTTTTTTGACGAGTTCTTAAAAATTTATAATGATTTTTATCGGTCAGTTTATGGATGGCGTTTTAAAAATGGGTCATATATATGAAAATTCAGCAAAAATGGCTTTTTCAGAAAAAAATTCATTACTTCGCCTTTTTTCAATATTAAAAGCTAAAAATGTACGTACAACATATACCACTACCATAAAAAAATAACAGTAACAGGCGCGCCGATCATTTAAAAAGTATATTTATTTTACAAAATTACTGGAGAGAAGAATGAAAAAAATTATAAATCATAAAATTTGATTTTTTTTTTTATTCCATTCGCTTTTAAATATCAATTTAAAAAATATTATTTTTATATTTGAACAAAAAGAAATTTGTTCAGAATGCATGCATAAAGGGAACTGATGTTCCTCGTAAACCGGTCTTCTACAGGCCGAACATCCTGTATTCGCTCATTCGAAAGTATACAATCCCCGTGGACAATTTTACATTCTTACGCGGAAATAGGTGACAAAAAAGCCAACACGCAGTAATCAAACGAAAAAAAAAAAAATTTATTTCACTTCTCACATGTAGACGCGGAACTTTTTTAGTCAAAAAATTGTTTCGAAAGTATCTTGTCAATTTTTTTATTTATGGGCATTCAAGACATAAAAAATTCTTCATATATTGAAACTAAATATTTTCATAACCTTTAACCCACGTTTTATCCCACAAGGAACGTAGGTTTATTCAATAAAAAATATCATATATGTAGTAATTTAAAACTTGAACATCTTTTACTTTTTGATTTTATTTATTTTTCAGCACGACCTGTTTCTTCCGTGGCTCTACTACGACTACTCGCCAAAACCAGCGCGTGGCTAGGCTCACATATTTCCTTATGATATAATATAAATATATATGTACATACATGCTTATGATGATAGGACAGAGAGCGAGAGTGACCACACTCATATACTTAGATGCTAAAACTACATACATACAAATAATACCGAACGAGAGTCAATAGTCAAACTGCTTGGCACTTTGACAGAAGCCAAACTACTGGGTGGCTACCACATAATGCCACAAACTCGGTCATCCTGACTTCAGAGATCATCCTGATCTCTCGGTCTTCCTTTGAACCAGGGCCGGATGTTCCCCACTGCCCAAACTCCGATATACGGATTGCGTGAAAGCTGAAAACCTTCCACATCACCTAGAAGATATCTGTCATTACGCAAAACTTTAATAACTTTGTAAGGCCCTTTAAACTTTGGAATCAACTTCTTTGACGTTCCAGGATGTGAGTCGAAATTTTTTACTACAACGTAATCGCCTTCTGCGTAATTTGTTGGTTTTTTGTGTTTTTTATCAAAATATTTTTTATTATAGTTTTGTGTCTTCTCTTGGCTTACGGCAGCCTTTTCCCAAATAATTTCGCGTTCCTTTGCAACATTTCCGTTTTCATACAAATTTTCTTTTAAAACATCAATTACTTTTCCTCTCTGTTCAACACCAAATAACATTAAACTTGGACTTGTTTTGACTGACCTGTGTAAAGTATTGTTTAAAGCATATTCAACAGTATCTAACACGGAATCCCAGTATATTTTTTCTTCGGGTTTGACTAGTTTTGCGATCATAGGCCCTATCGACTTATTGAGTCTTTCTACCTGCCCATTTGCTTGTGGAGAACCAGTGGCGATTTTTAAGTGGCAGACATTGTTTGCCTTTACAAATTCCTCAAAATCCGCGGACGTAAAACAGCTTCCTCTATCCGAAATTAAACATCTCGGACGACTGTACGCTCGAAAAAAATCTGTTAAGGCCTGAATCACTTCTTTTGTACTGGTCGTTTTTGTTGGGTAAAGCCTTACAAACTTTGTAAACGCATCTACAATAACAAGTATATGCTTCTTTGCTGACCTTGAATGGTCAACAGGGCCATAATGATCGACATGTATAGTATCAAAAGGTGTTTTCCCTTTTGGTATATTGTGCAAAAATCCCTCCTCGCGGCCATGACTACCAGAGAACACTATACATTTTAAACAGTTTTTAATATGGTCCCCTGTTTTTTCTCTCATCTTAGGAAACCAGTAACTTTTGCCTATTAAATCACAAACCTTATCTATTCCTACGTGGCCGACCTCATTGTGGTATTTATATAGGACATGACTCTCCATATCTTCGGGTACATAGAACCTTGACATACCTTCTCCACCTTTTCGATACAAAACCCCATTGCGCATTTCATAAAATGGACTTTCTGTTTTTTCTAACTGATCGCGAATTTCACATATTTTCTTATCTCTACCTTGGCATATGACTAAGTTTTCTTCGAACGTATTCGGTTCAATGACCAATACAGTAGTCGACCGACTTAATGCATCAACATGTTGCATGCGAGTGCCTTCTCGATGTTCTACTGTGTAATCGTAGTTCAACAGTTCTAAAGCCCATCTGGCAATTCTTGGGTTCATATCTTTCTTGTTTAACGTTAAAGTTAACGAATTGCAATCTGTAACTATTTTGAACTTCTTGCCTTGCAAGTACACACGAAACCGCTTTAAAGCATAAATAATGGCTAAAGTTTCTAGCTCGAAGCTATGATACTTAGACTCAGTTTCGGTGGTGCGTTTCGAAAAATAGAACACGGGGTGCATAAGGCCGTCTTTTTTCTTTTGCAGTAAAATTGCCCCAAAACCCACGGAACTTGCATCGCAGTGCAACTCTGTTTCATCATTAAAGTCGTAAAGTGCCAGTATTGGAGTTTCAATCAACTTTTCTTTGAGTGTCTCATATGCTTTTAAGTGTTCAGGACCGAACTGAAAAACTTGATCTTTCCTTGTCAGGTCATGTAATGGTTTTGCAATCAGGGAAAAGTTTTTTATAAATCTTCTAAAATAGGAGCACATGCCCAAGAAACTCTGAACTGACCGAACAGTCTTAGGTATAGGAAAATCTTTAATGGCTTCGACACCTTTGCTGTCAGCTTTTATCCCTTCGCCCGAAACGTTATATCCCAAATACTTCACTTCCGATTGCAAAAACTCACACTTATCTAATCTCAACTCTAACTTGTTCTCAACTAGTCTTTTAAAAACCTCACCTAATATCTGAAAATGTTCATCGTATCCTACTGTTGCGATCATTATATCGTCAAGATAAACAATCAGTTTTTCTTCTCTAATCATATCTGAAAATATTTTGTTAATGAACTTCTGGAACACTGAAGGCGCATTCTTCAAACCGAAAGGCATTCTTGTGAACTCAAACTGACCTAACGGCGTGACGAACGACGTATATTTTACAGACTTCGAATCCATATAGACATGGAAAAATCCATTTTTTAAATCTAATTTAGTAAACAAACGTTTATTAGCAAGCCTGTCCAACAGATCATCTATTAGAGGGATTGGATAGCTGTCTCTGCTCGTGGCTTTATTAAGGGTACGAAAATCGATACATAGTCGTAAATCACCGGTTTTCTTTTTTACCAACACTATGGGCGAAACGTACTCCGACTCACTCACTCTAATATATCCCTTATCTAAATAATCGTCCAAAATTTTCTGTAACTCGTGTTTTTCTGCATACGACAGGCGCCTCGGAGAACAGTGGAAGGGTTTCTGATCATTTAAATTTAGCTTCATCTCATATTTCAACTTTGGTTCTTTAGGGCGTTCCGCTTCTAAGTATTGAACACGAAGTATATTCAAAAATGCATTTTTAATTTCAAACCCCACATCCGGCCCTAGTTCAACATCTAACTCATCGATGGAACAACCGTAGTCAACCGACATGAGTGCGTTTTCGAAACTATCAACACATTCGGTAAAACTACTTTCTTCAATTTCATTTATTTCTTCTGTACTCTTTACCTTATCTTTGTATTCAACTGTGCTTTGACTCTCATTTGGTTTACATCTATCATTTTTATTTGGTTCACATTTATCATTTTCATTTTTGACAACCGCTTCATCTTTTAAACTAGAAACAAATTTAAATTTACATAATTCCAAAAAATCCCTGCCTAGAATGGCATCAAAAGCTGTTGTTTCATTCTTAACAATTCTCATTTTTATTTTTATTTCATTTTTATTAAACATTAAACATAAAATAATTTCGCCGACAACTTCTAAGCGACTTTTATTTAAACCAAAAAATATTTCATTATCTGCTTTACTAAGTTTTACGCCATCCGGCAAGCAGCACAGCCGAACGAAACTTATTGGACTTCCTGAGTCCATTAAACATCCTAAACCAAAATATAATTTAGGGTCACTCTCAATAAAAAATTTAAAAAACCTTACATAGTTATTTTCGACCATCATAACGACGTTCTTTCGCTTTGAGCACGCAGCCGCATGGTGGGAACGATCACCGCAAACAAAGCAAGCTCCAAATTCCCTCTTTGACTTTCTGCATTCAGCCGCATAATGTCCCAAAGCATTACAATTGTAGCATCTTATGTTGAATTTCGTTGCAGACTGTGACTGGGTGGCACCTGTGTCCGCTGCTAGTTTGGGTACCACTGGCCTCAGAGAATTGGTCTGGTGTCGAAGTTGAATATTTAAAAATGCCTGTAAGAGCTGAGTCTTTGTCTCGTAGCATTGCATATATGCCTGCGTTTTGAGTTGCTCATCCGGGATGCCGTCAATCAAATAATCGATGACTTCGCTTTCGCTGATGTTTAACTTGTTGGCACCGACGAGTTTATCATGGTAATAATCAGCAAAACTCTCGCCGTGTTTCCAACCTCGTAATTCAAACTTGCGGCGCAACAACAGCTTGCTCTCTCTGGTTGAAAACAACCCTTTCAACTGACGCGTCAGCTCTTCAAATGTCTCAGTTGCGAAATTTGGCCTGGAATGTAGCCACGCAAGCGCTCTCCCTTTCAACTTACTGAACAATAAAGTGCGCAGCACGTTCTCGTCGACCACATATGCAGCTCTCAAGCTCATCATCTGCGAAAACCAAACGTCGAAATCGTTGTTTCCATCGAACTCTGGCATGAGGTCTCTGAGCACGTTAAACGAAGTGGGTGACGTCACGCCGCTTGCCTCGCCGGTCGTTGACGGTGAAGTACCAACTGTAGTTATATTCTGCTCTCTTTGCAGTAACATATTTTCACGTCGCAGTAGCTCAATTTCGCGACGCTGTACCTCCAACTCTCGTCGCAAGAGTTCCGTTTCATCCCCTCTAATTAGGTTGTCTGTCGCGCTTTGTTCTCTCTCTGGCATGTGTGGTACGTCTTCTTGTGGGCACTCTCCCCTCTCCGCAGCCGACAGCTCGTTCAAACGTACGGCCAGCGCAGCTTTGTTGCCGCTGGTTGATAGGCCAAGATGCTGTAACCACGCGCGCAATTGTGCAGCAGAATATTCAGCTGCGTCGATGGAATTTTCCATGTTGTACAGTTTCACTTCTATGTTTTAATTTTGGTCTTTCTTTTGTTTTAAGAAAAATTTTCTTTCTTTTTCCGCACTTTTGTTCTATCTTTTCTTTTATAATTGTTTAAAAATTTTCTTTCTTTTTCCGCACTTTTGTTCTATCTTTTCTTTTATAATTGTTTAAAAATTTTCTTTCTTTTTTCTATCACTCTTTCATCTATCATTTGGTTTTTAAATTGTTATTTTTCACACTTCGGTCTGTCTCTTTGTTTTTGAATTCACTATCCCACTTCTGATGTAGTAATTTAAAACTTGAACATCTTTTACTTTTTGATTTTATTTATTTTTCAGCACGACCTGTTTCTTCCGTGGCTCTACTACGACTACTCGCCAAAACCAGCGCGTGGCTAGGCTCACATATTTCCTTATGATATAATATAAATATATATGTACATACATGCTTATGATGATAGGACAGAGAGCGAGAGTGACCACACTCATATACTTAGATGCTAAAACTACATACATACAAATAATACCGAACGAGAGTCAATAGTCAAACTGCTTGGCACTTTGACAGAAGCCAAACTACTGGGTGGCTACCACATAATGCCACATATAATAATATCAAAATATCATATTTTTATTTACTAGAATATCAAAAACTTACCTTTATTTGTCTATTGACACCACAAACGAGTCGATTTGAAAAAAAAATATCGGTGCCTAGCAACGGTTGCTAAGGGTTAAATTTACAGTTTAAAAATGTCGGGAAATGCATTCGCAGCAAAAAAATTTAAGAACGAATAAACTTTTAAATGCGAGGTTCTACTGAGTACAGAAAGGAACATTGCATCTATAATAAAGGCTTAACAAATGCTTACATACATTCATTGCCAATCAGTTATATCTTACCATGGTAATAACTGCAAAGAGTTAATGGAATCTTGTCAATCATTATCATTATCAGATATATCACACATTTATATGCCTTGATGAAAATAAGAATTGTACTTGATTTTCACCTCGATATATGACACACAGATCGTAAAAAGATCAGCTGATTATGTTGGACTGATCATCAATGGATCTCAGATTGTATCAATATACCCGAAACGTCAGCAGCGGAAGCAATCGCAAGATAGTAGATAAGGACGATTAAGAACAAAGTGTATTAAAGGACCGAACCCTGCGGTACTCCGTCACCGATGATGTGAAAATACTTACTTTGCTGAAATGAATAATCTAAACAAGATAATTCGATGCATTATCGAATTCACGAATGGGGTTGTAGTCGTAAGCCTATGTCGACTAATTTTTATTAAAAAATCTTTTCTTTAGCTCATTATGGCAGTTAAGTAAATTTAAAACATACAGCTGTTGACAACTAATTACAAACGCCTTGCAGTTTACTTTTAATACTTAACTTTTCATGTATTTTTTTTTTGTTTATTTCATCATGTTTCATTTAAATATGTTAAAGAGGTAACAACCAAAAAAGAACTGAAGAAATTATTCCCTCTTGCACATTTTTAAAAATAAGTTTCACTCTTTGAAATTTCACTGCGACATCTAATTAGAAACGATAATATATTTTTAGAAGAAAACTATGGTATTAAACTAATATTTTTACTCTTTCTTTGTTTATATTACTGCTTCACATCAATTGCGCATTGTTGTTATAAGACTCCGACATTACTTGATTGTTATTGACTCCCAGACCACCTTCACTTTCTCGAAAAAATTGTCATATTTGTTATATTTTTAAGGTTTATGGCTTTTTTCACGTTAGCCCACAGAGGTTCGATATGGTTTAAGTCTTGACTGGATGATGGCCATGTTAAAATATTGCCGAAATTGTATATAACAGGCACATTTTCTTCAGCCCACGTCAGCATGACATTGTTTAAAATGTCAACGTACTTCTCTTCTCCTTATTTAAAATTTCATCAATTTTATGGATTGGCCCAAGACCATTCTAGGAGAATCTCCCCCCCATACCATAATGAACCCTACATCATGCTTCAATACGCGAGAAACATAACGAGGATTAAATTATTGATTGATAGGCCGTCTGACATGTTTTCGACCATCAGGACCAAGTCGATTTATTTTTGTTTCATCGCTCCAAAGCACATTCTTGCACTGATTTGTAGTTCAATTCCAATTTGCAAAGGTTACTCGACGTTTTCTTTGAAATTTCAAACGGCGTGAAATGATAAAAAATTAAAATAAAAAAAAATAAAAATGATGAAAATTATTATTTTTTTTCAAAAACAAAAATGGTGCTGGTTACCACAATTGGCTTAAAATACCTTTTTTTGCATTCTGCTGGTTGACCTGAAACAAAAAAAAAAAATTGAAGAATTTCATTATATATTGAAAATATCTATAAAAACACATTATTAATTCACAACTTACCTTTTCTATAGCTGTCGCGCTTTGCTTGAGCTGTACTAAGTAATATGTAAATACATCTTAAAAGTTATAATGGAAAGCATAAGAGTATAATGAATGAATAAGAGAATAAAATAGAGTTATAAATAAAATAAAACTGTTATGGAGTAAAAATTTAACATTCAATTTTTATATTTTTCATTATTGTTTATAAGTGCTAATATAAGAGAGTGTTTCTAATTAGTTGTCAACAGCTGTAAATACACACAAACAACAAAACTTACTGCAGACGATGGTTGTTAAAGCAGCAGCTTATTTATAATGGATTTCAAGATATTTGTATGGGTCTGCATTATTGCCGCCAAATAATATCCAACGCAACGAAACGCATACAACAGGACGACCAAGATGAGGACTAATTTTCCAAGAAATCCACCAAACACAAAAATATTCAAATAAAACCAAAAAAGATACACAGTGAGCGAAAACACAAAACAAAGATAAAACAAAACAAAGAAATAACAACAAAATACCAAGGAAAGGTTGAGCAATTCTAGACTCCACCACGTAAGACATGAAAAACGAACGGCAACCACGTTAAACAGAATATGCTGCATTCCAAACTGAATGAGATCGAAGGCAGAAATGAAATCTGAAAACCAAAAAACCAAACCAGGTTCAACAACAGAAGTGCCACCGCAGTTGCCACTGTGCTGCAAGGGCAGGAATTGGGAGGAACGACGATGTTGCACAAGCGTAAACACGTTGCACTATGGGTTGAGCGACTATATTTGGAACAAAATAAAATTCGTATTTAGTTCTGGTATAAGTGGCAGCTTAAGTATAGTGTGAAATAAATACTAATACCTATTTATTGGATAATGCTAATGAAAAAGCACCTTTAAAAAAGGGCCTATTGTAGTGACAGAGAAAAGTGAAAAAGAAACTTTCATTAGTCATGGGCAGATAAAAAAACATAAGTTTTTTCTTGATATGTTTTAAACGAAATGGTAGATTGGAGTTCTTGATCTATTTGGAACGCCACCCCATGCTATTTTCAATAGAAATTTAAAAACTTCCTGATCCATCGAGGTTTTAAAGCGAAAAACAAGTTAAGGGATATGATATAACTCAGAAATGAAAAAAAAAACTCAAGAAATTAACGTTTTAGTGAACGATATGGTAAGCATTGAAAAATAACTGTAAAAAGATCATAAAAAAAACCCATAATAGCTACGATACGTGAACAGTAGTAAATAAAAAAAGCAAATTCAATTTAAAAAGCAATCTCAGACAAGTTTTGACTCAAAAGCTCTTCTAAGATAATATTTTAGTTCACCAAAAAAATTTTTCTCCATCTAAATTAATAAAGTAAGCCATTCTGCAGCAATGCAGCAAATTCTGTTGAGAGCAAAGTCTGTGCTCTGAACACGATACTGATACTGAGCACACTTTAATCAACGAACCAAACGTTGAATTCCTTCGAAGAGCTTCGTATGCCACTAACCGTTCGACTCTACTCTACTCCACTCTGCATCTTAAACGAATCCTAAAAATTATTTATTAAAGTGGCGAAAATCCGACAAACAGGTTAGACTGCAGAAAAATAAAAAAAATAAAAAATAAAATAAAGTTAAAATTAAAAAGAAGAAAAAAAGAGAGGATCAACTAAATTCCTCAGAAGACAATGACTCTTTTTTTTCTGTCTACATCTTGAATAGAAGCAGCGGTTGCATTTATGACGTAGTTTAATAAAGGACTTAGTTTTAAGCAAGAAATGCTAAATATATTAGTTCTACGTATTTTTTAACTAATTTACTAGAATTTTGATAGACTTGATTATAACAAGTTGTTGACTTGGATTAAAATGTTGATCAGGTGCGTAGATGGGCTGTAAACCAAAGAGGAATTTGTGTTAAAATATCGGTCGTGTGAACTTATAGTTTCAAGAAATTTCTATTTATCGACATGCATTCTTTCTTCCGAACTCCGATAGATAAGATGTATTGGCGTCTAATCGATGTTCTACAACCCTCTGAACTCCGATAGATAAAGATGTATTGGCGCCTAATCGATTATCTTGAACTCTCTGATCAGACATATGATTTGGGCGGTCTCGATATTCGATTAGGTAGCATGCTCGACTGCCACCCCAGAGGTCCCGGGTTTGAATCCTGGCCAAGCTATGGTCCTATGCTTTAACTTTCCACATTTACAATTTTCTATCCTCATTTCAAATTTCAATTTCAATTTCAACTGAAATTGAAATCTCATCAATATTTACGACTTGAAGTCGTAGTAGGTGGTAAAGAAGTTTGAGGATGAGATTGCCTTATGACTTCAATTGACAGAGGTAAAGGCATGACACTTGCCTCAGATTAAAATTCGCATGTTTCTATGGATTTCCACCACGCTTAGAACATCCTACACATGTTTCACTTAATTGTCCCTTTCCTCCCACTTTTCGAACCAATACCGACTTGATTGAATAGGTACTACACTTGAAATCCTTGGCTTAAAGCTAAAAAAAAAACGAAGCAAGTTCCTTAGAAGTTTTTTGCCAATTTGACAGGATTGCAAAGTGTTATTTTTTTGTAATTCTTTGAGATTAGGGGAGAATACGGTAATGGGAGTCACTTAAGCGAGAAATGAAATAAAATCTAAATTAATTATCAAATATTTATTGCAATCGCCTAAACATCAAGTTTACTTATCTAGCTATTAACTAAAACCAGTTTTAAAGACTTTAGTAATCAACTTTGGAAGTAATAACAGTTAAAAAAAAACAGATTTGACTCTCGTTGCACCGACATGGGGGCAATGGTGGTCACCCATGTCGTTAATCGGAGTCAGAGACAATTTAACATATATCGCAAACGAAACCCTCGGCTGAGTCTCACCCAGTGCAGTCCGCGTGAGCTCATGATCCACACGAAATACATTTGTACCATAGCTGTTTGTCTCTTCCAAATTATATGCATATTAGACATCTGATCTCCGCATCTTCTAGGTCGTCTTCTACATTATAATGGCATAAGTGGTTAATGACAACAACATCTGACACTGAAGTATCGTTTAATTTTTATAGTATCTGCCGCCTTGCCATTTCAGGGTTCTTCTTCTGTACTTTAGTCATTTTGCCTGGCCTTTACCTTTTGTAAAGTCACCTGACTCTCATTTCCCACAACTGCATTAACGAGAAAAAAAAATTGAAATAAAAAACCTATAAAATACTGACACAATCTCAAGTACACACCAATATTTTGAACATCTAACTAAACACGTTTAAAAGTTTTGATCGAATTTTGTAAAAAATCCACTTCGACGAAAAATTACATCAGCGAGTCACAAAAACAAAACACTTTCGTTTCTCTGCATCGCGGGTGGCTAATATGCGCGAGTCGTTTAACACAATGTCGGGGGGCATAGAGTGGGGCGGAGAAGTAGTTTACGCGACGCTCGAGTGTACAGCTTTGTGTATATGTGGGTAACTCTCATTACCCGCTGACTCCCACATCCCTATTCTCCCCTACGCCATTATTTTTTTTTTCAAGTTTTATTGTGTTAAAAAGTTAATAGCATGATATGTCGAGAAGTTATGTATAGTCTTCTAGGGCGTGTTTACAATCATTCCTGCTTTTTTTTCATCTTTCTACTATAATAATTCATCTATACTGCTATAATCCTTCTTCAGCATTTTTATTGTTTTATTTGTATGTAATTATTTTAATAGTTTTTAATAACTTTTCTATCTGCAGTGATTAAATATTGATAAAATCTCCTTTAAATATATATATAAATAAATACTATGCAATCATAAAAAAGGGACTACACTTGGGTAGGACCTAACACACTTACTTAGATGGAGCTTATAACCGGGAATCAGTTTTGGCCTCATCCTTGATTTTGCGCTTGTCTCTTATGGAAACACCAGGGCTAGGTCGTCTGCTAATACAACACTTGTTCCTTGTACTGGAGATGAAAACGTCATTTGCAGAAATACCTTTCTTTCTTTTCTTTCTAAATTTAACAAAAAACTGTTATCACTTTTCGCTGCGTTTTTTATTTACAAAATTAGTTATAAATTCCATTATTTCTTTTGTATTTCACATTATTTTAAGTTAAATAACTTGAATGACGTTCTATGCTTCTGTTACCGTAGTGTCGCAGCTGACTGTAAGCAGGACATCTGCAACAGAGTTGCAAATGAGTAACAGTGTTGTAAGACTGCGGTAATTATTGAGTGTCTCGGATAGACCCATTGTCTACCATCCCCTAAGTACAATATAATCAAGCGAGTGAAGCTATAGCTTGACTATTCGGTTGTTGTTTAACCATATTGAGATCTCGCAATTGATAAAAATTTTGCGAAAAATCCTGAAGCCTTTTTCCTGAAGAATCAGAATTACTCAACGTTCAGTTTTATGCTGTATATACAATAACATGATGAGTGACTTATAGAGCGTTAGTTTTGCATTTTATTCGAAGGTTTTACTTCTAATTTGTCTACTGAGGTCAAAGTAACACCAGCTGGAAAAAGTTACCTTCATTTGATCTCAAAGTTAAAACATGCTCAATAACATTTCAGGAGTTTATGCTAGATCCAAAACACGAAGTTATTAACAACCTCAAAGGAGGTGTTACCAACCGTGACGTAATTCTCAAGATGCTGGGACTGTTTGTTTGTTGATAACAGCTATTTCTGTGTTCTGTGAAGAATGCTGCTTATTATGGCCTATTATATCGATATTATCAACATAATATTTTTATAGAATATTGAGCCACTACGTCTCAGATCAGCAGCTTGGATGATCTTTTCCAAGATTAGATTAAAAATTCACACGATAACTTTATCTGAAACCTCGATTGGTTTAGAATGAGCACAGTATCATTCCGCAGAGATGGAATTAATTTTACAGGTATGCCAATATCAAACAGTCACATAGGTGACTCATTGTTGTACTTTCGAGGCTTTATAATCAACAAAAAGATGATCGGTATTGATTTGTTTTTCATATCTTTTTGAAAATTTATCATACCGAAATAAAAATTTTTGAGCACTTCCTTAGAAGCAAAATCCTTTAAAATATGGCTGAAAGCGATATATTTATATATATTGCTCATTTAAAAAAAAAAGTTTACCACACATCCGTAAATCATGTACAATCCAATTATTTTGAAGTTAATCAATAGTCAACTGATCAAACTGTATACCGGATTCGTGTTCAGCGGGTCAAAAATACCTGGCAATATGTGGGTCTGCCCACCCACATATAAACCCACCTGGGTTTTATATGAAATTATTCATGGTAAAACGAAGTCCCATTACTTTACAATTTGTGTCCCGATGCCATACGAGAAATTCTCCTGTCCCGATGCTTGATGTTTTTTTAATGCATGATTCTAAAAAAACTCTTGCACATTTATTATTGATATAAATGTATTTGGTAAGGACATAAGTAGTTCTATTGTAAAAAAAAATTAAAAAAATATTCCACAAATATTTCTTAACATAAATGCATTTTTAAAATATGTACTCCAATATATATTTTCCGTATATCCATATATATACATATATATATATACAACAAATAACATTACATATATGTATATATATAATTACATTTATACATATATACAATGTTTAGCATTTCATTTGTTATGAGCCCTAATAGTTGCTCAGTTGTGAGAGACGCAATCGTCAGTGCGTAAGATGCTTAAAACGCGTAAAACTCAAAATGGCGTGACTGTTTAAAATGGCGGACACCATCGCCTATATTAAGCCAAATTTATTTGATTCGTTTCAATTCACGAGTGATGATGATTAATTCAACCAAAATTTATTAATTTGACTAGTCATCGCTGAGTAGTTCCTCTTGAATAAAAAATTGCAATGTTAGTGTATTGAATCTATAGAAAAATTTGAATTTGTAATTAAAAAAATTTAAATATTAATTATTTTACCTCAACTGTTCAGCCTCTATACAGAAACAAAATTATCACCCGCCCCCAAATTCATCCACTACTAACAATAACAAAAACTATGAAAGCTTGTCGCTCTTCTTTTTAGTTCGAATATAAAATTTAATTGCATACTAATAGAACTGGTACCAAAGTCATAGCACCAACACGATCAAAACATAAGAGTTTAGCAAGTATCTCTTTGATTATTTAGTTATTGTTGAGAGAGGCATTGAGAATCAACCGATGGGGAGCAGTGTACGTACATATATAAGTATTTCGAGAGATCGTCATCACGATCGCTGCATTCCAAAGGCAGCAAAACCACAAAATACTAGAGCTCCTACATACTTGGCCGGACGCGTCGCAAGACAACGCACCTCACCGCAACACATCGCTATGCGTTGAATATTTTCCAAGCGTCTCTCATCGCAAAGATTGAACCGATTTCTGTTGCCCCGTGGCTGGCCTCGTGCTCGTCGTGCTGTCGTTCAATATAGCCCCTACTCTTTGCACCACCCACCTATGAGTATGTAAGTAGTACGCGTCAAGCTCCAGTATCTACTTTGTAGTTCGCTCGTGTATTGAGTTCACTCGCTGCTTCGTGTGTTTGTCGTTTCTGCAATCAATCGATTATAAGAATTCTGTTAATGAAGGAGCAGAAACGAAACGAAAAGAAAAGAAACGATACGAAGGTTGGTGGCAACGAAGAAGTTGTGAATGAAATGACTTCTAGACCTCTGTGGAATGTGAAACTGTGCGACGGAAACTTGTCCATATTGTAGACACCTAAGGAGAGGAGATGGTGTGAGATTTCGTGAGCTTATTTTTAAGTGATGGTGTTGGTGTGAGCTGAAAGATATGTGGTTGAATGTTTGCCTACCGGATTCTTCAGTACTAGTTCTTCGGTGTTGGCATACAAGAGCACAAAAATGGAGTACATAGTTACTTCTTTGATATTTCGGCTGGAATTCCTAGCTTTTCAAATTACTTGAAGATTGTAACGAGACGAGAAAAAAATAATTTTTTGTTGCATTCTCGGTTTTACCACAAAGATTTTATTCAAATACAAAAATGGTTAATAGACATTCAAGATGCGAAGATCCTCAATTATACTATTTTTTTAACTATACATCATACTCCATTTTTCATATTTTCTTACCTCACCACCCCCACTTTATGCTATGTGTT
Organism: Pherbina coryleti; assembly: GCA_943735915.1. Classification (NCBI taxonomy): domain Eukaryota; kingdom Metazoa; phylum Arthropoda; class Insecta; order Diptera; family Sciomyzidae; genus Pherbina; species Pherbina coryleti. The sequence continues at coordinate 108,920,172 of OX030952.1, forward strand.
ATGCCACCCCAACCCCCTATAGGATATTCTACAGGATCCTTTTATGCAGAATATGTTGTATTTTATAGTATTTCTCTTTTTTATTATTTTTTCTCTTTCCATATTACTTTCCTCGTCAACAAAAGAACTAAATCTACGAGTATATCCTTCTATATAAAACATAATGAAAGCGTATCTGTTCATGTGCTAATTTATGGATCTTTTTCATTTCTTCAGCAAGTAGTTTAAGGGTAACTATTTCAAATTTAAATTTGTGCAAGTTATTCAAACGCGAAAACCTATATGATTTCTTTTGAATCCAGCTGGAATAAGTTTACGCTTTAGTTTTCCTTGAAACTGTAAATGAAATTTTTTATTTTAAGAGGTTGCCACCAAGCGTCGTCAGGTTGTCCAACAGCTGGTCCTTCTTACGGAGATATGGACGTCCATTCTGTGTTGATCGCTACCAGGTACGAAATAGAATGCTGTTTCGCCGAAGCGTAGTTTTTCATCCGATCAACATGATCTAGCGAAAGTAGCCATTTGACTTGTATGCCCTAAACTATGTCGATGTCGACGTATGTATATATCTTGGTTCCAAAGAATTTGGTACTCGCAATTGATTTAGATTGGACCGAAAATCAAAAGATTTTTCTCCCGAAGGCTCTCAAAGTCTGGGGGGATCTCATGAGAATCTCATACGATTAATTTTTTCTCATACGAAAGCCGTTTCGTTCACGGATGCGGCGATTCGGCCCCTGTTCATCAAAACTGCTCAAGGTTCAGGTTTGTGTTGCAACGGGCATAAAAAGTGACTTATAGTGTTAGGTTTTTTCGTCGAGGGCTCTACTTGGCAAAAGTTGACAAGAGAGAAGAAAAAACTGTCAACACATATATTCTGTTTTCAGAAAATCATCGAAGTCCTCTAACGCAATAGAAGATATTTTTGAAGCGAAGCTTTTTACGCCTCGTTCTGCGATTTGCTAGAGTGAAATCAGAAAAAACGACACTTTTTTCCGACACCTTTTTTCTTAGAATTGATATTGTTTTTTGCTTGCATCAATTGAACCAGAAAATGTTAAATTAAAAATAATTTCTTGCCCGCTGCAGGAATTGAACTCATGCCCGTTGGCTGATAGTTTAAAGCTTAAGCCATCGAACCAAAACCCTTGGTTGGTAAATATTGCTGATTCAATATCAAGAATTAACTAAAGCTATGTTGCAGTAGATCAAAATAATCTATTTATAGGAATTGTATTGGCTACAAGCCTTCATCTCCTACAATAACCATTAGCCAATACACAATAACCACTATATATTGTGTATTGGCTATACAAACAAGAGTACTAAAAAACACAAATGTTGCTTCTACTTACTACTAGATGTCGTTACGCTACAAACAAATTTAATGATTTTTGTATATTTATTCCCTACAACTGAACAGGAGGGCCGGATAGGGTTAATATGTATTATCAACCCCTCTTATTTTTGCAAAGGGAACATTTTTCCCTTGAGGACCTATCCCCTCCGACCTCTCCTTACGGGTGCTCCCATACAAAAACGAAAAACTTTGTTATTTTAAAGTTTTAAATTCAAAAATTATTTTAATCGAAAAAAGGCATTAAATTCTTAAATCTTTGAAATTGCGAAAATACTTCGCTTCTCTCGTGTGTCCAGTGACGCACCTGTGGTTTTGGCAAAAAGGCGTACCTCATAAGGGTATTTTTTGTACCATCATAAAGCCTAATTTATACCAATATCCTAGCCAATTCAAGATGCCTTCCTTTCTTTTCGACATGCTGTGCATTCTTTTTTCTCGACATACTGTGCTAACACCATCTCTATCGATGGCTTGTATTAAAATATTTCACACTTTCACTATATTCTTTAATTTCTGTGCAATCTTATTTCACTTCTTAAGAATGCACGACCTAGGCGTGACCGCCATTTGAATTCAGGATCCTTGAAAGTGCAGCATCAGGATCCACTTCTGCAATTTATAAATTTCCAATGCATAAGCTTTCAGTAAACTTTCTAAAACTTCTATCCATCATGTCATAGTTTCAAAAAATAATCTTAACGTTAAACGATAAAATCTATGAAATTTTTAATTTTAACATTATTGGAAAAGTTATCTCTTCTCTCTCTCTGAAAGAACAATAGATTTGGGATTCAGAACATCAACAATTGCCATCAACCACTTAGAAATTGCTTGGAAGTCTAAAAGCATTTCGACACAAGAAGAGTTCTCATGGCGTACAATTTTGAATTTAAACTTGAACGACGACATTCCACAGTCACAGCTAAGTGCAGCGTTCTAAGGACAACCAACCCAAGAGTTGCAACACCAGCAGTAGACCATGAGTAGATGAAGCTGTGCGGAATCTGCAGTTTGAATCAGAATTAATAAGGTTCATACTTCATCGTCATCAGTACAGCCAACCAGACAAGGCAGTAGGATCAACTTTGCAACTTCGCCGTATACCATTCTCCACAAAGACATGCAAAACTTTAAATTCTTTACTTCATTTAAAATAATCACTGTAAGTATAAAGGAACATTTATCTCTGTATATTATATAAGTCTACACACATATATTAATTCATTTACGTAGGTATATTCTGATCGGTTGAAATAATAAAGAAAAATATAGTAAAATAATAAAAAAAAAAACGAAAACAAATTTTCAATCATTCGCATTGGAATGTGGCTTTCTCTTTTCATCATGGACTTCTTTCTTTGCTCAGCCATCATTACCTGGCTTGCTCTCCCTTACGGATATTCAAACCGAAGAAGAGAAACTATCGTCTTTGTATGAAATTCCTAAAGAATTAAGGTACACACCAGAGATATCTTAAATGAAATGGAATGAAAAGAAAAGACAACAACAAAAACAAAGTTTCTCACGTTCCTCTTCCGAAATTCTTGGAATTGCAATGCATTAAAAAGAGGTCTTCTGTCTCTACTTCTCGTTTGTGCGCCACCGAACGAACCGACACTGCTTAAATATATCCAAACATATTCCCTTTCCCATCGATATCGAACCTTTAAACGAACACGATGTTGGAGAACACTGAAAATAAAACCTTATTTCCTAAATGCAACGAGCGTTTGGAAATGCATAAGCATTAAAAGTTCATTTAAAGAAGAGACACTGGCTTCTGTAATAATGTAATAATGAAAATGTAATAATAACTCAATTATAAATATGTATGTATATGGACTATATTATTAAAGAATCCATATATTGATTTCGACTATTGTAGTATTCAAATGAATTTCAAATGAATGATTTAACTATAGAAGTCGTTAATAATTAAATCATCGAAAATTTTAAGTTTTTATTGGACTTTTTATATTAACATTTGTTATTGTTAAAAAAAAATATCGCCCATTTCAGATTGAAGTGTAATATCAGTTTCACTGACCATCTCCGATTTGGCTCAAATTTATTTCTTGGATTGGTTTATTGATTAGAAAACCAAATCAAACAAAATTTATACATTTTTATAATAATTTTTGGAGGCTAAAATGAAAGGGTCTATTTCGATACAACGTATCTCTGTCAAATTAAATCAGATTTTTGTGGATTTTGATGGAAGATATCCATCACCATCATTGGAAAGGTTACTTCGTCTCCATAAGGGAAAAAATATAAAACTTTATATAAAACTTTATATAAAACCTTAAAAACTTTAAATATAAACTTTAAATATAAAACTGTAAATATAAAACTACTTTAATGGGGAAAAATATAAAACTTTTGAAAAAATTGCAATAAGTTCATTTATTCTTAATTTCAAAGTTTAATACCATGCCAGCAACAGGCGCTATAATTTTTATCCTTTTTTATTATTTTTATTTTTTTACGTTCCATTACCTTTCTAACGTATTGTATGTATTCGTTAATGTATTGAAAATTCATTAACACTTCACGTTTTACGGCAGTCTGTTAAGTCTGTTAAGTAAGAGGGCGTACGGCATAATTTATCTAAAAATGTATTTAAGAAAATTTTTCTTTACATACATTCATTATATTTACATATTCCGAAGCATGACGCAATCATATTAATAAGATATCCATCACCACTAGCGTCCATAATCGGTTGACAACTCCGCGGCATACTTTCCACTAAATTTTTGGGATATTCGACAGGAAGAGCTCTTCAAATGCTTCGCAATTTCTCGGGAAAGCTGTTTTAAAGTAAAGGTGGGTCTCCTTCGAAGCTTCTGCTTGATGTAGCCCCAGACGTTTTCGATGGGATTAGCATCAGGCGATTGTGCAGGCCAATCTAACGGGACGATGCCTTTTTCGCTTTTCCAGTCGATGCAGAGGCGGCTGCGGTGTTTGGGGTCATCGTCCTCCTGCAGAATCCCGTCTTCGTTTTTGATTATAAATTGGCATTTGGCAGTCGGTAATAAAGCCTTCTCATAAATTTTGACCATTCTGGCAGCATTAAGTTTCTCGGTAAAGAGGTACAAAGTGCCGAAACCCTTTTTTGAGAAGCATCCCCAAAGATGAATTTTAATAGGATGTTTAACGGTGCGCTGGACAAAATTACTTGACGAGGAAGATCAAGCCAGCGGTACGGTCGAATTACCCCAAAAAGAAGATTCGTCGGAGAAGAGTACGTTACTCCAATCGCGATCAATGTTTTCTGTTGCCCAAGCCATTCTTTTAGGAACGTGTTTTTCGGACAACAGTGGTTTCTTCATTGTGCTTCGCCATTTCAAATTATTTGCACGCAAATGGTTACGAATAGTTATGTGCGATATATTTAGACCTTTTTGCCTCAATTTCGCTTGCCCTTGACGCAAGCTTAAGCCAGGATTCCGCGAAAGCAAACTCTCTATAATTTTTTCATCCTTCTTGGTCACGTTCTCGGTTGAGTCACGATCGGGAAGGTCATCAACATTTTTAGATTCCTTAAAGCGTTGCACCCACTTCTGGATAAAAGCCTTTGACTTTTTCAAATACTTTGCCGCCGCTGCATAGAACATTTTTAGTCCTTTTGGATGGTTGGAGGAAACTTTAGGACTCATTATGCCTAACACACTTTTCTCACAAAGTTTCGACCACCAATTTAACATTTTTACTAGTGCGTCAAGGGCAGAGGTTATGTCTACTTGTTGACAAAATTTCAGGGTTGCACTATTTATCGACTGCTAACAGGAAGGCCTCTGATCCTAGAGGGATGAAACTTTGTGATATATACAGTGACTCAAAAAATTGATCGCATGTTCAGGAATTTCTTACAAAACAAATATTACAGGAAAACGAAAAAATGGATTATGAAAAGATTATATATTTTTACAAACTTAATTTTTCTTAAATAAAAAAACACATTCTTTTTTTAATTTTTCAGAATTTGTAGTAAAATAAATTAGAAAAATTAATTAAACATATTCGATCATTTATTTGAGTTTAAAAGTTAATATTTTGTGTAGCCTCCGCGTGCTTCCAAAACAGCATTTATTCTTCGTGGCATGGTTTCCACCAAATTTTTGCATAAATCCTGTGACAGTACATTCCATTTTATCTGGACTTTTTGCCAGATATCATCGAGTGTTCGTGGCGCACATTCACCATCCCTGAATCCGCGTTTAAGCTCCACCACAAGTGCTCAATCGGATTTAAATCAGGTGATTGCGGTGGCCAGTACAAGACGTTTATAGAATTTTCCTGGAACCACATTTTTGTTATTCTAGCCGTATGTTTTGGGTCGTTGTCTTGCTGGAAAATCGATTCCTCCAAAACAACTCCGAACATATCCAAACTTTGGAAAAGGTTTGCTTTCAAAATATTAATGTAGTCCTGTGCTGTAATTTTTCCTGCAATTTTATGACTTTTTACAACTTCAATCCAAGTCATACACCCCCACAGCATTATTGAGCCTCCTCCAAATTTCACTGTTGGCTGAACATGTCTACTGGATAATTTTCCACCTTTTTTTCTCTAAGTCCACTGCCTCCCATCAGACCCATATTTGTTAATTTTAGTTTCATCGGACCATATAACCTTGTTCCAATCGTCAATGCTGTAACTTTTGTACTTACGGGCAAATTTGAGGCGCAATTTCTTATAGCGATTAGACAATAAGGGTTTCTTTACCTCAAAGCGACCTTTAAAACCATTTTTTCCTAGAAGATTTCTAATTGTTTCGTCCAAAACATGAATGACGTAATTTATTTTCAAGCATTTATTTATTTCAACAGCATTATCGTGTACCCCATTTGTAATTTGATGTATTATTCGACGCCTTAATAAATTTGATATAATGGGTTTTCGTCCAGCGCACTTCTTAATCGTCAAATTTTCACATTGAGCGCGAACTTTGCTAACTGTTGAAATAGAGCACTTTACATATAGAGAAATTTGCCTATGAGAAACACCCTCACGCAAGAAATGTTCAATTTGCTTAAACTTTTCAGGTGATATTGCTTAAATCTGAAAGATTTTTCAAATAATTACATTTTGTAGTTACAAACTTAAAAACTAGTTTAGTTTTACCTTAAATAAACAAGTCTCACTAAAATCAAAGTTAATGACCACATTCAATAAAATAGTTTCGAAGTTTGGTTATTCTTTTATTATTTTTTAGCAAACTCAAAAAATTGATCGAATGAACTTTTAGTGTTTCCAGTCCAACACTTAAATAAGCACTGAAATTTTTTAAATATATTACTGCCAAATGAGAATAATAATATAACAAAATTAATAACCGTTACTTTTACAGTAGTGGCTTTAATAATTTGTACACAATCTACTGCTACACGCACTGCTTACACACATGCGATCAATTTTTTGAGTCACTGTAAGTGATAAAAAAGATTTTTAAAATAAAATTAAAATTTTTTAATGATGATATTTTGTTAGAAAGCTAAGGTCTTAATTATATTTTATTTATTAGATCATATTGGTTGTTGGAATTAATTCGTCGAGTTTTAACTGGAAATTTATTTCAAATTAAATACCATTCAAAGTATTGTCTATCGTTAGCCACTACTCTTTCCCTTCCTCGTTTATTGATGCAATCCACAAATTGACTTATTTTTCTTTATATAAAGTGCGTTTAAGCCCAGCCAAGACATGCGTTATCGATCGCAAAATCTGCAGAATACGGCGGGTGAAAAAGGACATCTAGACAAGCTGCAAAATCACTTTCTCGTGTCTTTTTAATCATTCGGTCTGTTTTTCCATCTCGACTTAGGTGCAGCATTTGTATCGGTAAAAACCCCTAGTGATTTTTCATTGGGTTTGAGTAGCTAATAGCAGATCACATCCTTCTGATCCCAGCAAACAACAAGCTTAGATCAATGAATATCAACAGCTCACCGCTGATGTTGATGGTTGCCAGACTCAAACGGATTTACTTTTCATAGTTCTCTCTCTTTTATTTTTCTTTTGTTAAAGCAACAGTTTACTGGTGAAATAGCCGTATTTCAAAGTCTCGGTTTTAATTTACCTTGGACATAATTTCTTGCTGTTGGACTCTCATATCTTTAAGTTTTTCATTTTTGACAAGTAAACTTTAAACGATTCAGACAACTCTTGAGGTATTTGACATGGATCATCATCAAGCCTAACCTCAAATTCTTTATTTTTGAACTCTTTTGGCTGTTCAGGACGTTCCTTGCCTTCCATGTTGGAATCACCATTTTAAAAAAATGCAAACAACGTCTGACATGGTTGCTCATGCTTAGCTAGAGCATATTCATCGTAAACTTCCACTAAAATAAAATGACATTCGACATCAGAATTTCATGTTAAACCAAAACACTTTATGCCATCGAATTAAAACGCCTAGGATTAATTCCAACACCCAATCAGTTTTAGACATAAATCAATTCCCGAACGTCTTGAAGTAACCTGGCATCAAAACACGGAATTTCGGGAGTTACAATTATACGGATTCTGAAATTTCTTTTTTGATAACGCACGCCTCACAATATTTGTCTTTGGTTTGGTGGTAGTAGTAGACCTCATAAAGAGAAACCTATGCTTTTACAATTTAATTATATTGGTGTTGAAGATAATTCAAAGTTCAGAAAAAGTTTGAGGAACTAATGAGTTACCTGTAACTTTAAATTTCGAATTGATGTGTTTCCTCTAATTTTCGCTTATTTTGAGCTATTTATATACTATTTTCAAATTGTCATCGAACGTGACAAATCTTTGAACAATTCTTTATTTAGGTAGCCATTTGTTTTCCCTAAAATTTCTTAAAAGGTATATGTTAACTGAAATTCAGTAATTTTTAACAGTTCAGTATTTTTAACAGTGTACACCAGTTGAAACGAATAAACGAGCTCACTTGCATTAAGAGGAACTAAGCTTAGGCAATGGTGCACGTTGTTTGTTTCTCTCTTCCCTTATTTTTTAAATTTGATTTTTTTTTTTTTTTTGTTTTGAGTCTGACCGATACGATGGTATGTCCGTCCATCTATTCATTTGAGCGAGCATTCAACGAGCGCGCTATGAGGAGTCCGTTGTCTGTCGGTTTGATCAAATGAATGAATATTATCGAAAGACTTGGACCGATACACGCTGAGCTGACTTTATGACCAAAGGAGTGTTGTTGGCACTCAGCAGGAAAATCGTTTGATCTAATTGGTCCATCGATCGTATTTCGTCGTCATCAATGTTGTTTTGTTACTTTCGTTGTAACGTTGCATTCATAAAGATTGGAATCTCGATATTGTTTTCTTTTCCCATTTTCATTGTACAAGTACCTTCATATAAAATAGCTTAATGTTTGTCTTTATGTATAAAAGTGCGGATATCCCTCCATATGTGTAGTGTGAGTGCATGTTGTATGTGAGTGATGATGTATGTGTTCAAGCGGAAAAGGTACTTAAGTAAAAAAAACAATACTTGTTACTTATCGGAATTCGTGTCATTTAATAGTTTACTAAAATTTACTGGTTTCAATTTTTCACTGCCATAAAGCTATCGATTTTTATCAAAAACAAATTGGCAGATAAATTAAAAAAAAACATCTAAATTCAAGGAACTAGGATGGGTCAGAAGAATGCCGCAATGCCTGGAATCTACGATATTATTTGGCAGCCTGATACCAATGACACTTTTTCAGAGATTTTAACCATGTTAACGCCTTGATATGATAACTTGATATGAAAAATATGCCAACACAGTTTAGTGTTTACGAGAAGACTTGGGAATATATTGCGACTCTCATTTCTAAAGAGACACAGAGGGCAATTCAAACCAGGGTTAGAAAATGGGTTTTGTAAAAGTATGTATGTATATCGATTCATTCTTATAATAACTGAAGTTGTATTTTTGTGATGAAAAACCTTGAGTTATTATCAATTAACAATTTTATTAAAAATAAATAAAAAAAAATAAATATAAAAATAAATAAAAAAAACGAAATAAAAAAATGAAAATAAATAAAATAAAAAAATTAATAATAAAATAAAATAAAATAAAAATTAATATTCAAATAACTAATAATTCATAATGTAATAAAGCTACAAATGTTAAAGAAATTCATCTTGGGTGTAATTTCTTTAAAGAGTATTTTATTCATTTCATTAATTAATTTCTGCCCTGTATCTTAGGTAGTAGCGCACTTATCTCCTATGCATGTCCTGGATTGAAATCCTGATACCGATCTGGGGTCGAATCGCCGCATCCGTGAACGTAACAGCTTTCGTATGAGAAAAAATTAATCGTATGAGAATCTCATGAGATACGATATTAATCTCATGCGATTCTCATACGATTCATTTTTTCTCATACGAAAGCCGTTACGTAACGGGTGCGGCGATTTGGCCCCTGGTCCTTTTTCTATTTTTCTGGTAGAATAGACAAGTTAGGGGTCGTTCATAAATTACGTGACCGATTTTCAAATTTTTTGCCCCTCTCCCCCCTCCGTGACTCTTCGTAGTGCATTTCAAAACCCCGCCCCTCTTGCAATATGAAATAAAAAATGAATTGATTACAAAATATTTGAAAATATATTCAAAGATTCAAAATTCACATCTTTCTTTGGCTTTCCACCACGCTTAGAACATTTTACACGTGTTTCACTTGATTGATCTTTCCTTCCCACTAATTTATCACCCCATTTCGAACCAAGTCAGACTTGACTGAATAGGTATTCCCCCTGAAATCCTTGGTTCAAAGCTAAAAAAAAAGATAAATTTAAATAAAATTTTTAAAAATCAATTATTTTTATCGATAAAAACTATTCCATCTATAATCCAAGAGTCGATGCTCTCAATCACTGGAATTGAAGAAGCTGAAAACTTTGCTGACTCTTCGAAATATAATTCGTCAACGGATTCCATGCCGACCCATTCAGGTGTATCCTCATTTCTTATACAAAGAAATTCGCCTGGTCTTTGAGAGAGTACACGTAAAGGCTGCAACCGTGCAGAACCAAGTTCAGTGTTTTTCTTAATATGCTTCCTTAAAATTGATTTATTTAATTTTTATTTTAGTTTTTCTAATTTTAAGTAAAGTTTTTTTATTTACTTTTCGTTCCGACTTATTTTAAATTAAATAAAACTCACTTATAAGAAGGACAGTGGAATCTCCTCTGATCGAGAATATTCAGGCCTTTAGATTTTTTTTTTTATTTTTGGTCACATTACTATATCTGAGACCCTCTTCCCCCCTATCGTTACTTATCGTAGTATATTTTAAAACCCCTCCCTCCCTAAATTGGTAATGTAATTTATAAACGACCCCTTAGTGAAGAAGCTCTTGAGTAGGTACGTAATTTTTTCTGTTTTCCGCTAAGCATAGAATACTTGGTTTTCTTGCATCTTCTCTTTCATTCCCATTGTGGTCAAGTTTCTGGATCAAGAGTCTTATTTTATAAATTTATCCCCCGAATTTCTTAGTATAAATTAAAAACAAAAAAAAAAAAAAATTAAAACAAGGGTGAAAAGATTTTGTGGACAAAAGCTTGTATTTTCAGTATTTTTACCATTACTTTTATTATTATTAACAGTACTGTTATTGTGCTTATGCAACATTCTATAATCATTTATTGAAAATAGAACAAAATTCTTGAAAGCTCTCTGTTAGTATTCATTCAATAATTCGATAATTCTTTAATTCACAGAATTCTTTAAAATACCTTTATAACTCATCTTGTCATAGCAGTTAATCTGTAAGGTTAGCTATTTTATAGCAATTATAAATTTTTCGCAAAAGAGACTATTTTCACAAATTCAGTTAATTACTATAAATTGATTTTACTAACGGACTAAAAAAATGCATTTACACAGATATTTCGAATTGTTGAAGCTGTAGAAATAAATTTAATACAGTCATCGTTTATTTTTTTTTTTTTCTATATGAATTAAATTAATAATAAATTCCATACCAATGAATGCTGTGAGCAAATGTGACATTCTTGAGCATAGATGTAATCACAGCAAGAGTCAATGCTGTATGATTGGCATGACACGAAACTATTGCTATGATATGCGAATTGGTTGTAAATATTCTGTTCTTAATTTACTTAATTAACTTGCAAATATTTGTTTAGAATTCTATTTTATTTCCTAGATTAAGTTATATTTATTAAGTTTTTAATTTATTACTCAAAATCATAGTGTATAATTTACATACTTTTCTTCAACTGACTTTTTTTCCTATGAATGAAATTAATGCATGGTAGGAACAAAACTTCTAACCAACTACTGCTGTCTTTATTGAGGACGGAAAATTAACAACTAATGTTTAAAATTGAAACCAAAAATACACATAAATTTATTTCATATCGAAAATTTAAAACATCTGTTTATTTAAAGACTAGGATTGAGCTGCATTTAACAATTACAGTTTCTAAAACTATATTTTGGTCTTCCTTGAATTACTTTCTTACATATAATTCTATAAAACTTTTATTTATAGTTTTTATGACTTTTTGTCAGAAAAAATATTTGAAATCGCCTGAAATAAGACAAGTTTTTCCGAAGCTAGTTATAGACGCTTAGTAACGTTTATATACGTCATCTTAATATCATCTTTATGTTAATGACAGTCGGTAATGCAAGTGTTGTACGGAGGTTGCCTTTTAAGCTCTACGTCTAACAATAAAAAAACAGTAGTTAATCAGTGAGAATGCTTTTATTGTTTTTAAAATTATTCTCCAACATGATCCATGAAGCACTTTTGCATTCTTTTCAACCAAATTTCGAAACAGTTTTGCCATTCTTAAGTTTTTGCCTCCGAAGCCAGATTTTTTAACGTCTCAACGGCCTGTGCCACACATATTTTTCTTAATGACAGGGAACAAGAAGAAGTATGATTATTAAGTGCCAAGTCCGGACTGTAAGGCGGATGACCCATCAACTCCACGTTTTGAGTGCTCAAAAACTCTTACTTGAGCTGATGTGTGGAACTCTCATTTTCGTGATGAAGGATGATCTTCTTTCTGTGGTTGGTTTTCTTCAATTCTCTGAAGACTTCCGGCAAACAAATGGCTTTGTACTATTCAGCACTAACAGTTATCCATTGCTCAAGTGGTACAGTTGTGACATAACCGGTTTTCCTGCAAAAAAAAAAAGAAACTGGCAACCATTTGCTTAGATGAACTCCTTCCTCGGATAATTTTGCAGAGTTTTCCTCACTTTGAAAGACCCAAACAGTGGATTTGTGTTTTTTTTCGCGTTCGTAAGCGTAGATCCCTGATTCGTTACATGCGGTGATGTCGTAGACGTGATTCCAACCACCCCCGTTGTATTTTTTCAACATTTCCTTGACATGAGCCTTTTTTTAACAACCGCCAAATTATGGGTTAACCAACGGGAACAAATCCTCCTGAAGATTTAATGCTCATGTAAAATCGAATAAATATTAGTCTCGGTAATGCCTAAGTATGACTATCTTACGGTATGTTACATGCAGGTCTGCTTCCAATAGTTCACGCACAGTTTAATGTTTTCTGCCATAACACCCGTCCTTGGACGACCTTCACGAAATTAGTCTTGGAGAGATCAAAGAACACGCTCGAACTCATTGAACCAACGTTTTAAAGTCCCTGAGTGTGGTGCTTCATTAGCAAAACGTTGTGAGTACATTTATGCTAGAAAATGTCAAGTTTTCGAATGCAACTTTTAAAAATATATCTGACAATGCTTGGTGTTGCCGAGACACAAGACTTAAAAGGCCCTCGTGCATCAACAATCAATTCAGTGAGTTATCACATATGTATAAAACTATCGTACTTACGACCTTTTTAAGTGAATTTATTTAAAGTATGATTATACAAAAACTTCTCTTTACTTTTCAATAAAAAATCTTTTTAATAAACCCTGAATCATTAGATTCAGAAAATGCTCTTGTGTTGTAATGTGTGTTGGAACTTGGTAACATTTAAGTGTCATACGCAGTCAGGAGGCCTAAAATTCGTTTATTTGTAAAAATAAGTATTTTTACAGCTGCTGTACCCGATCTCTGGGAGATCTCTGGAGATCTCTCTAAAAAAGGGGTTTTGCGTTGATCACGATATCTCTGGACAGGATCATCTGTAATTAAAAAAAAATCGTGAACATAATGTATTATCTAGTATTTGATCAAAGGAATAAACACAACTTTTATTTTTGGCAAAACGCGGCCTTGTCGAACAAAGAAAGTTGATTTAACACAAATTTAGGCTTAAAATTGTTTGTAAAATGAAACTATTTATGGTTGAGAGAAAACTTTAATCTATTACTAAAAATATGCTTACAAACTTGTGTAATAATTTGAGACTGATCTTTTTCGAGAAATCATACCTAACGACTTCAAAAACATAAAAAAAATAAAAAAATAAATAACTGGCCATTTCAGCCCTTGAAAGGACTTTGACCTAGCTTCTTATGATCAATTGTGTTGTGAGTGTTATTAAGTTTGTACACAATTGACCGAGAACCGGACCTACGTGCTTAACACCGACTCCGAACGGCGATGAACGGAATGTTCTCGTTCTCAAGAAGCTTTACATGGCATTTTTATTACTCTCTGAGGCCTAGCATTGTCTGCAGAGAGGTGGCGACCGTATAGAAAAATTATTTTAATTCAAATAATTTTCTGGCGATGCTGGGGTTCGAACCTGGGTTTCCAAAGTTCGTTGACATAGCGGCCACGCACTTTAACCAACTACGCCATGGACGTCAAAAACATAGTTTTGGGAAAATCGCGTTTAAAGTTTCGAATTTCTAAAAAAGGCACTCCGAGACTTCTTAGCAAATGTGGAGGAGAGTTAAAAGGTATTTATTTAAAAAAAATTATTTCTGTAGTATTTTTTTCCTAAAGAATGAATATTTTTAACATATTTATTTCCGAAGGAAAAAATTATTATTTAGGGAAAAGTATTTTTTTTCTAACTAATGAAAATTTTTAACGGATCTTTAAAGATAAAAGGATAGAGGTTTAAACTGTTTATTCTTATGTAAAGGAAGCAAACTTAGCACAACAAAAAAAAAAATATCGAAATCAAAGCATATTATATATTTTTATTGAGCAAAAATAGTAGGGATATTCACGGATTGATGCGAACTACAAGAATGTGAAAACGGGAAGATATTTTGCGCACTAATGCCATGTCTACACAGAGAGTTTAGTTTGAGTTTAGTTTGAGTTCAACCATGGCTGTTCACACAGAGCTGCTTCGGCAAAATTTTGTTTAGCGTGACATTTCTTTGCTTAATTTTGTGTTCTCATATTTTTTCGGCACATGTACTAAGTGTCATCAATTCCACTTAAGGACTATCTTTGCAGCTACCTTTGCGTACACATGCGAGTTCCTCCTCGGCCCATACTGATAGGAAGACCTTATCATCTAGACTTGCTAAATATCTTTTTTTCTCTTCAGCTGTTTTTGACATTCCCACTAAAAATATAAAAATTTGCTTCTGAACGTGCCTTTTTATACGAATAAGAACATTAGCATACTTTTAGGGATTTCTCAAATTGATTTTTGATAAACACAGAAACAAAGTTGAGTTTAATTGAGTTTCATCCTGCAAAATTGTACTGAAAAACTCAAGAGTTTATTTTGCGTTCAACGGCAAAACTTAACTTTGTACTAGAAACTCCAATGAAACTCTCTGCGTAGACATGGCATAATAAAGCGTGAACACCAATATTGCAACTTTTGTCTTGCAAATCTGTTAATATGACAACTTTCAATCAAAAGCTAAAAAGTGGGCAAAGAAATTCAAGAAATATTTTGCCACCTTATTTCAAAATCACAAAAAGTTATTAAAATTAACGTACAAACTTAACCTTTTTAAAATTTTACTCAGATGGCAACTATGTTGGAAACATAGCTGTTAAATTATTATTACTAATTGTAATAATTAGTAATTCGATTACATTTTTTTTTAAAAAAAAGGTAAAATAATGGATTAAGTTCGATTTTTTTCTGTTTGGCTCAATCATCAAATGATAACGATAACAAATAATCAAAAATAATAACGATTACTTGAGACTACGCAAAATAATCAAAAAAAAAATCAAAAGTCATATAAAAATAACTCGATTACTTTTAGAGATTATTTTTAATTATTTTTTGATTATTTATTAATTCGAGAAAAATGATAATCGAAACAAAATTTTTGCTGGGATTTAGCTCAAAACAAAAAAAAAAAAAAAATTAAAATTGATAAAATCAAAAACTGTTTGTGCTTTTTAGATTAATAAAATGTTTTACCACAAGAGGACTAAACCTTTTTTTTAATTTTAATGTGATTTTTTTATGTTTTGAACGAACGATTTCAAGTGTTACACCTATTCAGTCAAATTTGCCTTGGCTCTAAATGGGGTGAAAGATTAGTGGGAAGGAAATGTAAATTTTTTTTTAGCTTTGAGCCAAGGAACTAAGTAATACCTACTTTAAGTGTAGACCAACTCCGCCTGTTCTCACGAGCAGCCTATCCAAAGCCAGGATAAAGGAGGATGGTCGTAGGCAACGGGTTCGCTCTATTCTGTGTAAATGTAGAGGATGACTACCCAGATCCTGGAGTTGGTCGCCCAATCTGGGGAGTAGGTGGACCGTTTGACATGATCAATGTTAGCGTATGCCTACGAAGGAATAGCAATGATCCCTAAAATTTGTTAGCACGGGGATAGTCGTTACGCTCGACAGATGTACGATCACAATTTCCACCGGCACCTTGTCATTGGTCTCATGGATAGTCTTATAAAGACTGGTTAAACGATGTTAGTTTGGTGTAACATATAACTTGGTGTAGATAAGGTGTCAGAGTTGGGTACTCCGAGGTGAAAAGTATATCTTAGTAGCATCGAAGTGCCAGTTTGAAAAGGTGCAACTTAGTGGTGATCATGTGTCACACATAGTCAGATGTGATGTGGTCTACGCTGCAGCACATCCAATAGTGGTGACTCTTGCCACTACAGTTATAAACAATGGGTGCAGATGTGTCGGTGTGTGTTAGTGCGTGTCGAGGTAAACTCCTTTTGCCCGGGGAGACTATCGTAGAGCTGGACCTTCGGGGAGTATCTGGAGTATGGCTGTGGTAGTTCAATGTCGAGAACAGGTTTGTGTGATCGGCGTGGAGTTGCGCTTAATCAACCGGGTGGCAATGCCTATAAATTATAAGAGATGTTAGATGGGTCTCGATTTCCACCAATAAATTTGGATAGTGACCCAACTAATCATTCATAATTGGTACTGTTGCGTTCCAACATTGGTTGCTATCCATACAGTATATTTCTTATTTACCGGTGTTGAAATTATTATGACAGGGCGTTGGTCGCGTCTGGAGTCATGGAAGTGACGCCCAAGAGAGGTCGAATGGACGTTGTATTTGTATTAGTATGGTACTAACGTCCTCAATATTTGCCATGGGGCAACGTAAAATTAAGCCCATACGCTATCATTTTCAATAAAATGAAATTAACTTCAGGAGTATACTAAAAGAAAAAAAAAGAAATGCAGAAAGTTTTAAGAGTAGGACCATTTACTGGCCAAGATTCGAACTCGGGAATCTATCTACTCGACTACCGAGGTCAGTTTTAAAACTTTTTTTTTTCACAGGAATTTTGAAGTAAGGAGTCTCGACGATAATATCCATCAAGGGACTACCACCTAAATTACACCAAGGTCCATTTTTTAATTTACAGACCCGTGACTTGAAAAAGCCTCAAGGAAAGACGTGTGGAATCTTAAATTAATTTTGAAAAGATTTAGTTTCCATCCAACATAAAAAACTTACTAGCCTTCAATGAGCCAGACGATGCAGTTTAGCAACTTTTGGAAAATTTCAACAGATAACTCACTTACTTGCCTCTCACTCAGCAAGGGATCAGGCATGAAATGTTTAAGTTCAGGCCTTTCTCCCCATTGGGCACTGTGGGAAAGAGCCCGGCGAGTGATAAGGCCCCCTAGTTCCAACATATCACCAACCAATAAGCGATAAACATATTTTTTTGCGAAAAGCGCTGTTCACTTTCTACATTTCACATTGCACGCATCTACAGTGGCGAGCAAAACTTGCTAAATGTTTGCCACTTTCATGCATTTTTGAAGTTTATATGCTTCATTTATTAAGAAATGTGTTTACTTGATTCGGGGTCAATTTGCTGACTGTTTTTATATTTTTATCAAAAGAGGAACATAATTAAAAATGCTAAAGATGAAATTGTTTCAATGAATGAAAGCGGTCGTTTATGAAGAGAAATAGCACAAAGCTTACAAATTTGCCATTAAACTGTTCTAAATGTACTGAAATGACGAAATATGAAGGCTCCAAAGGTTATAAAAAGGCGCCCCAATATACTTTCGGTCAGAGGTACTCGAGCCATGGAGCGCTTATTAACTCAACAAGTCGCTAAGACACCAAAGGAAGCTGCACAAAAGATTGTAAAGCCAGTAAGTGAGTGGACAGAACGCACAGCATTGAAAAAAATTGGCGGGTTGGAGGCCGCCATCAAGCCACAAAAGCTAGCATTGTCTGACATAAACGTAAAAGAGAAATTGAATTTCTGCCAAAACTACAAACACTGGAGTGTCGATGATTGGAAACGTGTGATCTGATCTGATGAGATCCGTATTAAACGGTATCAGTCGGATGGGAAGCAATTTTACTAGTATCGAACCCATAAAAAACGGCAGAAGCCGTTTTAAACGAGTTAAATAAACGATGAAATATGGCAGTGGAAGCCTTATGGTGTGGGGCTGCTTCACATGATGGCATATTGGTTCACTTGTAAGAATATTCGGTAGAATAAGATACCTGAATACCTTACAGACTAATTTGCTGGATTTCTTTGACCTAAGTGCATATCCAACATAAGGGGTGATATTCCAACAAGGCGGGGATCCGAAGCATACAGCGAAAATTGTTCAATAGTGGCTAAAAAATCAGGACTTCAAGCTTTTACAATGGCCAGCACAGAGTCTTGATTTAAACCTAATTGAAAATTTGTGGGCTATTCTAAAAAAACGGCTAGGATCTTACGAAATGGCCCCAAATAACATCGACGAGCTATTGTCAAGGAATGGCGTGATCTTCTAAATGCAACTATTGAAAAACTGGTCGAGAGTATGCCGAGACGTATTAATATCGTTATTAAGGTCAAAGGACTTTGGACAAAACATTAATTTTATATCTTATATAATAAAAGTTACCGCCTTGCAAAACTGACTAAATAGAATTTTTTGTTATTTTTGTAATATTTTTTTTATTTTTATACATTTTGCAAACTTAAATTAATACGTGTTGTTTCTTAATAAATGATGTATATAACCTTATAACCTGAAAATTTGGTAGCGTTATATTGATAAATGACTCTACAGCAATAAAAATCGCATGAAAGTGGCAAACATTTAGCCAGTTTTGCTCGCCACTGTACATTTGAAAGAATACTTGAAAATTGTCCAATCTTGTGAAAATGAAGAAACCAATAGTATTTCAGGAATATATCATCTTTTGAAAGAAAACAAAATTGAAGACATATTTCCAAATGTAGAAATTGCGTTGATAATCTTTTTAAGCAGGATGGTAACTAACTGTAGTGGGGAACGGTGCTTCTCCAAATTCAATGAAGAAGTACAATACTTCAAGAAAGATAGACCAGTTTGTCGCTGATGTCCATACAATGCGATGTACTTAAAGACAAAGACTTTAAGAAAATGGTTGACGATTTTGCTTATCTCAAAGCTAGAAGAGATTTAATAAACTATACCTCTGTCATAGTCATAGGGGCCCCATTATCCTAAAGTGCCCAGGGCTTACAATAGGTTAAAGAGGGCCCTGTTTGAGTTGTGATCTCAGGGTTAAAATTGGATTATAGTTTAGGTTTCTGCAAAAAATCAGGCCTATATATTTTTCATGCTACAATTCAAACCAGAAACCATATGTGAACTTGAAAGGGTAAGTTCACACGTTGCATATTTTTAGCAATTTCATAATCGATGCACCAAACAACGATTTAACGATTCAATCAACGGTTACAAAGCATTAAAGGCCATAATTACAGAACTGCAAGAGTTAAATCCAGATTTTTTTTGTTTTAAATTGTTTAAAATCTTACCATAGTTCAAAGTGCATCATTACTTTTTTTCATTTTGATGAAATTTTTAAAAGTTATGAAGCGTATCTTAAAAAATGTACACAAATTTCGGGAAAAAATAATATATAGTACACCAAAATGTCCAAAAAAATTGGCAACACATCCGATTTATGTACATTAAAGTAAAGTAAAGTAAAGTGTACATTAAAGTAAAGGATCGCACTGAAACTTTTCATAATTACGTAAGGCTGCTCTCATTGTACGTTTATACTAGCGCTGGTTGGTTCAGTTTGGAGGACAACTTTCTCGAATTTACGCATATTTAACATGATGTATTGTTTCTTAAAGACATCAAAGGTGCTTGCCGGTTCGGCTCGTTGTTATAGCTCAAAAATCAATGATGTAGTTATCGTGTCTGCAGCCAGAACTCCTATTGGTAGTTTCCAAAGCCAACTTGCTCCGCTCTCTGCCACGCAACTCGGTGCTGTTGCTATAGAAGCAGCTATACAACGCGCTGGAGTTGGTAAAGAAAACATCGATGAGGTCTACATGGTCAACGTAATTTCTGCCTGTTTGGGACAAGCTCCTGCAAGGCAAGCAGCAATTTTTGCAGGACTACCGAAGAACGTATGCTGTACTACGGTAAACAAAGTATGTTCCTCTGGCATGAAATCCATCATGATTGGCGCACAGACACTTATGCTGAACCAAGCAGAGGTGATAGTATCCGGTGGCAAGGGATCCATGTCTAACGTCCCCTATTACATGAAGCGTGGAAACACGCAATATGGTGGCATTAATCTTGTCGATGGCATTGTATTTGAAAGGACTTACTGATGTTTATAACAAGTTCCACATGGGCAACTGTGCTGAGTATACTGCCAAGAAGATGGGAATTAGCCGCCAAGAACAAGATGTTTTCGCTATAAGCTCTTACAAACGCTCCGCTCAAGCTTGGTCCGACAAGGTTTTTAGTTCCGAAATTGCTCCAGTCAAAATTCAGCTAAAACGCAAGCCTGAAATTGTTATAACTGAGGATGAAGAGTTTAAGCGTGTTAATTTCGACAAATTCGGTGAGTTTCAGAGAGAAAATGGCACGTTACGGCAGGCAACGCTTCCACTTTAAATGATGGTGCCTCAGCAGAAGCTGCTGAACGATTTAAAGTAAAACCATTGGCTCGCGTTGTTGGCTTCGAAGATGCTGCAACCGATCCCATTGACTTTCCAATCACGCCAGTATTGGAAATACCGAAGCTATTGTAAAAGACAGGAGTGGACAAGGATGACGTCAGTATGTGGGAGATAAACGAAGCGTTTTCCCTCGTGGTTTTAGCAAACATGAAAAAACTTGATACCGATCCAACTAAAGTCAATATCTATGGTGGCGCAGTCTTCTTAGGTCGTCCCATCGGTATGTCCGGTGCACGTTTGGTAGGCCGGCACATGGCACATTCTTTGAAGGCCGGCGACTACGGATGCGCATCCATCTGCAATGGTGGTGGTGGTGCTTCATCCATTCTAATCCAAAAACTGTAAGGACCTTTTACACTTCAAATCTATATTCCAATCCAATTTCAAGTGCCTTGATTTACCAGAATTTGCATTTAGTTTTAAAATATATTTTTAAACGAATTTTTCACTATAATCACATTTGTTACACAAAAATTATTGTTATATACATAGTATGTACCTATAAGAAATTAAGTGTCAAAATCTTTTCAAGTTTGGATCTTTCGAAATGATGACTCAAATACTTAGAAAATGTCTGTTATTGACCAACTTATGCTTAAAATCCAAAAATTCTCCGAAAAACCTGATTTTTTGGAAAAATCCGATTAGCGCGACCTCTAAACCTTTTCCAAAAAATCTGAAAAAAAATCTGAAAAATAATTGACTCCATAAGCTTTCAAACAAAGGTTGAGCAACTATGAAATTAAAAAAAAAAAATTTTCATTTGGGACACCCTAGTGAACATTTAAACAAAAGTAAGTAAAATAAAATTTTAGGGAACAAATGGACCTCGGTCATGACTCTTCAACCTGAATAGCATTAAATGTTTTGTGTAAGTAGTATCCTTAACAATGCGACGAAAAAGTAAAAATCTCAATTTCCAAAAATTAATTTATAGTATTTAACTAGAAAAACTTTCTAGTAAGTTTTAGGCCTGAAAAGCTACGATTTTGCCTTTAAAAAAGCTATTAAATATATTCATCACTTAGCAGCGAAGACTTTCAGACAGGAGTGACATTCAAGTAAATGTAGATGAAACATATCTGGGTCGTCGCGGACTTTTAAATGAACGTTAACTTTTCCTTTTTCCATACAAGATGCGTGTTTTTATATTTTTTCCCGTATTTATGAAAGGAGACAATGAAGTGCACACGCACATGAGTCCATTATTTCTAGAAGACTATACTTCGGATTAAGTCCGTCTAGAAGCCACTTCCCAATGGAAAGAGGGCACAATAGGACACTCTGACACCAGGAAACTCACTCCTCAAATACCCAAGAACATAGACTACATCACTCAAAAACTTTTATTCCACAAAAAGTTTGATGTATCAATCCCCTCTAGATACGAATGGGAGATTGTAAGCCCTCCACCAAACAATGCCACTAGAATCTACACTGATGGATCAAAACTAGATGGCAAAGTAGGGGGAGGAGTCTACTCTGAATCCCTAAACATTAACCATGCCTTTAGGCTCCCCGACCACTGTAGTGTCTTCCAAGCGGAAGTCACTGCCATACATGAAGCAGTCACTTGGGTTCAGATGAACAAAATATTAGCAAAAGATTTGCATTCTATCTGATAGTCAAGCCGCTTTGAAAGCCCTGGAATCTGTTGAAATAACATCAAAACAGTCCTAAGTTGCCGCAGATCTCTGAATGAGATGACAGAGCAGCTCAATATATTCCTATGCTGGATCCCCGGACATAGAGACTTCCAAGGTAACTGCAAAGCAGACGAACTTGCTAGAAACGGTACCATCAAACCCCTATCGACAGATAAGGAACAAATTGGAATACCTCTCGCAACATGTAAGCTACTGATAAATGAACTATCCCTTGAAAACACAAACATCAGGTGGTCAACGGGTAGTACATGCAGTAGAACGCGTCAAGTTTGGCCAACACTGAACTTAAGACGCTCAAAAGAACTAATATCCCTTAGAAGGGACCAAATAAATATCGTAATAGGCGTTCTAACAGGACACTGCCTGATTGGAAACCATGCCCGAAGACTGAATATTCCCCATAACGACTTCTGCAGAAGCTGCAGAGATGAGGAGGAGGTTGAATCCACAACATACCTTCTCTGCACATGCCCAGCGCTGGCCAGAAAGCGCCATCTCTTCCTAGGTAACTGGTTCTACAGTGACCTAGACGAACTCTCAAAAACTTCGGTCTACCGAATACAAAGCTTCATAAATGGCTCCAACTGGTTCAGATAGAGTGGAAATAATTAACCCCTGGTATCACAATGGGCCAAACTGGCCTAAGTGTGTCTCATAGGAGACAGCCACGTCAACCTAACCTAACCTAGTCCATTTAATCATATCGTATGATGGGACAACGTATCATAACATGTACTACTACACTAAGGGAAATAACGCATATTAACATTCCCCACGCCTGAGTATATATTTCATTTAAATATTTACGTGGATAAATCAAATATTTTCCTTACAACTCGTTTTTTTCCACGTATTTAAATTTTATTTATGCCACACACTGACACACATATTCCATACAGCTGCCAAGCAGCCGCCAAGCAGAAAAGGAACAGAGTGCGATGCTGCTGCAGTTTCTTCGCACCAGCAGTTGCAGGTTTCTTATAGTTCTCATTTAGTTAATATTGCAAGGGTAATATAGCATGGATATTTGGCAAATATGATTTGTGAGTGCGGTGGTGAGTGCGATGAATGATAAATTCATGTAATGTGGAGTGACAACTCGGTATTTTCTCAAGAATATATTTTCTCATCATGCATCGCACTCACCACCGCACTCACAAATCATATTTTCACAAAAAGAAAATAAAATATACCACTAAATGGTGTTTGATATGGACGCTGCTCGTGGGAAATATTCAAATAAATTGTTTTTCAATTTCAATATTTTTATATAAATTTTCCTTAAATGCGATAGTATTATTTTCAAATAGTAAATATTTGAAAGATATTTAAATATATTCGTGCATAATTTCAATATATTTTTTATTAATTCTGTTTAAATATTTTAATATTTTATTTAATTAAAAAAGTATTTAAATAAATTTTAAATATTTACGTAGTCGATTTAAGTAAATGCGTTATTGGTGCAAAAATGACTCGCTTTTTGGATAAATTAAAAAAGTTTTTGGATAAATTTAATATTTTTTTCCCTTAGTGTACACTTTAAAAGTGTCAAACGATATTTCAAAGTCCACAGGCATTGTATTTTCGTCAAAAGTAAGAGTACTGCGATGAATTACGAGAAGCGATGAAAATTCAATTTATTTATTGTGAGGAGTGAAAACTAGAGTAAGAACAAAAGTTCAGTTTGCTTCAAAAAAGAAAATGGTTCAAAGCTACTTTATATTGATATATGATGTAAAAACAAGTTTATCACAAAAAAAGTTTGTATGAATCACAAAATTATACGAATTCAATGCTAATTGTGTTAAACAAATAAAAGTAGGCGTGGCCTAGGTTAAAGATAGAAATGGCGATATTCAGCGTAAGGAACACGTTGGCATGACTAACAAAATTAAATGCTGTGCAACGATTTGCTAGCTTAGCCATAAGAACAGTTAGTGTTATACGCTAATTAATTTATATCTAAGGTAAAACAATGGAACGAACTTCAATGGTGTAGTAATTAAAATTATTTAATAAAGACAGAATTGGTTTTGCGTTCTTGTTTAATTGACTACGTAATGAATGAATTTATTTATAATTTTTTTTTTTTTCTACACAAGTCTAAATACAATTACATTTACATGCGGGTAGTTATGTACATGTATGGATAATTTGTTTGTTTTTGTGTATTTTAAAAGCAACAAAAACCATATTAAAAAAAAAAAAATAATGAGTTGATGGTGAGAATGTACACGCCTCTACCCTTACGTCAGTGAAAGCACGTGGATGAAACGCATGGACGGACGGAAGGCAAACAGATAGACCGACTGGCTGACGGACTGTGATGAAGGTGTTCATGCGGCATGCCATGTAGACGCCGCGTTACATTTCGGAGTAAGGTAGTGAGAAAACAAGACTGTAGGCCATCATCATCATTTACAAATTTATACTTCTATTGTTCACAATCACTTATATAAACATATATTTAATGAAAATGTAGCAACTAATAGATTGCCATTAAATCGAGACGAAGTATATATATTTTTTAATTGCAGACTAGATAGGAGCTAATAAAAATGTGGATGTGCGAGTATGTGTGTCACAAAGACTAGACATTTGGAACAAAGGAATTTCGAGTCGCATTTTTTTTTCTTATAAAATCCAAAACGTAAATATTATAACAACAACAGTAAAAACAATCACAAAAACAACAACAATAACAACAACAACAACAAGAACAACAACAACAACAATAACAAAGGCATGTTAAGATTAAACATACAAGCAAAGAATTAACACCGTAATCAACACAAATACGGCCAAAGACACACTGTTGTGCCGCAGCGGGTTGGTGTGCGTTTGTGTGTGAGCGTTGCTAAGAGTATCTGTGTTCTTATTAATTTATTATATAGCGAAGGCGCGCATGAATGAAACAACTATATTGATGACTTTAGCAACTTGTTGAGGAATTTCGAGAGTCACTCTCACAGATACTCACACATACTAAAGCACAAGATGGCGTTAGCAAAAACTCACATACACATAGATTCGAACTCACTACACCAACTATGATGATGATGATGACACTAACTCAGAGAGCCTAAAAACTGAGCAGCAGCAACAGCAGCAGCAGCAGCAAAGGGCGGCAGTAAACAGCAGCAACAGCAACGACAATGGCAACATAGTCGTCAGCAACACGTTCAAATCGGCTGCGGCTCCGACCTTGCGCGCAACCAACTCTCCGATTCAGAAACACTTCGACTGTACAATATAACAGTACGTTGGCGGCGTCTGTTTTAGCGCCAGACACAATCATTATTTGTTGTGACTACAAAATAGCCAGAGTTACATTTTCGCCTCATATTTCGCGTTCTACAGTGGCAAAAAACATTGAATAACTTCGAAAACATCCATAGTTCAAACACTTTTGAAATTTTATTTTTTTAAAAAAAAGCATCTGTGAATTATATGCTTTTGTGTGAAAAAAACTAAAATACAATTGCAAAAACTTTATTTGTATATTAAAATAACTACGCATTAACGTAAGGGAACTACACGTAAGTGCTTAACGTCTGTGACGTACGTGAACTTCTTCAAAGTCACTTGAAACAACAAAAACGAATGAATTATTAAAAAAAAAAAAAAAAAACAAAAAACAAAAAAAGCAAAAAATAAAAATTAAACAAAGACGTAAAAAGTGAAACTAACTCAAGCATCGAGTGGACTTTAGTACGCTGCAGACTGCAGAAGATGTTGAGTACAACGCAGTGTGAAAATCTTTGAACAACTTCAATTAAAGCCACTTACATGGCAATAAAAGCGAAATGAAATCCAGCCAAAGCATTAACTTCATGTGATAAGATAACACCTAAAGAACTCGGTTGTTATTTGGTTGGGTGCTTCAAGTGATGGTGTGCTGGATGCAGAGCACAAGCAAAAGTACGGTTTGAGGTGGCCAGTAGACTTTGTACCATTTCAATGGCACGATGCCGCAGCACATTGAACCGGAATCATTAAAATATTTTTGGAAATTTCTATATGTTACTGATAAGCAGCTGTATTATGTAAGCAGAAAGGTGTGTACCGTTGCAGCAGAGCAGAGTTTGGATTGCCCAGAATACAATACAAAGGGTACAATACTCGGAATTAAGGTTTGTCGACACATTTTTCTTCTATTTTTTTCAAGATATATTTCTTGGAAATTTTCTTAGGATTGTTATTGTGTGTCTAAAACAATCTTGCAAAATTGCGAACCTAGCTCAGCTCGTCACATGCTGTGACAATCAGCTGTTATTTTGTTTTCCGGTTGAGTTTTTTTTTTTTTATTCTTTTTTATATGCTGTTGCTTGTATCCTTGAAGGAGTCTGAAAGTAGCAACAGGGCAAAAATAAAATTAACACTAATACCAGCTGAGTTTACGAATTTGAGTTTGTATTCGTGTTGGTTATAAGAAATTTATAGTATTATACAGATTGTATATATATATATGTATATATTTTAATTAGTCAATATATATATATTTATATATAAGACAATATATAGCACGTACAAGTCTACACATTGACATTGTCAATGGGAGTGAGCAAAAGAGGGCGAGCGAGAGCGTCTGCTTGCGATAATTGAGTGTGTATAACGCTTCATAATTTTATTGTATCTATAAAATTACGCTCGCTCAAAATCACGAATCTCGCAAAAAAAGTAGTAGCACAATCTCGCTCTATCGTTGCTGTGCGCTCTAATAGAAATCATTAAACGTCAGTGTTGCCAGCTGACTACTTTATTCAGAACATATGCAAGACACTAGAACCAGTCTATTCTTGGCCGAATTTCCTTGATTTTGTCATAGTAAAGATTTTAAAATTTTAATAAAAACTATCTTTGTTTAAAACTTATTTTTGACTAGATAAGGAAAGAATTTTTTTTTTCTCGAAGAAGTCTATGGAAGAGAAAATCAGCTGTACTATAGCATTTTCGAATCTACAGGGTGGCTCAAAGTTAATCATCCCATTTCGTTTTTGAAAAACTTTTTTACTAAATTAAAAAAAAAAAACAAAATGATTTTGAGTGATGAAAATTTTTTTTTGAAACTTTTGAAATTTTTTCTGCTAAATTAAAAAGTTGGCGGTCGTGGCGCAGTGGGTAGAGTGCGTGACCCATACGCCAGAGAACCCTGGTTCAATTCCATCTGACACAGAAAGTTTTTTCAATTGAATTAATTTTTCTGTTCGGCTGTCACCTCTCTGCAGACAATGGCAAACCTCAGAGAGTAAATAATGCCATTTAAAGCTTCGGAATCGTTCGCCGAAGCCGTTCGGAATCGGCATAAAACTAGTAGGTCCAGTTCTCGGTCATTTGTGTATAAAACAATTAATAACACGCGCAACACAGTTTGATCATAAGAAATCTGGTCAAAGTCCTTTCAAAGGCTGAAATGGCCAGTTTATTATTATTTTTGTTAAATGAAAAAGTTGATAACCCTCAACTTGCTACCGCTATTGATACACATTTACCCGTTTTATCGCATTTCCATGACTTTCCGCAAGATTTCCGCTGATAACTGTTCGCATTCTTGTCGATTATTCTCCTTAAGGTCTGCGAATGCCTGAGGCTTTTTGGCATACCCCCGCGACTTCAAGTAGCCCCAAAGAAAGAAGTCTGGGATGGTTAAATCGGGCGTTCGCCATAATAATTCTACGCTCTTGCGGAGTATAGTGGAGTATCTCTTGCTTGTCTATTTGTATTCATCAGCTGTCTAGTTCACCAATGTCAAATGTGATTGACGTACGATGCCATTTGCAAAAATTATAACATCTTCCGATAAGGTAATTAGGCGACTCAAAGATGAATCTCGGATAAATGCATTGTTTTGTGAAGGGTTAGGAAATAACTGTATCACCACAAAGAGTAGTGAAAAGGTTGCAGGGGTAGAAAAGGCTATGGCCCACGTTACACGGTGCTCGTTTGCTCGGCGTGCAATGAACACTTTTATTCTCTTTTCTCAATTTGCACATTGGTAGGTCACACGACAAAAATATGCATGCCGAGCTTGTTTTGACATTTCATTCAGTTCCTTACTTTTTCTCGTACACTTTATTCCAACAAAGGTTTCCTACAACTATTTTCTTCATACTGTTGTAGTACAATAGTAGCACTTTTCTTCACAAAATGTACTTTTCAGCTACTTAAACGCCCAAAACTTTCATTTCACCACCCAGCAACACTGTTGCACGGTGCTCGCTGCCATGTACACCGAGCAAAAATGAACATACAAAGTCTACACTGGTCTACAAAGTGTTCATCCTCTCACAGTCTCACTGATTTTTGACAGTTTTGCATTGGAAACAACAACAGAATCATTTGCCTGCCGAGCAAACGAGCACCGTGTAACATGGGCCTATCAGACATGAAGTCATATAAGTTTCATGGCGGTTGACTTCATCAAAGAGGGTGGACAACGATTTCGGAGTTTAGTGGGGGTCTTATTTGTACTCCCACTTTAATAGCTAAATCTTTTATCAGAGTTCCGATCATAATAAAGCATATATCTCTGTGGAATCCATAGCTCTGACATTAATATTATATTAAAATTTTATATCTGCTTGTCCAACACATTTCCATGAAAACCCTCTTTTGATTTTTTTATAAGAGATTTATAAATACTTTTTTCTTTCAATCTACTTCTATTGTCTTTCTTACCCTTGGTTTTATTTGAAAGTCTTTGTCTGATGTTTATTTTCACATACTTTACTCTGTATAGCGTTTTTATTTCAATATATATATATATGCATATAATTGAATATCTGTCTGTATACAAAAAACATAGACACCGAAAGAATTGTATGCTTAATAAAAATGTTCATATGAGTAAATTTGTAAATGATAGGTATAAAAAAAAAAACTGCCTACATGCATATAAAATGTATTGAAGAAACAACAAAAACAACATCATATGTACTGTCATTACTCCATATTAACAGCAGTGAAGACGACGACATATAAAAAGGAACAAAGAAGTAGTTTATGTGAGTTTTCGTGCAAATTTTATGATTTTCTAATGCGTAATTTACAACCTTAGAATATACTTTGAATCACAAATATCTATTACGTATAAATGTACAAGGCCCTTGAAATTCTGAAATTTAATTTTTTTTTATTTTTTTTTGTTTTGTTTGCTGATTGTTTTAACATTATACTTCATAGCTAGCTATGGCTTAGATTTGAATATTCGAGTCTTTTGATGCATTGAAACATTAAAAAAATATTGCGCTTTTTGGAATTGGTTAATTTATTACATTACATGGATCCATATTAGTTTTGTAGTCTTAGGTTAATTATTATTTTAGGTAAAAAACGACTTTTCAGCAAATCCTGCATTTTCATTTCTACTTGTAGTATAGCTGAGGTCTATTGTGATTATTTTACTGTTTTATTTACTAAAGTAATTTTTATGTTTTCGATCTGCACGTCTGAGACACGCACATCTCAAAAGTATTCTCGATTTTACTGTGGATATGGTACCCAGTTCTATGATTTTTCTACCACTACACGAAATGTTATTTTTGAAGAGCAATAACACTCAGAGGAGATACCTCTGATATCCGGAGTCGCTCTGAAGCTCTGTAATAATTTTTTTAGAGCCATAAATTCTGATGGACTTCCACTTTTTCTCCATTTGCTAAGCAAGTGATCTCAATTAAAAACTTCTAGCGAACTCTATTCAATGCAGTTCTTGGCTCTTCGTTCCATTTACGAGGGGTACTATTTATATTTCAGGAACTGGCAACACTAATGTCAATAGCTAAAATCTGGCATCACCATAATAAAGTTTGGCATTTGTTAGCATAAATGTACTCACAATGTTTTGATGTACAAGTGCTATTTGTTTTGTTTACAGTGAGTTAAGAAAATCAATTTGTTAAAAAAATGGAAATTTCAAGAGAAGGTTTCCGTTGGATTATTTTTTTCAAAACTTTCGACGTGGATTATATCAACAAGAAGAATGTGTCGATGAATTCAGTTCTTTATATGGCTCTAAAGCACAATCAAAACCACAGTATATCGCTGATAAAATGAATTCAAGTTCGGTCACTGACGAATTCCGTGAAGGTAGTCCAAAATCGGTTGTTGTGCCACAACACATCGATGCAGTACGTGAGCTAATAATGCAAGATCGTCATGTGACATATCGTGAGATAGAGGCATCCTTGCACATTAGTTCCATTTCAATACATTCGATTTTGCATGTTAACTTATCTACAAAAAAAATTAGCTCTCGTTGGATACCCCCTAATTTATCAATCGCTCAAAAAAGTCTCGCGTCGATTGGTGTAAGGAAATGATTATAAAGTTCAATCGTGTTGCTTCAAAAGACGTGTATAAGATCGTGACAGGTGACAAATCATGGATATATACATATGACCGGGAAACAAAACAGCAATCGACCGTGTGCGTATTTTAAGACGAGGCAAATTCAACAAAAGTTGTTCGCGCACGAAGCACTGCGAAGCAAATGGTCGCCTCTTTCTTCCACCGAATGGATCATGTGGCCACTGTTCCACTTGAGCAACGTAGGACGGTCAATTCTGAATGGAACACGACCATTTGTTTGCCGGATATCTTCGGAGAAATTCGCAAAACCAACCGCCAAATACAAATCATTCTCCATCATGACAATGCGAGCTCTCACACATCTCGTCAAATATGTGCATTTTTGAGCAGTCAAAACGTCAAATTGATGACTCATCCTCCATACAGTTCTGATTTGGCACCCAATGGCTTCTTCTTGTTCCCGAATATCAAAGGTAAACTGCGTGGTCAATGATTTACGAGCGCCGCAGAAACAGTTGAAGCGTTCAAAAACCATGTTTTAGAGGTGTCTCAAGAGGAGTTGAAAAATTGCTATGACAAATCGTTTGAACGACTGCAAAAGTGAATTGATCATCAAGGGGAATATTTTGAAAAAAAAGAAAAATTTAAAAATGTTTGGTATTATTTGCTATTCCCGAAATATAAATAGTACCCCTCCTAATACCGGATTCTTCAAGTTCTTTTACTACAATCGGAAATGAAGCATTTAAGTAAAACTTTGTTTTCTGCAACCGCCATATATATATGCAACCGCCATATATGCTTGGGAAGGTATGGATATGTGAGGATAAACAAACACTCTTGTTTATCGCTAGATTATGTCAAATGCACTTTCAAAGCTGGTGAACATTATGTACTTGTTCGACGATGTTGCGTTTGATGAATACGTGGTCGTGGTATTGGTTATAGGTGTGAGTGTGTCCCAGACGTAAGGCCCTATTATTTAGACCCGTTAGACTAGCATAGTAATGAGATGCCTGTGATAATTAGTATGTTAAGTAGGTAGCCGAGAAAGTAGCGTGCTCGACTGCCACCCCAGAGGTCCTAGGTTCGAATCCCGTTCAGGCCATGGTCCTAAGCTTTTGCATTTGCAATTTTTTGTCCTCGATTTTTAATCAACTGAAATTGAAAACTCATATCTACGACTTGAAGTTGTAGTTGGTGGTAGAGAAGTTTGTGGATGAGATTGCTTTATGACTTGAATTGACAGAGACAAGGGCATAACACTTGCCTCAGATTCAAATTCACATGTTTCTATGACTTTCCACCACGCTTAGAATATCCTAGACATGTTTCACTTGATGGCCCTCCCATTAATCTATCAGCCCATTTCGAACCAAGGCGAACTTGACTAAAAAGGTATTACACCTAATATCATTGGTTCAAAACTAAAAAAACAAAAAAAAATGTTGAATTTTTTGTGTTGTTTTATTGTCACTTGGATAAGTTTCGACAATTTTGACATTTGATATGAATTTGAACACCAAAGCTTCCATAAATGCCAGGATATGTTATTTAAAGTCGGATTTGAGTGAAAGGTGCTTGAATTTATTGTCGGATTTGTAGCGTTTGAGTTTTATGAGATGTGCCTCATAAAACCTACACCGAGAAAAAAAGCAATAGTAAAATCACCAAAGCCGGCTTAGATAAAGAAAATTGTATGGAAATTAAAAACTTATGGTTATTCACCAAAGTAATATATTGTTTAATACATTGCTTTGAAAGCACATACTTCGTTACCCTGCCAATTAAAAGATGTTTGATTCACCCAAGCCAAGTATATAACATTTTAAGCAATAGTGTAGGTAAACCACCGAAAACATTGACACTTTATCAAAATGGTATGAGCAAAATTTTTTCGCTGAATACTCCCTGCTTGTTATAGTTCTCGATTAGTTTTTGTAATGCAAATTATATAGCCTAGATGTTTAGCCAAGGTGCATTGCTTCATGAATGCATTTTGTTGGCATTAAATTATATCGCTCGTTTTCTTCAATAACGTTATAATCCAAAAATCATAAAAATTGAGTTAATTACACAGCAACATTCGTGTTACCATGATCTATGCTGTGTACAATTTTGGTAACGATATCTTCTTTAATTTTTGCAGGAGAGTAGAATTTGTGATTCATTCACCTCAATATTGAAAATTTGAACACTAGGTTAGGTTAAGTTAGGTTGACGTGGCTGTCTCCTATGAGACACACTTAGGCCAGTTTGGCCCGTTGTGATACCAGGGGTTAATTATTTCCACTCTATCTGAACCAGTTGGAGCTATTTATGAAGCTTTGTATTCGGTAGACCGAAGATTTTGAGAGTTCGTCTAGGTCACTGTAGAACCAGTTACCTAGGAAGAGATGGCGCTTTCTGGCCAGCGCTGGGCATGTGCAGAGAAGGTGTGTTGTGGATTCAACCTCCTCCTCATCTCTGCAGCTTCTGCAGAAGTCGTTATGGGGAATATTCAGTCTTCGGGCATGGTTTCCAATCAGGCAGTGTCCTGTTAGAATGCCTATTACGATATTTAGTTGGTCCCTTCTACGGGATATTAGTTCTTTTGAGCGTCTTAAGTTCAGTGTTGGCCAAACTTGACGCGTTCTACTGCATGTACTACCCGTTGACCACCTGATGTTGGTGTTTTCAAGGGATAGCTCATTTATCAGTAGCTTACATGTTGCGAGAGGTATTCCAATTTGTTCCTTATCTGTTTATAGGGGTTTGATGGTACCGTTTCTAGCGAGTGCAGTTACCTTGGAAGTCTCTATGTCCGGGGATCTAGCATAGGAATATATTGAGCTGCTCTGCCATCTCATTAAGAGATCTGCGGCAACTTAGGATTGTTTTTGATGTTATTTCAACAGATTCCAGGGCTTTCGCTTGACTATCAGATAGAATGCAAATATCTTTTGCTATTATTTCGTTCATCTGAAGCCAAGTGACTGCTTCATGTATGGCAGTGACTTCCGCTTGGAAGACACTGCAGTGGTCGGGGAGCCTAAAGGCATGGTTAACGTTTAGGGATTCAGAGTAGACTCCTCCCCCCACTTTGCCATCTAGTTTTGATCCATCAGTGTAGATTCTAGTGGCATTGTTTGGTGGAGGGCTTCCAATCTCCCATTCGTATCTGGAGGGGATTGATACATCAAACTTTTTGTGGAATAAAAGTTTTTGAGTGATGTAGTCTATGTTCTTGGGTATTTGAGGAGTGAGTTTCCTAGTGTCAGAGTGTCCTATTGTGCCCTCTTTCCATTGGGAAGTGGCTTCTAGACGGATCGCTGTGTTTGCAGCTATTCGTTTTGTTAGGATATCTAGTGGAGTTAGATGGAGCATAGTATCGAGTGCATCAGTAGGAGTGGTTCTTAGCGCTCCACTGATGCACAGCTCTGCTGACCGTTGAACTTTGCGAAGTATATTGAGGTGTGTTTGTTTGTTTAGTGCTGGCCACCAGACTATAGCACCGTATAACAATATTGGGCTAATAACAGCTGTATAAAGCCAGTGAGTTACCCTAGGTTGTAATCCCCATTTGCTACCCACTGCTTTCTATGTTCGGCAAGCACGCTTCAAGCACGCTTCATATAAATTGTCGAAGCTTATGTGTAAATTACAAAATACCTCGCTAATTTATCATCCAAATCAATATCGGTAAGTTAACATGTAAAACTTAGGTGTTTTGACCAAAAACTTAGGAGGCTTAAAACTGCCGAAGCCATCGTATTAATTATACTAGGTTTTTTATAAATTTTACATAAGCTTTTTTCTCGGTGTAGAATATACTTTGACTGAGAAACTTTCTGAATTGAGAGAGTACTTTATGTAAATCTTTAGTGAAACGATTGAATTTCTTCATGTCAAACTTATGCAAAGCTATACAAAATAGTAATTTCTCCGACTTTTTATTATAGCCAAATTCAATATCTTTATATGGCAACCTTGAATCTCTAAAGCGTAGTCATTAGTCTATTAACATTACATGTATACTAAACATCAAATTGTTTTTATTCAATACCTCAATATTTTTCATCATCGAGGCTTTTTCACAAGTTTTCCGACGTCGTTTGTCGCCGCTGACGTAAGTTCAATAAAATTATATTGCTGTCATGACGTAAAACCAGCTGTAGCAACCTTGTAAGTTGTTTGACGTCATTTCATTGAATAATTTTAATCTATTCTGGCCAATAACTAGATATCATTATTTTCACTTTTGTGTTTATAATATTTGAAAAGGAAAAATTAAAAAAAAAAAATGTGTATGCATATATAATGTGTTTCTTTGTATACAAAATTTACTCTAAAAATATAGTGTTTTGAAGAGAATTTTTCTTTGAAGCATTTCATTTGAAATTGTGAAACTTTAATATTTAGATTTAGTGCTAAAAACCGTTTCTCATCATTTTATTTAAGTTGTCTCAATTTGTTGCTTTTATGGAAAGCGGAAGTAATTAAAATCGCCATCAAAACAAAGAAAGGGAACCTCCACAATATCAACACTGTAGTGTCAACACTAGGCTGTAGCTGTAGCTGCCTGAAGTATATACACAAAAAAAAAAGAAAAGATATTAAATTTATTAAAAAGTATTTTACAAAAATAAATACGTGCCTGGTATTTTTTCTTTTTAATAACAACTTAACACAGTTCTTCTCTCATCAATCTACCACCTTTCTCTCTTGTTTCAAATAGTGCATTTACTTAACAGGAAGTTTTGTCGGTATTGATGAACGTTTTTCTAATGGGGTTGCCACGGCACCAGTTTAGCGCTGGCATAGACCGAATGTTTTTTTTTTTTTTGTTTTTCTTAGCATGCTGCATTTTCAAGTCTTCTGCGGATGCGGAAGACAGCTTATTAGGAAATTTCCTTTTGCAACTCAGACCACGTCCGTCGGTCTAACTTTCCATGTGTGTTCTTCCGACTGTCAGTCTAAATGTCTATATGTTTTTCAGCACGGTTTGCCTTAACTGCCTGATTCATACATTTCAACTTCATTCATAAATGCATTACGCAATGTCTGACAACAAAAACAACAATAAAAATGCGGCAAAAATAACATATGCCAACGAGTTCGCTCTCAGAGTCAGAGTTTACTTCCGTTTCTGATTTGTATTTATGTATGTACCATATTTATTTTTTTTTCCCAGTATGTATAAATATTTTTTGGTTTCACTTTTCATTCATTCATTCATGCATCCATTCATTTAAACGTCCCACAGTTCCTCCATAAGTCTGTCTGTCCCACGTACGATATGCGTTCGTTCCCATGTGTGTGAACTGTTGCTGCAATATTGCTTCGATTCATATACAGAGCAATTCATTCAGAAATTTTTGGTTTTATTATTTGTATTTTTTGTTTTTTTTTTTTTTTTAATGCATGTTGTTTATTTGTTTGTTTCTGATAAAGCGAAATCCTCCTAGCAGTTTTTTAGATCATATTCGGTACAATATTGAAGGAATGGAATCTATATAAGTGAAATTATTTCCGGTGCATATATTTTTAGAATCAACTCAGAGTTCCTTGTGTTTATTTTTGTGTGTAGCTGAATCAGTAGGGCCTAACCGTCTTTCATATGGATTGTGGTTTTGCGATAAGAGTTTAGGAAAACACACCGATTAATTGTATGTGGTTTGTTAATAAATAACTCAGTCAAATCAAATTCTACTTTATTGAAATTAAATTAAAAATTAAGATTTGGTAGAGATCGATTAATGTAACAGATTATTCAATAAGTCCGTAGGATAAGTAGGAGAAAAACAAACTCGATTATATTATTCACCATAGTTGCCTTCGAGAGCGATACAGCGAGTATTGCGATTTTCCAACTTTTCGATACCACTTTAATAGTACGATTTCTCTTTCTCCTCAAAATAGGCCTCAGTTTCAGCGATTACTTCATCATTGGACTTGAATTTCTTTCCAGCAGTCATTCTCTTGAGATCTGAATATAGGAAAAAGTCGCTGGAGCTTAATCTAGAGAATACGGTGAGTGGGTAAGCAATTCGAAGCCCAATTCATTCAATTTTGTCATCTTTTTCATCGATTTGTGACACGGTGCATTGTCTTGGTGAAACAACACTTTTTTCTTTTGCAAATGTGGCCGTTTCTTTGCGATTTCAGCCTTCAATCGATCCAAAAGTGCACAGATTATTTTTTGGAGATAGTCGATGAATATTATTCCTTTCGCATCCCAAAATACAGACGCCATCACCTTACAGGCCGACTGTTGGGTCTTTGCTTTTATTACGGTTTAACATTCAGAATTCGATTTTATTACGGTTTAACAGCGCCAAACACACCTCTCAAGCATCAATTCGTTGTTGTTTTTGGTCGACTGTGAGCTCACGTGGCACCCACTTTGCACAGAGCTTTCGCATACCCAAATATTCGTGTAAAATGGTAAAAACACTACCATCTGATATCTTTACAATGTCAGCTAGCTCGTACACCTTCAATTTGCGATCGTTCATAACCGGGTATGGGCACCACTACATTTAAAGCTTCTGTGTTGTTTCTGTGTTTGTTTTTTGTCTTTGATTTGTTGTTGCGTTTTGTGTTGCTACATAAGCCGTTGCTCTCAATTTTTCCGCTCAAAGCTCCCAGAGCGCTCTCTGCCCATAGCTGTTCATAACCAATTTGTAGATTTTTTTTATGTTTTCTGGAATAACAGCCTCATTTGAGCGTCCACTGCGCTCTGCATTATTTGTGCTGGTACGACCACGTTTAAATTCAGCAATCCTCTTTTCTACCATTTGTCTCGATGGAGCAGAGTCCGGGTAATGTTTATCAAGCCATTGTTTGGTTTCCACTGTATTTTTTTTTCATCAAAAAGCAATGCTTTATAAAAACTCGAAATTCACTTTTTTCCTTTTTTTTTCAATAACAAAAGTTGCACACAATATGCTTTGACTCACGAATCAATTGTCAGATTGCAGTCAAATTTGTATACGCATCATTTGAAAGTTAATGCTAAATAAAAATCATATGTAAAATTATCTAGTAACGCCATCTATGTGTCATCCTATGGACTTTTTGAACGGACTATTATCTAAGGACAACTAAGACCCATTTTGTTTTTCTTTATTTTGTGTAAATTTAGTGTGAGCTTGCTAATTTAAAGTAACCAATATAATCTTAGAAATACATTGTTCATAATATGATGTTTGTAAGTTAAAATTTATTTCGTCAAATATAACGGCCTTTCATTGATAAAGAAAATTTCTTTTCATATGTTGTACGGACAAAGAATACACCATCTCATCTTCTGCAAAAGAATGACATTAGCTGCAGTATGCACCTATTCAATTTGATGATGTTTGGAAAGTTTTTCTGCATCCAAAGATTTCAAATTGTTAAGTGATATTTCTTCTGTCTTTTAGCCATACCTTTATACTATATTCACCCAAAAATCTTTGTTCGAGGTTTTAAGTCGTGAGATAGACAAATAAAAACAAATATTTACAATCGGAAATGGCTTTATTGTTTTTCAAAATATTCTCCATGGGTTCTATACACTTTTGCATGAGCTTCAACTAATTTTGGAAGCACTTTTTCCAAACCGATTGAAGTAGCTCCACAACATATGATTTGAACGCATCAACCGCTTCTTCAGATGTCGTAAAACGTTAACCTCCCAATTAAATTTTTTTTTCTGAGGGAATAAGAAGAAATCATTGGATGTCAAGTCAAGACTGTACGGCGAATGACCCATAAATTCGTTGTTTTGAATGCTCAAGAACGTGTTTGTGTGAGAGCTTGCATTATCTTTGTGCAGAATGATTCACCTTCTGCGATTGGTTTCCCATATTTTGCCGAACACTTCTGGCAAACAAATAGTGGTGTACCATTCAGAATTGACAGTTCTACGTTGCTCTAATGAAACGGTGGTGCTATGTTCAGTTATTCCGAAAAACTGGCGACCATTTGCTTTGAATGCTTCGTGCGCGAACAACTTTTGTTGCATTTTGTTGCTCGTCTTGAAAGACCCATACATAGTTTCGGGTTCATATCCATTAATCCAGTATTCGACACCTATGACAATGTCATAGACATGTTTTGAAGTATCACGATGGTATTTTTTATCTTTGTCAAATTATGTGGAATAATCCAACGCAAACAAATCTTTTTGACAGCCAAATATTTATGCAATATTGAATATATGCTGGCCCCACTAATCCCTAAAGATGCCTATATCTCGCGGTAGGTCCCATGACGATCACGCACATTTGGGCAGGAGCTTCAAGATCTTATTTGGAGCTTCTGGACCGAATTCAACGACGTGCGATGTATCTGATAGGGGATGAAAACATTTCATCTTCTCTCAACTCTCTTGGGCATCGACGCAATGTTGGTTGCTTAAGCCTTTTGTACAGGTACTACCATGGGACGTGTTCAAGGGAGATACATGACCTGACGCCATCAGCTCGTGTGTTTCCCAGTTCCACTCGGGCAGCGCACCAAGCCCATCCCTATACCATTGCCTTGATGCCCAATAGAACCTCGCATTACCGAGATAATTCGTTCTTCGGTCGTACAATAAAATTGTGGAACAATCTCCCTGCGAGCGTGTTCCCCGGCTATTTTGAGCTATGCAAATTTAAAACTAATCTTCACCGACACTACTCTATCTTTCCACCCTCCAACTAACTATCACCCTTCTTCCGAATCAACACAATGCTTTCGCATTTATAGGGGACATCCCCTGAGCGTTGGTTTAGTCTAAAAAAAAAAACACTGCTCTTGCATTAATCCACATCGAAAGTCGTAGAAAATCATCGCACGTAAATGTTCAAGATGTAATTATATTTTTTTAACAAGATTAAATTTCCAAGTATCTGTAAACAACACAAATAGCAGTCATATGACAAAAAATTTTTAATGAATTCGAATTTAAAATTTCACCATTTAAAATTTTCAACTTTGCGATGACAATGTCAAATTTGACATATTCACATTAGTGTTGCCTTGCCTCAAGACTTAATAGTCACCCTACTAATAATAATAATTCACCATTTCAGCCCTTGAAACGACTTTAAGTCTTAAGAAGCTTTCTAAGACAGCTTATTCATGTCTCAGATTTGCCATTTTATGGCCATTCATTATAAATTATTAATTAAATATTGCCATTATAATAAAAAATAGTCTTGAACCAAATGGTATTTAAATCCGGGGTCTCTCAGTACACAAAATTGACATAGTACGGGGTGCGCACGCTTTTTTAATTTTAACTTGATTACAACGACATGAATATGTGAATGCCCTGAATCTAGAACGCACGCTTTTCGAAATTTTAGCAAACATTCTATATCAGTGGGGTCCAAGAAATTTTAAGCGCGGGCCAAAACTAAAAAAAACAAACACAAAACGTTGCTCATTGTTGTGTTTGGCAGAAAATCAAACAAAACAAAAAACAATTACAATGCAATAAAATCACATGTAATGAAGTACACTCCAAAAGCGCTCTCTGCCTATAGCTGCTCATCGCAAAGACAAAATTAGGATAGAAAAAAATTTGTATGAAGGGCCACGCGGGCCATACAGGCTACTACGTGGGCATGTTTGTTCTATATGGTCTCTGCTTTATTATCGAAAAGTTGAAACAAGTGCGACTTGTTGCAGTGAAATCCGCTATACAACCAAATGAAAAAATTACAAATATCGTGAACACTGTTTTAAGCAATGGCCTAAAAAAACAAACAACGATTCTGCAACGTTTTGTTTGTTATACAATGATGTTTATGGAACAGCAGCACCCCAGTAGGAATTTGTACATGACCGAGAAAAAAATTTAATACAGTTAATTTTAAGGTACTAGGAGAAGTTTCCTAAAACTGTTTTTAACTTTTAAACCTTTGTTTAATTATATTGTAACTTCTTATATTTATATATCACTACATTTTCAAAACTTATGCGAATTGAATAAAGTTCATTTTTTTTTTACTCATTACCAACATTGACACAAAAGATTGGTAAAATTAAAAGTTGGCATTATTTTCGACATGCCAAAGCGACACTTTTTAGGTTTCCAATATTTTACTGAGTTATTTTAACAAGACGCTGAGTTGACATTATTTAAGTGCACATTTTTACTCTTCTCCTCACCCCTTATAAAAATATGATCCCATTGCTCTGTGAACCTTGCTGTTTATAAAATTAATGAGAACAAATAAAGAAATGATAACAAAAACAACAGAATGAAGCGCCACTAACACTAGCACTAATTAAGCAGACGACAACAACCGTAGAAACAAAAACAAAACTGATTATTGCTGCTGGTGCTCTAAATGCACCAATACAACATAAAATGCAAACAACAACAACAGCAACAAAAACAATGAACAACTAATTGCTTGATGAGAGGCGTGAGCAGCATGCGGCGACAGATGAGCAAGCGTTGTTGGGCTATCATTTTAGGTGCAAAGTGGGGGGTGAAGAATGTAAACGCTGCTGCAAGCTTCACTCATTCAAGCTGCATTTGCACTGGTAGTGAAATCTCTTGAGAACATTTTAATAGTTGAAAAGTATGCGAGCAGAGCGCACGTTCTGCGAATTGTTGAATGAACATCTAGTGTGAAGAGTTGAAAATAAAAAAATCCACTCATACAGAGGATGAATGAAAAAAAGATGGCATAATATGAAAAAACGAGTGCATACAAATAGAACAAACGATAAAATCATCTTTGAACAAAGAATGCAAGAAAAAGAAAGAAAAAAGTCAGCCAGACAGACAG
This sequence comes from Pherbina coryleti, assembly GCA_943735915.1. Lineage (NCBI taxonomy): Eukaryota > Metazoa > Arthropoda > Insecta > Diptera > Sciomyzidae > Pherbina > Pherbina coryleti. Next base: position 108,961,583 of record OX030952.1, read on the forward strand.
ATAGACAACGAACGAACGAATGGACAGGCAACATGAATTATGATTAGTCGGATGTTTAAATACACAAAAAGCAGAAGAAAAATGGATTTCGAAATTCTCTCTACTTTAACAAAGCCCACAACGGCTAAGAAAAGGTTGCATTCAGCTGCAGCAGCAGCTACTTTGTTGTTAAATGGAGAGGAAGCACATTACAGCGAAAGAGGGAGAAAGAGGGAGAGTAAGAACTCGTGAGCGAAAAGGAGAAAAGAGCGTGCGCTAATGAAACACAATAACTATGAAATCGAGTAAAAATTTTTATGAATGAAATAATGTATTTGTTGAGTTCGTTGAACTACTTAACTGAACTTATAGCAATGCGTTCGTTCGGCTTTGCTAGCAACAACGTGGAACGACACAAACATCTGCTAGATGGCTGCTACACAGTCACACAAACGCATGCATACAAATACAGCTTCTAGTAACTCTCATTCATACATACATACATACACACACACACACACAGTGAAAGAATTTCATAAAAATACCAACAACATGCATATTGCTTGCATTGTGTTGCATTGCATGCGCTCACAGCAGTTGTCTACAAGAGCAGACGACGAAGCAGCTGCCGACGCTGTTTATGATGGTCATCAACCAGCAACAAGAAGCAACATCGTTTCGGCTCGGCAACGCGGGCGTTGCTCCGTTGCAATTGCCCGCCTCACCAACAATTGCTGCAGTTCAGTGCGCTTCGTGCCGACTGTGTGTTTTATATGCATGCAAATTGTTGCTATTGTTGTTGTTGATATTGTACGAAAACTATTCATAATTCATTTTCAACCACTGCAACGGCAGGATAAGCAGCGAGTGCGCTCTTGGGGAAATCAGGACAAACACAAAATTGTTTGGTTTTATCGAAGTTATCGCCATAATTTTACAGATTTAAATTGTTGATTTTGCTCATTATAAAAAGACATTTGCCGAAGTTTGATTTGTGAACGTTTTTAACTATGCCGATAAACTTACCACTCAAGTTCACTAATGAGTTCAGTCAAACGGAAAGCGTGTCTTATGGGCTTAGACGAGATGGATATCAATGGTAACCACTTTTTTCCAAAAAACCTCATTCTTAAGCCGATTTGGGCTATGGTTGAGGCAAGGAAAATACGAGTATTACCTCAGAAATATATGACGAGAGGAACATTTCAGAGGAACATTGGTATTTATGTTCTAGGAATATACTATGGTAATTTTCCAAACTAACGGAAATGAAATGAATAAGTAACACTTTCGAAACAAAAATGTTTCTAAGTTATTTTGGAAACTACTTTATTCTTTCGGTTGAGTTTTATGAAAAAGAAATATGAAGAAAAAAAAATGCATTTACATTAAAAACTCTTAGGACAACTATCAACGAAACTTGAATAAATCCTCTTTAAAATCTCTTTTAGATTATAAAAATGATATATCCGGGAATAAAATTACTGGTTGTATTTTATTATTAAGTAAATTAAGCCATCGGAAATTCCACTGTTAACCGCAAAAGCATTCCTAAGAGAACAAATGTTGGGTTCATATAAAACTGTTTCCTGAAGTAGATTGAAATACATCTATAATTAATATCCTTTGATCAACTCTAAAGACTAAGTAAGAACAGAAAAAGTAATTCAATGGAAAAAATATTCTGTGACAGGTAGAGGATTCAAACAATGAACCTCTTGGCTCGTAACATTGTCATCGAACTGTTCACGCACGTTAACGAGTTTGGCCACGGTCGCCTCATGTAACTTAACCCTTAAATTCACCGTGTATCTTTAGAGATACAACCATTCAAGAAATTCCTACGGCTATATTTTTGGTTTGATTTTTTTCAAATTGGTTCTGTATTATTTAGAATATAATAAGTCTTAAATAAAAAAATATTTTTTACTTCTATTTGTCATACTTTTCAAAAAAATTATGTACAAAGTCAAAAAAATTTTTTTTTTTAATTAAATAAACACTATTTTTAACAGTTTGTCTTCTAGGAACAGATAAATAATTTTGATTAGGAAAAAATACTGACTGCTTTCAAAACATGTCCTTTAGTGATTTTAAGTGGTTCGAAAAAATTTCGATCATTTGGCATCTCACTGAGTCACTTTAGTTGGTTGTATCTTTAAAGATACAGTGTGCACTCCCTGCAGTTTTTGAAAATTTTAACTTTTTAAAATAAATGAATTAATAAAAATTTCATAACACATTTCTTTTATTTTGATATATTTTAATAGGGATTTTAAATGTGGGTAAATTCACATTGTATATTTATAGATACAACCACTTTTTTTTGTTTTTAAATTTAAAAAATTATTTGAATTAAAATAATTTTTCTGTACGGCCGCCACCTCTCTGCAGACAATGGCAAACCTCAGAGAGTAATCAAAAATGCCATGTAAAGCTTCTTGGGAACGAGAACATTCTGTTCATCGCCGTTCGGAGTCGGCGTTAAGCATGTAGGTCCGGTTCTTGGTCAATTGTGTACAAACTTAATAACACGCACAACACAATTGATCATAAGAAGCTAGGTCAAAGTCCTTTCAAGGGCTGAAATGGCCAGTTATTTATTTTTTTTTATTTATTTATGTACTGTGCACATCACTAATGATGCTCTGTACCAGAGAACTGCAACGGGTGATTGATAAATGCTCACATATAAACCAACACCCAAAAAAGTGAGATGTTGTGCTCAACAGATCAAACTTGCCGCGAACACTTACTTTGCCTGATGATTTTAAATCAATCAATCCTGTGGTTGTATGCGACCATTGCGAATAAAATCAGAAGTTGTGCTTGAACCTTTCACTTTGGATGGGCATAAGCCAATCGAACAAACACATTTGCATCACACAAGCATTGAGCATGTTTGTTTTTGCAGAATGATTTGATCGAACATAGAAAACGAAGCGATTGCAATCAAAGCATATAAAAATGAAAAAGAATAAAATCAACGAGTGTACCTGATTGCATATTCTGCAAAAGAAAGTTCAAGTTATATTTTTATTTTTATATTAACTTAAAGGCAATTAAAGGAAACTAAATTCAGCTCTTTAAAAGTAACAAATTAAAGCAAAGTTAATCCTTATAACTTTAAATAAACTAATTAAGCAAAATAAAATTAATTTTCAATAATTTTAACATGAGTGTACAAAATCGGATACATAGCTTGGCTAATTGACATGTGATTCATATTCACATCCATTTGATTGTTGCTTTGTTATGGTTCTATTCATGCAATTTGTGGGTGCTTTCATTGCAATCATTTGTTTTTTCTTTACCGATCAAATCAGTTGGCACGAAACAAGCATGAAATCAAGAAAGTAGATTGAACTTGTTCGATCAGCCGACTGAAGCACAGTTAGAATGAGCGCTTTCTTGTATGATGCTGATTATATTCAACGCTTGGGTTTGGTTGCCGTGATCGATTGTGATCTGAAACTTTTGCATATGATTAAATCAGCAAAAATGTGATTTTTGCAGTTCTCTGCTCTGTACATACTTTTTTTTGAAATAACGGCACTGATGGCGTCACAGTAAAGCAATGAAAGTGTCAGAAGAGAACGCTCATTGCAAATTATTGTAAGTTGTACGCACGTTGACGCGGGCAAATTTGTTTTTTGTTGGTTTTGATAAAGAATAAAAAGTATTTAATTCAATAAAATTTATATTTTATTTCTTGATATTTTAATCGTTTCTTATAGTGGCAGCTAGAAGAAAAGAAATTAGTGTCGATAAGAGAAAAATATTTATAAAGCTTTGGGAAGAGGTCCAAAACCATCGACAAATTGGTAAAATAGTTGGCAGAGCATGTACAGTAGTTCAGAACTTTCAAAGTACCGAAATAATAACTTCAAAGCCACGTCCAGGGCGCCCACCTAAGCTATCAGAACGAGAACCTCGCAGTATAATATCACTTCTGAAAAAAAAAAATTTTAAATTACTGCTTCTCAAATATCTCTTGATATATACACATACAATATACACATCAGACTTCAAAACTTCAAAATTTTTAGAAGCAGCCTGCTACGCTGATGACACAGCGCTCTTAACTTCAAGTAAACTTACAAAAACTCTTATGAAAAAAATGGAAAAGGGATTTGCCAATTGCAACAAATATTTTAAAAAATGGAAAATAAAAATAAATATTGACAAAACACAAGCGGTAATATTTCCATTCAACAAGCCTCCAAAACGGTTTCCAGTTAGATAACTTAATTTAGACAACAACTATATAGACGTTAAAAATGATGTTAAATATCTTGGTGTCATCCTTGATAAAAATCTGAACTACCGGAATCATATTGATTACACATGCCAAAAAGCAATTAAATCTTTCAGATCTCTCTGCCCTTTCCTAAATAGGCAATCAGTTCTTAATCACAGTAATAAGCACTTACTCTACAGATGTGTGATAAGACCACTTCTCACCTACGCCTGCCCTATATGGTACAAAGCAGCCAAGAGTCATTTAAAAAAGATGCAGATCATCCAAATAAATGTTTGAAAATGATCAACAGAAGACATTGGAGGTACTCAACTCAGACTCTGCACGAGGAGACAGGATACGAAACGATCATCGACTTTATAAATAAAATAAATTCAAATTATTTAAACAAAAATGCATATTCATCTTATGCCCTGATAAGAGAATGCTCCAATGTATCTCAGTAGCTTTATACAAATAGATAATTACCAAACAAGAAATTTGTCTATTTGTGATTATTCTACAGAATAATAAAACAGAGAAACTTGAGCTGTCAAGTGAGTTTTACTTCCAACAAGACAACGACCCAAAACACACGGCTGAAATCGTAAAGCTTTGGCTACTTTGCAATGTACCAAAACAGCTGAAAACACCTCCATAGCCACCAGATCTTAACCCCATCGAGCACCTGTGGGCATTGCTAGAACGTAAAATTTGAAAACGAACTATTACAAGCAAAGAATTGTTAAAAAGGGTAATAACTGAAGAATGGCAAAACATCACTGCTGAAGGAACAGCTTATTTCATCAATTCAATGCAAAACAGGCTTAAAGAAGTCCTTAAACGTCGTGTTTATTCAATAAGCTACTGACAGGAATATATTTTCATTTTGTTTTTATAAATTTTCAGTTTTATGTATGAACTTGTTTGAGAAGCTTAGACTTTTGACTCTTTTCTGTATTTTGGTTAAATAATACTTTGTAATTTAAAATAACGTTAATAAACAATAAAAATAATGTATGAATGTACCAAAACATAAATATAAAATATGTATATAAAACCTATTGCAATCAAAAAATATTATATAAAAAGAAATTTTTGAAAAAATAATGTTTTTTTAATTTTTTAAGCCTTCATGTTTTTTTCGGTAGGAGCGTAGACTTATGATTCTTAGTATATTTACTTTATTTAATCAGATTTTTTTTTTAATTCCTTGCAAATAGCACTGCTTGACCTAAATACTTTTTAAAAAGCCCAGCCTAAAAGTTATGAGTGAATTGACAATACCACTTCAAGGTCTAGTTGACAATTGCTCGATGTCTATAAATTTGGCGAGTGTGTGTGTTTTCCTCTTCTCCGGATTATTAACACAACTTTTTTCAAGTAAATGATGAAAGATTATTGTTGGTCAAAACACTGTTGACACATTGTGTTGTAAAATTACATAAGGCTATTCTATCTGTACTCTTATTGGTAAATTTCTGCAGTATGTCATGAGCACTACCTAGCAAATTTTCCTTTTCCAAATGACAAATAACACTTTTTAATAATGCCACCTTCTAATTTAATCTTGCATTGCGAATTTCAAAATATTCTTGATCTCATTTTTAGATAACGTATTCAACAAAATTATCGGTTATGCAGTTTTAAACCTAAAGCTACTAAAGAAATAAATTGTCTTTAGTGAACAACGGGGCGTATGAGTAACATTAAATGTTATTAATATTAAAATTCGTTTTTTAAAATATAACTTTTTATAGTTTATCAATCCTTTTAACGTAGTTTTATTTAAATGGATACCTTGCTTGAACTGCCATCAAGAACTTCACTAATTTTCAAAGCTTCGAATCCAATTTAACAACCATATTCATCAGTTTTTGTACTAGTGCCTGATTTTAAGGACAAAGTCGGACATTACTATAGGGGGAAATCCCAGAAAGCAGGTCATAGGTTGGAGTCTTCCATCGATTATGGTCCTACGCTCTCACTTTTCATGATTTTCAATAAATAACTCTTACGAATATAATTATGTGCAAATACACAATTTATGAAATCTAACTCTTTATAAATTTATGTTTTTAGAACATAACCACACGTTCACTTTATATTTGTTTCTTTTAAACTTCTAATTTAAAATAACTAAATTGAAAATTTGAAGTTTATATAGAGTTACAAAGAACTATTTCTCTTTTTTTAATAATTCTTACTGTACTAATTCTTAAGTCCAATAAATACAAATACAAAAATACAAAAAAATTGCATTTTCTGGTAAATTGAATTCTTGGTTTTGAGGACGAAGTATATTTTTCTGAAATAGATTAACAAATATTTTCTTATTTGAGTCAAAGCATAAATAAACAAATCATTACGTCAATTAAAAAAAATCTTAATCTATTTTCCTTTCTTTTTTTCCAGCACTTCAAAAGGATATGACAGTTGTCGGACAAGAACATAATGAAGAAACCACTTTACTTTTTGAAAGCATGTGAGGTAAGCTCAAGGTAAGAAAATTTCAAACTAATTAATCGTTGAACGATTATGTCAAACTCATAGTTAAAGTATAATTCAGCAAGTGTAAAAATTACTAAAATGACGTACATTACGTACACTAGAAAAAAATGTTTCAAAATTGACGACAATTGCTATTAATTTGACGAATTTTGTGTTTAAAAAACAACTTGCAACAAATTTCGTCAACGTAAAAGCAAATATGTTTAAAACTTTCACCACATTTTTTATGGCAAATTACCACATTTTTATAACATAATATGTTAAATTTAAAGCTAGTGTTTTTTTTCTCAGTGTAGGTATCTTGCTTGTCAAAATCTATCTTATCGTTATTCTATACGTAATCACGTGTGCTCATATTAAATCACATACAAAAAAAAAAAAGAAGCACAATAGTATGAAATCGTAAAACCAGCAAACCAGCACTTGTGTCACATGAGAAGTTAAACATTCCATTGTGATTGTGATAGTGATAAAGAAATTCCTGCCAACGCGCTGAAGATAACTAAAGTTTTATAAAAAATTTAAAAATTAATACAAGATTTTAACAAAGGAAATACCAATAAAAGAAATGAACTTTCAACATTATGTTTAAAGAAAGTTGAGAGCTTATTTATAAACTACAAAATATTGCAATTGCCGATATAAGTATAGTTACAGATATAGATACCAACCATTGTATGCATGTACATTGCTGCCATTAGGTAAATAGAGTGTAACAAACAACGAGTTACAACAGTTGTATTTCAATGTTGCCGATGAAGGTTTATTAAGCAAGTGCTTTTGTGCTATATTATAAATTCCAAAATAATGGCCTACAAAATAACAACTGGTTTTGGGACAAGCTTTATAAGTGGTCTCTATACATATGTATGAAATGAATAAGATGATGTTTTGATATATTATTTGACTTAATTTAAAGACTAATAAGGTTTGTGCAAAATTTTTTTCTGTTGAATATGAAATGGTCGAGGATTCTCGGACGAAGTAAAACTGGGAAATTCTTTCACACTTGGATAAACTTGGAATGGAAAAAATGATGGTTGCTGAAAACAAAATGGAGATACCAATTTAAAATATACTCGTATATTGCTAAGCACAATTTATCGAGCGTATAAGATAATGAAACTTCTTACTGAGGCTACACAATGTGACATGCAAAAAGTGGTTGGCACAAACTAACTACCAAGCCAAATTCCCCTATGTAACGGGTTTTCCAATAAGAGGTGTTATTTTGGTATTCAAAGAAAAATGTCATTTTTTGAGATAAATGATCGGATCTTTATTTCACAATAAAGAGGAAGGTATGCCGTTAATAATGAAAAACAACATCAGCCAAATGGCCACCACGACCACGCTTACAGGACAATATCCTTTTCATGAAATTTTCCATAACCAAATCGCAAAGTGGCTAACCTATGTCCTCGATAGCCTCACGAATTCCATCTTTGAGGTCTTCAATCGATGCTGGGCTGTTGGCGTAGACCTTATCTTTCACGTGGCCCCAAAGGAAGAAGTCGCAAGGTGTTAAATCACAAGATCTCGGTGGCCAATTGTGATCACCTCTTCGAGAGATAACACGGTCCGGAAACTTTTCCCGTAACAGATCAATGGTTTCGTTGCTTGTGTGGCACGTAGCGCCGTCTTGTTGAAAGTAAACGTTGTCCAGATCAATACCATCCAACTCGGACCATAAAAAAATCATTAATCATCTCTCGATAGCGCAATTCATTCACCGTAACTGCTGATCCAACCTCATTTACGAAAAAGTAAGGTCCAATGACCCCGCCGGACCATAAACCGCACCAAACAGTCACACATTGAGGATGGAGAGGCTTCTCAACAATAACTCTTGGGTTTTCCAAGACCCAGATGCGACAATTTTGCTTGTTGACGTAGCCTCCGAGGTGGAAACGACGACCAAAAAATGCTTTAGTTTTGCGAACTGTGACTGCAAGATTTTCACCATTTTTGTAGTAAATTTTAATAATTTCAATGCGTTGTTGAAGCCTGTATTGTTCCATTTTTAGTAATGGCGTAGTTTCTACTTGTGAAATGTCAAAGAATAAAAGCTTTAAAAGTGAACGATTCACAATAGCGGGCGATTCACAATAACACCTCTTATTGGAAAACCCTGGTACACTATGTTAGAGCCTATATTAGTTGAGATGTTAAAAGAAAACTCTTAGAACGAATGCTTTTGCTGGAATTCGAGTCGAAGGAAGTCTTATACAGATTTATAATGATTAGATTATGAGGCAAATGCCTGTAATACTTATACAGCTACAGCTGAAGAGCATAGAAAAGATAAGAGGAAGGAATTAATTGGCAAGAGCTTAACCTATTCTCAATGTCCTTTAATCTCTAGCGGGACATAGGGATTCAACTACGCCTACGCGCCATCGTGTTCTGTTTCTGGCAGTCGCTTTGAGCTACTCGAACTTTAAGGCTGGTGCTCAGGATGTTGTTTCGCCAAATATCGTTTAACATATCAAAAGCCGCTCTAGCTTTCCTGATCCGGCACTCAATGTCCTCCTTAGTTCCGCCTCCAGCAGAAACTTCACTTCCCAGGTATGTAAAACCATCGACCAACTCAATGGGATGACCAGATATTTCTACTGGACCGCTGTTATTTACTGCCAGGCTTAAAACTTTGGGTTTTCTGAAGTTAATTTTAAGGCCAGCAGACATCGCCTCTGCATTTAAATTGTCCGCCATACGTGTTAGATCGGTTAGCCGATTAGCAAGGAGGCAGATGTAATCAGCATAGTCGATGTGTTGCAAAAAGCTCGTCATTGTCCACCTTAGACCGCTGTTTGGTATTTGGTGTAAAGCAGCACTTAAAACGTCTCTAATCACAAGAAGAAACAAAACTGGGAACAAAATGCAGCCCTGACGGACACCACTGCGGACTTCAAAGGGATCAGATAGTTTTCCCTTGTGTAGAACTAGACACCTTGCAACTTCGTAAGTTGATTTGATTATAGCGATTATCTTCTCCGGTACACCCCTCCGTCCGGTACACTCATAAGAAGTCCCTGTGAACGCTGTCGAACGCTTTCTCGAAGTCAATGAACATCATCGGATCTATATTCCGCACATTGCTCAATGATGATACGCACTGTTTTGATTTGATCCTTACAGGAAGAACCAGCACGGAAACCTGCTTGCATCGATTGTCGAGTAAAGGTGGTCTTTCAATCGGTCTAGTACTACTTTCGCTTTAATTTTTGAAACCGCGGACAGCACACAGATACCACGCCAATTATCACATTCCCTTAAATCGCCTTTCTTCGGAATCTTGATAATTATGCCGTTGGACCACTCATCTGGAAAACTTTCATTTTGCCATGCAATACGGATAAGTGGCCACAGAAGTTCTTGGGTGAACTTTGTAGAATTCCGCTGGTATGCCGTCGCTTCCTACTGCCTTGTTGTTGGGAAGTGACTTTATTGCGTCGCAAAGCTCGCTCACGCTAGGTGGATTTGCGTTTATTCGGATATTGGTGTTTATATTAGGCAAGCCGGCCGCGAAATTTGGGGCGTCATCGGCCATAATGTGATTGAGAACCACCGATATAATGACTCTTCCATCGTGCCAACTGCTCGTCCTCCGAATGTAAAAGTCGACCGCTTTCATCCTTCACGGGGTGTTTGATTGTGAGGTTTTTGTTGATCAGCTGCTTTGTAATCTTATAAACGCTGCTGTCACTGCGGTATCCGGCCTCTTCTGCTTGGCGGGCTAAATCGTCAACATTTAAAGAAACATAAGAATTGTTTTTTCGCTATTAATTTGAATACAAAGAAGATTCCTGCAAAAATACTTCTGAAAAACAAATGAATGCAATTAATGCTTGATATTGACACTTAAAGGAGGCTTTAAAATATTTCACACCAAATAAAGTCATACAATATTTTATCAATATATCTTGAAAATTGTTGTTGTTTTATACACAATTACAAACAGTTCTAAGTATTTTTTATTAAAACTGAAATAAAAACTGTATAAATTCACATAAACATTAAGGGTAGGGTTTAATACATGTAAATGCTTGAAAATCAGTAATTTTTCGTGAATTATTTTGAGGGTGATAAAATAATTAAATCATTTTACACTTTAGACATAATTTAATGACATGTGTCTGGTAATAAAAACAATTTTGTTTTTTTAATACAAAATGGCGACGGTACAGTCCCTCCAAGAAGGCCGTTTTTTGCCGAAGTCATAAAACGGCTGCCATCGCCCAGCTTTTTCTATTGGTCTGAAATCAAAAAACAAAAATATTTATAGCTGGTGAGTTTAGGCATAGAGGCATAAACCTATAAAATTGAGAAAAAATACGAAATAAAATTTTGGTCCACTTTTTAATAAAACATTCGTATTTTCGCCAGTTTTCGAAAGTTTTATTTTTATTTTTATTTTTCGACAGTTTTAGCAACCTTAAAATTGTTTATTTATGCAAAATGTATAATATTTTAGGATTTAGGATCTATGGATAATTATGTTGACTAAAACCTCTCAAAATTTCAGCCCGAGCGGTTAATTACTTTTTGAGCTGCAGTGGCAGCCATTTTTGAAAATGTAGTTTCGAGAAAATCGCGTCTAAAGTTTAAGGACGATAAAACTATTCGTTTTTGCGACTTACCGATCAATCAGCAATTCCAAGTGAATACAATAGCTTCCCTTCAGCTTCCTCGGAAAGCTGATTATCTTCCAGTTGTTGCTGTTTCTTGGCAGTACATTTTACAGTAGATTTTACATGTATTCCTCCCCTTAAAGGCAATAATTGCAAATGAAAAAAAATTTAGCTCTGGAGAATTCTTAGTATTCAACGTCATTTCTGACAATATTTCTGCCAAACATTTATCTCAAATACATCAATATCGAATTAAAAAAACTATTCTATCACAAGTAACAATAAAATGATGACCTCGCTAAAATATTTTCAACTGAAAATCATTAGAATAAACTTTGTGGAGTTCAATGACAACCTCACGCGCACGAGAATGAAATAAAGAAAAAGAAAAAAAAAACCACGTAAATAAATAACATTCTGGTATTCGTGCGATTACATTTGACATTCCAAAAACACTTACGAAAACATGTCAAACGAAGGGAAAAATAAAAAAAAAAAGATCTTGTAAGCTAGTTGAGTTGAAGAAAAAATTCAACTATTAATTTCATAAAAAAAAAAAAAAATATATGTACGCATACCAGCACATACGCCCTACTTGCACAGATGTTGGCTGCATGAAGAGATACACATTTAAATTTATTTACATATATACATACATATATATGATGGAGTGACAGATACAGATAGTACGGCTATACAACAAAGTAAAGTGCTGGAATGTGGTTTTGTAAGTTCCCGCATGAGTTACTGTTGGCTGCTATTAGCTAGAGAATACTGTGGAAATTGCTTAAGCTCAGCCACTAGCTGCATATTTACTAGTTAGACTTTCGACTACTACTCAGCTAGTAGTCGAGCTAACTATTTAGACGGTCTGACTGCTTGAATGAGACTGCCTATGTGTCTCCTCTCTATTTGTCTGAGAAATGCTAAATAACGAAAACAACAATGCTAACCGCAACTATTACAATGACTAGCGAACGAACTTTAAGGTTCAATAGCGAGCGAGCGCCGCTCAACAACATTTTATTTTTTTTAATGCATACCATTTGTAGCTGGTGAGTGGCTTGAGGCGAATAGCTCGCACGGCCGTAACGAGTTCTCGATTATATTACTCTGAGCGTAACAGCTTATCTGTGAGCGCATGCCATCTAAGTATGAGAAGACAAAAAATTGCCTACCCATACACTAAATATATATGTACATATAAAACAAGAAAGATCGATGTGAAAGAAAAAACACATTTTCATTCAGTAAATTTTCGTAGCTCCAATCGAATGGAACGCTTAGTTAAAGCAACGCATGGATACGTGTAGAATAAGCAAACAAGTAAACTGTAGGAAATATCTAGCAGTACGCGTTATAGAGACTAGCTGAACGACATTCCTGCGTTATTGCAGCGAGTTAAGACGGCGAGTCAGTTGCCAAGTAACTAAATGTTACTTTTTCTTTTTTTTTTAATGGAAAAGGTGGAGTTTTTTTTTTGCTCTTGGCACAAAAGGAGTAAATAAAATGTCTACATTTAACTGTAGATTCAAGAAAAACTACTTAAATTATCTCAAATCGAGGAGTGAAGAAATGGGAGTGAGAATATTGCAAAGGAGGTCGACGAGGAGGAGGAGGAAGGAAGCAAGCCACATTGTGTGTATGTATATTCATTGGAATGTGTTGCTGTTTAGTAACAGGTTTAGCAAGTTTACAACAATAACTGCACTAGTCCTGCCCGCATTAAGCTAGTAACTGCCCTCACTTTGACATCATGTGCCCATTTGTGTTGACCGTTGGCCTCTATGTGTGTGCATGTGTGTGTGTGTTAGTGTGTGTGTATGTGTTGTCAAATTCTTTAACCTCCCCTCCGTCTTCGCGACGTGGCGCTTTAAGTACACATGCGCAACAGTTTCATGGGAATTATTTTAAGTACGAGTTATTTAGCTGTAGCTGGGCTGTGCAATGCTGCACAGTTGTATGACAGACAAACAGATAGACTGCAAGGCAGGCTGGCGGGCAATCAGACAGCCATATATCTGTGGAGTTGTATTTGTGGATCTTTGTAACTTAGTACGTAGGCTGCTTATTCTCAAGTATGGCGCTCAATGAAAATTAATTTGACATTCCATAAGCATGAGTCATCATGTTGTATATTGGTTCAAGGTGGTGTTGTTATTGTTGCGGATACTGCGTCAGATAAAAGCTTTCTGATTTAAATGTAATTTTGTAAACGAATCAGTGTCAGAGAAGCTGATTGTATTTTTGAAATAATAACTACTTCGGAATTCTTGGCAAAATATGTACCAGTGGTTACTTAGGGTTACTTAACTTAGAGGTTACTTTGCAGATTACCAAAAACCTTACCAAAAACTTTACAGATATATATTTGAATGTCGATCATTTAGCTAGAAATGAATAGATCAGAATTTGGAAATTTAAATTTTAATTAAAAAGTCCCTATTTCATCACTTTAACTGATTTATCGTTTATCCAAATTTTGACAATTTTTAGTGAAAATTTGGTGATGCCATATATATTTTTTTTTTGTTTTTTAACTGGCGTATATCGAACAAGATATTTTTTTTAAACATATGTATTTGCTTTTTTAAATATGACATGAAGATTTTCAAGCTATTCCATAAAATAAAAAATAAATAAATAAACTGGCCATTTCAGCCCTTGAAAGAACTTTGACCGAACTTCTTATGATCAAATTGTGTTGTGCGTGTTATTAAATGTTTGAACACAATTGATCGAGAACTGGACCTACTAGTTTAATGCCGACTCCAAACGGCTAATGTGCATGTTCTCAAGAAGCTTTACATGATATTATTTACTCTCTGAGGTTTGCCATTGTCTGCAGAGAGGTGACAGCCGAACAGTGATCTTTCTGTTCAATTGAAAAAACTTTCTGTGTCAGATGGAATTGAAGCAAGTTTCTCTGGTGTATGGGTCACGCCACTACCCACTGCGACACGGCCGCCACAATTCCATAAAATAGCAGTTTAAAATAAATATAAATTTGTACGGTTTAAGAAATGAACGGTACAGACATTTTTTTGCTGTAAAATGTGAGATTCTTAAAAATAATTTTGCATCGATTAAGTGCTACAGTTTCCCAAGAAGATTCAACCGTTTTCCACACTTTGTTCATATTTTGATATCTCCAATCCTTCACTGCCTGTTTTGACATCTTGCAAAAGTTCACTAGGTTAATGGAATATCCATGGCAGCACTCCAGTTTTCTTATTTTATCAATAAGCCTTTATATTTTAGGGTTTTTACTTAGGATTATTTTCTTGCTAAGAAATCCATGAAGTGGCATTTTTTCCTCATCAAACATTTATATATTATTTAAAATGTGAATGTACAAAATCAAATTAAATGTCCTTTATCGAAAATTTTGCACCAACACCATTCCACAACGCAACATTCCCAATTTACTTCCTGCCGTTACCATGCATACCAACTCCAAATTTATTTCCTACTCAAAGGCGCCGGAAGCTCATTTCAACTAGGTAGGCAGTACAATTGGGGGGCATGCATACCACTTTATTTTTTCTGGTGCGAATTTGCACTAGTATGGACTCCACAGGTTAGAAACAAGTGAAAAAAATTTTTCAAAACGAGAACAAAATTGGTGAAAGCAATAAACTTAAATATTTCCGAAATATTTCTTCCTATCCTTTCGAGGAATAAATTCTCGCATAAGGTCTAATTAGCTTGACGAGAAATTAAAAATTGCATTGCAGTTAAAATTAAATTTAACTTAAAATTAAAAAATTTAATCTTTTGCATAAAAATATTTGTATTAAAAAATTTTTGTGAGAGTTTTATACCGAGGGGGCGACTACCCCCTTTCCCCCCGCTTCTGGCGCCCCTGTTCCTACCCCCATATCATTCCTTGAAAAATCTCAATTTTTAACTTATTAGTTCTAATGTATAGCCCCCATGTTAATGAGGGCAATCAGCACCTTTTTTGGTAAATGATCACCTCTTAGTTGGTTATGAACTTACCAATTCATTATACATTGAGAAAGGGCATATTTTGATACTAAGAATATGCAGAAGTCAAAAACTGATATTTCCACTTAAATTTTTTTTTACTTGATCTGGTGGTGAATTTCCTTTCAATTTTGTTTCCTCATTTTTTTCGCAACTTTAAAGATATTCTTGCCTTACTTTAACTCAATTTGGCTGTAAGAAGATCTTATCCGGCGTAACTATTTTCTTTAAGAGATGTAAGTCTGGAGTTTGGTGATGATTTTCGGTCTGTGTCAAA
Source organism: Pherbina coryleti (assembly GCA_943735915.1). Classification (NCBI taxonomy): domain Eukaryota; kingdom Metazoa; phylum Arthropoda; class Insecta; order Diptera; family Sciomyzidae; genus Pherbina; species Pherbina coryleti. Next base: position 108,977,214 of record OX030952.1, read on the forward strand.
CAAAAATGGCGTTCCCAACTCACTAAGGCAAATGTCAAATTGTTGCTTCTAATGGCATTACTTTCACCACACAAAGTAATCTATTTGAACAAATTCCTTTCAGTTCTAGTTGCATTCAAGTTAAGTTCCTTCAAAGTTTCTTGAATCATTATTCGTGTCAACTATTTCAATCAATAAATTGAAACAAGTCTTTATTATAACATAGAAAATGCCCGACCCAGGCTGAGCGGTAACGCAGACAGCCATCGAACCAGCAACTTGATCCAAAAACTAACTGCAGTGCACTTGTTCGCAATGAATATAAGAACTACAACAACAAAGTAAGTCAACCACCAGCGAGGAATGCCACCTCATACAAAAGCCAACAAGCTGCCTTCCAGTAACAGTAAACAAGAATATCGCTTCAGCGAAAAAATGCTAAGTTGGCGATCGCGGAGCAAAACAAAAAAACAATCGTTAAAAATGACGATCGCAGCATAAAAACACCAACAATAATAAAACCCAAACAAAGCCCACATCAAAAGACAAATTAAAAATGGCTCAAATGGCGACAAAACATCAATACAGCAGAACAGAAACTCGCTTCCACTTAGAGAAAAAAAAAAAAATGCATGTACGATATTTCATTATTTGTTTAACAGTGTATAAAGTGTGCATACACTGTTGGAACTTATGCAAGCAGATTTTAGGGCCAGGGGCTTTCAATTTAGCTGAAAATAAATCAGTAGAAAAACATTCTTGGAATGCAATAAAAAGCAATACGAAACGATCAACTTCATGAGGATTGACGCTTGGCCAGCACAAATGACGACAAACAACGCTTCATTAATACAGTTGTTTGACATAGCATTGATTTAAGAAAAACAAAAAATTGATGATGGCAACCAAATGGAAGTCAAGACAAAAGGACAAACGGAACTCTGAACAAAGTAACGTTCTATCAATGATTGCGTTGATCGTGCGTGCCATGATGGTAATTGTCGTTGCCATACCATACATTCCGTTACCGTCGAGGAGAATTTGATTCATCGTGATCTGAAGACGCACGATCATTGCCAGCAGCAGTAACAGCGGTAACATCAGACATCAGGGCGGGTATGCGCAGCAGTCTGGTAGAATTGAAGAACAGAGTATGTAATGCGCAGAAGCAAAAGCTTTCGTATAGATAAACCTACTTAATTAAATACATGGATGGCGCATGCATAACAAAACTCAAAACTACACAGATACAAATACATATACAACAACTATAATTCGACCGACAGAATTGTACCGAATGGCATGGAAAGCGCCTCAACTAAACATATGATCGAATCGAAATAAATAGATACGATACTAAGATGGAATAGTTCATGGATGGATGGATGGATGTTTGCTTGGTTGAATGCTTGATTTATGTATGTCTGTATTTTTGTTTGTATGTATTTCTGTGTGTATCTGTTGCTTGGCTGCTCATAAAATAAAATAAATAAAAAACAAAAAAAAAAAAATACTTGAATGAATGAAAAAATGTTGACCTAATTTTTGCTCAACTGTGTTTATTTTTCTCATATTGGTGCGCGATACCAAGCTGTGTTTGAATGCTACATAAAGGAAGCATGAGGAATGCGTGCACACAAACACAGAAAACCCCAAATACTACACACACAGACACTTTATTGTTTTTGCTATATTGAAGTGAATTTCTACAAATGCACGCTGGCCCATTAGTAAAAAAAAAGAAGAAAAAAAAAGAAAAACCATTACAATTTCAAGTATTCATTAGCGCAGGGCTATGAATTAGCGCATAGGTAGTGTGCTAAGGGGGGAGGGGGAAGGGGTGCTCATCAAAGTGTTCTGCTTAAGAGTCATGTGGAGCAGTTCGATGGCGTTATAGGGCTACGCATATCAAAGGAATTAAAATTTAAAACATCAGTTTTTTTCCCTTATTAATAAATCGCTGCTTGTTGACTGAAAACAGTGGGAACAAAGATTTTTCAATTTTTCCCATTCTGCTTAACACCGTTATGACGCAGTAAAATGAAGTTGTTTTAATCGACAAAAAAAAAAAAAAAACAAAACTACAATATTGAGCAAAATGCTTGCGTTCACTGCTCTGCTGCTTATGTGGATCGCTTTCGCGATTGGAACGCGATCGTCTGAATAGGGCCAGAAAACAGAAAAAAAAACAACAGCAAAAAACAGCACAAGGATGGCGCATACGGTGTGCGGGTTATAACGGTGCTAAACGGGCGCACGTAGGAATGCGGCGGAGCTAGTTTCTGGCCCAGCACATAATCTAACGTTGTCTACAATTTTGCTGTTGTTTTTGTTTTTTTGCTTATGTTGTTGTTTTTGTTGATTTGCTACTCTGGCACTGTCGGCATGTTGGATGTTGGATTTAATGTTATGTTTTTTGTTTTTACTTTTGTTTTGCTGTTTTTCTAGTCCAATACTTACTACGTCTAGGTTTTTCGTTCTCGTTTTTGTTTTTTTTTTTTTTTTTGTGATGTTTTATTTTTTGTACGTTTTCATTTTTTATTTATGTTTTTTTTTTTGTTTTAGTTTTTGTTTTTGTTTTTATTTCATTTGGTTTTGTTTAAACGCTTAGTTGCTGCTGCCAGGGCCACCAAATGAAATAGAACGAACGAACAGTCGCCGCGATAAGTTTTCCTCTGAGTTATTTTTGATTAAATTATTTTGTCTGTTGTTGGTTAGTGTGTGTGTGTGTGTGTGCAAGTAAGCGTGCTTGTGCGTGTTAATGTGTGTTTTAATGGTTGTTTTCAGATGTTACAAAATTATTTAGCTCTCATTTTTTGTGTTTTTTTTTTTAATTCTTTCATTTAAGAATTGTCCTTTTTAATGCTATAAATGATTTCTTTTTGAAATTACAACGTGAAAATGCATGGAAGCAGCCAAGTATTTTGCCTTATTTGAGTGTTTTTTTAGCATAACCAAAAAATCTCTCAGTTGTGTTCCAAGTTTTAGATTTCAAGATATAAGCAATATATAATTTGTTTTTTTTTAAGTTAAATAATTTTATAAAATTTTAGTCAGTTTGTTGTCGCTGTAAGCTTGCGAGCCAACCAATATTTCAGCTTTTTGGCTCTTGTGACAAGGTTTGAAGAAAGTAGTTACAGAAGCTGCGTAAATTGGAGATGAATCATTTTCAAAACTGTGCCGTTTTTTTTTTTTTTTTTTTTGAAGTGCGTAGTAACCTATTTGTAGTCATATTTATTATTCAATAATAAAACTGAATATGTATGAAGACAAATGTGTTGCACGTATTGCGTTGCTGTTAAAGTAGAATTTTTCCCAGCATATCGCTTTTATTGAACGTTGGTGTTTTTTAGTTTTCAACCAAGAATGATAGAAACAAGATTACGCATTCCGCAGTATCGTTATCTAAAGCTCTCTTTCTCAATTGAGTGCATGACGTCACACAGTACTTTTGCTTGACAAAAACGTATGCAAATGTGCGATCACTTATGCAAATTGACGAAATTGAAAATAAATTCTTTCGGAAAAGTAAAGTAAAAATATCTAATTTTCAAATAAAAATATGAATATTTTCGTATAAGAAAAATATTAATTTTTTAAACTATCAAGATTTTTTTCTCCTAAACCATTCGAGACCGATAAAATTTTGTTGCACCAATGGGCTTAGGAGGTCCATATATATATTATAAAAATAAGAAAAAACTAGTTAGAAATGATCTTCGACTGGGCCGAAGTTAAAATACCCCCACGGCCGAACCAAAGTATATTCAAAGGGTACGTACGGGAGGTGGGTGTGGTTTTCACTCGATTTGGTTGAATTTCATACACAGAGTATATACTATATATCAAAGTTCATATGCAAAATTTCAAGTCCATATATTAATTTTTGTGGAATTTAAAGAGATTTTACCTTTTTGATAAAGTCACTTTGTATGGGAGGTAGGAGTGGTTTTGATCAGATTTTGTTGAATTTCATATGCAAAGTGCATATTAAATATTAAAGCTCATATGCAAAGTTTCAAGTTCATATATTAATTTTTATGGAATTCTAAGAGATTTTACCGTTTTGATAAAGTCACTTTGTATGGGAGGTAGGCGTGGTTTTCATCCACGCCTTCATAGAAGCTTAAATATCGAGTTTCGTGATGATAGCTTGAAAATTACGGCTGTAATAGTGATCACAGACAGACAGACGGACAGACGGACAGACAGACGGACATGGCTAAATCGACTCGGGTGGTGATGCTGATCAAGAATATATACATTTTTCTATACCTGCCACGCCTCCTTATGGGCGTTACAAACGGAGTGACAAAATTAATATACCCCCATTTACGTTTTTTAAACGTGGGTGTATAAAAATATTTAGGCGTTGGCCCCAAAGTAAAATTATTCCAAAGTCTGACAATATCACTTGTGACGTCATGCTATCTCTCTCTGAGTTGCGGAACGCGTAATCTTGTTTCTATCATTCTTGGTTTTCAACCAAAAAATTCAGATATTACACTCATTCAGCCAATTTTTGCAATTGATATTTAACCCTCGACAATATATCGCTCGTTTTCTTCAATAACGTTACAATCAAAAAAACATAAAAATTGAGTTAATTACACAGCAACATTCGTATTACCACGATCTATGCTGTAACGATATGTACAATTTTGGTAACGATATCTTCTTTAATTTTTGCAGGAGAGTAGAATTTGTGATTCATTCACCTCAATATATTTCCGATTAGATCGTATTATATATCGATAATATCCAGTTTTTTTGTCACTTTGTATGGATTAAACCATGTACATTACAGTAGTACTTGTATATTTGATGTTTTGTCCATATTTTGAAAATGGTGAGTTAATTTCCTTTGTCTGTTCAAAACTTAAAATGCTTCTGCTGAAACATCTAGTTTTTTGAATTGTAACTTTATTGAAGAAAACGAGCGATAAATTAGACAATTGAAGGTATTCAATCAATATATATTGAAATATGATTACCTCTCTAGGGTTAAAAATGGGAAACTAATCTGTTTCAATGTTGAGCATTTTTCTTCTATTTTTCTTAATTTGTTGGCGGAGGTGTATTAGTATTACTCCATAATAATTTTATTGTATTTGTTTTTTGTCGTACGCCTATTAGTTGCTTATCCTCCATAGTCAAGAATTAGTGCCTCAAGTGCATGGTAACATTTTAACATACATATTTGGAAAATTTTTTGTTAGCTACTTTGATATGACCGAAGTTTTAATAAATTTGATCTACTGATAAGAGATTTTATGAAGCATTCTATGTGGGCCGACCATTATAATATCTATAATCAAGGTTTTCTTAAAAATTTTAACGGAGTATGTATATTTAATATTACTAGTACCACCTTTGGTCGAGATTCGACCATTTAAAAATTGATTTTTGTTTTTTTGTGTTTTTATTGAAAACATTTTTTTTCTTTCTTCACTCATATGCAAACGTAACCGAACTTATACAGCACCAAACGCACCACCAGCAGGAAATCACAAAACAGTAACTCAATTCTGATTTTCCATGTTCTGTGATTTTTACTTTACCCTAGTAAAAATCCCTAGTACCCTACTTCCCTTATTCTACTTTCTAGTAGAAATGCTTCCAAAGCTATTTGATATAACAGCTTTGAGTTGTATAAGTGTTTCTACGCCCCTTTGTCAAGGAAGGAAGTTCTTACCATGTTTCATTGATTTGTGACTTATAGTTCAAAAGTTATACCGAAAATTTGGGCTGATGAAAAGTGCCTCGCCTCTATTTCAACGCTCATCAAATGTAACCAGTGGAATGGAACGTCTGATTTGAGGTCGAATTGCCCACCATAGATATTCGGTGCACTCCTTTTCCCTACTCTTATTAATTTAAAAAAAAATTATCAAAATTGGTTGAGAAACACGGGAGTAACTGTTTCTTTACTGTTCTGCCTGCGTAAACCTATTTATATACAGATATATAATAATAATAATATGTATAATATATAAAGTAGATAAGAAAATGGCTTAAAACATATATTTGTGTATATAACTTTGGAGTGGTTTGAAATATTTGAAAAATTATTTCACAGAAATTATTTTTTTTAGCTGTAAAACTTTATAAAAAATACAAAAACAACATTTTGCAAAATGTAATTAATTTTCATCAAAAAAATCATAGGGGGTAGCTCATGATTTTCGATGATAGAAACACTTAATTAAATTATGTGTCAAAATGAAGCAATTTTTGCAAGTAATTGATATGGTATATGAAAGAGTGTGCGAGAAGAAAATAGAAAAACAAAAATAAAATTACAAAAAAAGAATGTCTGGTCTAATTTTTGAGTAAAAATTGAATATTTTAGAGTTTTTTTGAAAACAACACAAGAAATTGAGTTAGTGAGACAACGGTGAATGTTTTCTTATTTCTCAAAAGTTATTTAATTAAACTTTCAGACAAAGAAAATTTAGGGAAAATCGATTGAAAAATGGCTGAGATATTTGCATGCAAAATCAAAATTTGAAATATCAATTGTTTTTTTCTCATTCTGAGGCAATGACATTGCTTTAAGAAATGCATTGCATGGAAAAAATCTACAGGTTTCGAAATATCGCAATACTTTTGATGTCATAATAACGGGAAATTTTTTTAACATACTATTCGTGGAAAATATTAGCAAAAAAGTTTTCGTATACCGTTATTTTTCTCAACCAACGAATTTCCATACAAAAAACGTTGTATTGAAAACATCTATAGTTTTCGAGACATCACAATAATTTTGATGTCAAAGTAGCGCAAATTTTTCAAAATTAACTATTTGTAAGCAATTTAACCATCACAATATATATTGACACTTGTTACATGAAATAGTGCTTATTGCAGGGTAACCGTAAGCGATGGTGAAAAATATTAAATTTTTTTTTGCACATCTTATGAATGTCTAAATTTCTCTCTTATATCATGTTTTTCCATCTCTTACAGTTAAGCTTTTATTTAATAAATGCTCTTTTTCCGCTCATATTTGAGGTCAAAGGTCACCAATCTTATATTCAATCATACTGTGCAGCCAGACCTTTCATCTGATATCACATTCTTCATTTTACCTCTTCCCAGTTCTGAGATCCCTAACTAAAATTAATATAAACTTTCAACGTTAATATTTCGGGTCAAAGGTCATCAATTTAAAATCTAACATAATTCGGCACATCTATGGTGCAGTACCTTTCGAATGATATACGTTTCATTGTCCTTATTCTAAAATAAATACTGCAAAAGTGTACGACAACATTCGATGTTTGCGTATTAATATATAAGATAACTATTACCTATACACTTATCAGATGAAGTTCCGTTATGTTTAATTTATATGAAAAATTAATTTTTTTTTTTCAAAATCATATATTTTTGTTTTGTTAAAATTTCTTTATTAATTACTGCATTCTTTCTCATTTGTCTTGTCTGACAGTGTTTTACAGCATTAATGAACATGAAAAAAAAATTATGAATGAAATACATGCATGCATTATTGCAATACAATCTTACTAGGGCAAGTACATACTCGTATCAACTCGTTCATTGCATGTATTTTACACACAAACTCAACAAAAGAGTGTACAGCACGAGAACTGAGCTGCTTTACGAAGTTCGCAGTCATCGTCATCGTCATCACCATCACCATCATCATCATCATCGTCATCAACATCATGATGATGATGATTATCACGATCAGCATCATAAGCGGGCGCTTGATAGCTATAGCTATGCACATACACACAGATATATAACCACTGTATGATATTGTATGATGCCGTGTACACTCAAGTGAAGTTAAGTGGTTCTACCTTCACAACCACAAAATTTAGTACTTAACTCAATAAAACTCACTGTCAGTTGAATGCGGACTTTGAAACGGAAATCGCCGTTTTTGTTCGCTGATGAAGTTGCTGCTTCTTTTTCCAACTTACTTTCTATGTTTGTAAAATTTAATAAAAATCTTCTTTTCTTTAATATTTGCAGCTGAGCTGCAGAGTAGCTGAGCAGCAGTTATTAATTTTTGTGTGTATGTTTGAACTTACTAGAAATTGCAAACAAGGTATGAGCACATACATACATTGTATAAACATTATATTTTTTGCTTTTTCTTTATCTAAGCTAGGTAGCTCTGCAATGTTTCCCAGCAAGATCTGAGCGTGTGAATCTTGCGAATTGCTGAACCCTATAAAAGGCATGTCGTTCAATGGTTTTGCAAGTTATGGAAATAAAATCGTTTTGTGTACCTAGCTCGAAATAATTTTTTTTTTGTGAATTTTTGTAATATTGTTTTGGGTTGTGATTTTTTTTTTTTTTAAGTGAAATTGTTTTTTTTTTTGTGTTTCTCAACGATTTGACTAACGAAACCGGTTTTCGATTTGGTTTGACTGATTTTAAATAAAGTGAGATCATTTTGAAAGCTGATTTTGTCAATGAATTTCAACAATTTAAATAAAATAAAGAAATAAAAAACACGCATTAACCACACCAATAACAACCAGCAATTTAAGATTAATATCAAGACAAAAGGAATGGAAAAAAGCAAAATGCAACAGAATGTGATAACTTTGAACTTCAACCGACAAAATGTTTAAATTTACATGCGTAGATATTTGAATACAGCTATACCACGTAGCAAGTAGTTTGAGGAATGTTGGCTACAACAAGAGCAAGAAAACATTTAGCCTAAATAGCTGTATACAGGGTGAAACAAGAAGGCAACAAATCTTGTATACTATTCAATGATAACCATTCTGTATTCTTTGTGCATTCGTGCAGACGCTAAAATGTTAATCAAACAGCGTTAATGAATGGAAAAATACCTTTGGTACGCAATGTAAAGAACTTCATTGACTGTTACAAATGAGTTTTCCATAATATTTAATAGGTTTAATTTGGAACACCCAGTACTATGCTGGCATGTTGGCGACTTAATGTTATTATTAGCTTAATGCTTGTAACACTGTAATCGTGCATAGCATAATCAAGGTAAGCATATTTTTCTACTGGGTTCGTATACTGCTTAATAAGCTACAAAAAATAATCTTGAAAAAAAAAACACTTAAAAATAAACAAACATAAAAAAGAAAACCTCAAAATTCCACGCATTCCAATGTATGTTAGTATCTGTATCTGTATCTGTATCTGTATCTGCATCTCTTAAATACAAACATACACGTGTGCCTACGTGTAGGTATGTTTATCAACCTCATGACGAACAGCTCTAGAGTGATAAATAAATACAATAAAGCCATAAAAAATAGATTTCAAAACAAACGCACAATCATACAAAAGCAACAAAAACAAATCTGGTAGGTATTGGATTGCATTGGACTCTGAGTGAGGCCACCGCATTCCACAGCATATCCGGGATTGTGAAATATTTTCATTTTTTGTGCTTTTTTACTACTTTTTTTAATACTTAAAAAAAAATGTTGTTCGTTTTTGTTTGATAAAGTTGCGTTAGCGGTCGTAAACATAGTTAAAAAAGTGGGTATGAAAAAAAAAAAACCATCATCACCATAAATAAAACTTTCTTAAGTGCGGTGGAGACTAAAAACAAATTTCTATTTCGAAATAACTACAAATGTTACTAGTGTTAGTTACAGCATTTTGGAACCGTGACTTTTACTTAATGATTACCAGAGTTTTGAGTTAGCAAAAATGTATTACTTTGAGCGCTTTTAATCAGGTGCCTCAATAAAACTTGAAGATACTAAAGTGACTGCCTCCATAATTTCAAAATTTATTACTCATTTTTGCCAAAAAACGAAAAATGTTCCTTAATTGAAGATGGTTGCATACATTAATAGCTCATAAATAGAACGAAATAGTATCAAAACCAGCACAGATAAACATGAGTAGGTAAAATATCTACCCAGTTAGTCGCAGATAGTCAAGCAGCCAGATAGTTAAATAGCACATAGGCCCGACTAACCGACCGACGAACAGACCTAGCGACCGAAACTCAAACAGCCAGACAGACAGCTGGAAAATAGAACAAAGCTATAAAGCAATAAAGCACACAAAAGAATTATTAAAATCTAATAAAATTTAAAATAAAACCATTAAAAGTGAGAAAACGTTATACAATTCAACATTCCACCAGTGCAGGCAGTCAGTCAGGCAGCCACCTTTGCGATAGTATTTTTGTCAGAAAATCCAGAACAGGCAACAAATAAAAGCAGCCGAATAAATATAGTTTTATTTTCAAAAACGGGAAAACAGAGATAGACCATTTTATTTCATTTGCAGAACCTTGTTTGGCTGCAACAAAATGTTAACCTATTTTTTGCAGTTATCAAGAAAACAATTTTCCATATTGTAAATAAAATTAAGGGATGTTTTTCAAAATTGTAGCAAAATGAACTACATACTTAGTACTCTCACATGTTCTGGTTCACGACTGAACGTGCTCACAGTGAGTGAACTACTGAACGCACTCGCTTCGTTTTGACGCCTCTATGACATTTAGCATTTATGCTTTTTTTCGCGAAAAAAGTTTTCGGCGGCAGTTGTTTATAATCATGGAATGGGACTCAATGAAAATTGTGTTGTTAAAGTTGGTAAAAAAAAATGTGGCAAGGAAAAAGGCGATCTCTTTTGGGACTTGCGGCCACTCGGAGTCATTTGTAATTTTGTGTATCGTACTGTGAAATTGTTTGAGGATACTTGTGGTGGAATCCACCGTCCAAAATCCAGCCGTGCACGTGTTGTAAGAACACGACGAGCCATCAAGGCAGTGAAGTGTCGAATCAAGCGAAAACCTCTGCGAAAGCAGAAAATCTTGTGTGGGAGATGAACATCTCGGTGCATTTGATCTCTCGCGTTCTTAAATATGACTTGGGACTCAGAGTAGATTAAAGACATACCGGGCACCTTCTTACGGTAGCGTTAAAGGAACAACGTAAGCGAAAATTAAAAGAGTTACTTCTCAAGCATGCGGATAATGCCCTCAGACGAATTCTGTTTACTGACGAAAAAGTTTTCACCGTAGAGGATTCGTTCAATAAACAGAATGATAGAGTGTATGCTCTGTCATCACGACATGTAGCAGAACTCATTCCAAAAGTTCAGAGAGGTCACCACTCAGCTTCTGTGATGGTTTGGTGGGGAGTCACCTATGGTAGGGTCACCATTTTCACAAAAATGGAGTCAAAACATCGGCGAAATGTTTTTGAATTGGTTGTGGACCTTTCAACAACCAATTCAAGCCAAGTGGACCTTTCAACAAGACTCTTCTCCGGTCCATACGGCTAAATTGAGTCAAGAGTAACTCTAAACAATGTAAAAAAAAAATAAATAAATAAATAACTGGCCATTTCAGCCCTTGAAAGGACTTTGACCTAGGTTCTTACGATCAATTGTGTTGTGCGTGTCATTAAGTTTGTACACAATTGACCGAGAACCGGACCTACAGGCTTAACGCCGACTCCGAACGGCGATGAACGGAATGCTCTTGTTCTCAAGAAGCTTTTGATTACTCTCTGAGGTTTGCCATTGTCTGCAGAGAGGTGGCGGCCGTACAGAAAAATAAATCTTAATTCAAATAATTTTCTGTCGCTGCTGGGGTTCGAACCAGGGTCTCCAGGTTCGCTGACATAGAGGCCACGCACTTTAACCAACTACGCTGTACCGAGCTGTAACAACAATGTACCGGACTTCATTTCCACGAATCAATGGCCAGCGACCAGCCCAGACCTGAACCCATTGGATTACAAATTGTAGTCCGTGTTAGAGGGTATGTCTTGCTCTACTCGAGACCCAAATATTGAGTCTCTAAAGCTCGCTCTTGTCCGAGCAGTGGAGAAATTTCTTATGCATGTCGTGCGTGCTGTGATCAATAACTGGCCGGATTGACTTCGCTCATTCTGGAAACTAAATGGTGGCCATTACGAATAAGTTGTTCTACAATTTGTAGCTTTTGAATGACTCAATAAAAAACAAAACTAATTTTGAAAAATCTTTTGTTGTTTTCATTTTATGAGCAAAAAACAGTGTACCAAAACATATGAAAGTACTACTTAGTACTCCAAGTAGTTACTACTTGGCAGAGTCTAATGGTTCAGTATTTATTTAAATAGAAATAATCTTCAAAGTCCAAAATTCTCAAACGTCGGACATGATGGCTATGGCATTCAGTGGTGCAAGAAGTTGCTCACTTGCTTGAAACAGATGAGGTCAAATCGAGGTCGAAACAACTAGTAATATTTATGTTTTAACCTTTTTATAAATGTTAACAAGAGTGATGAAGGCTCAATTTATTAAGAAGACTGTCCCAATTTATAACTTAATAGTTACCTGCATCACAGTGGCGTCCAGCCCCAAGTGTTTTGGAGACCCTAAATTTCCACATAAGCACCAGAACAGTGCAAAGAAGAGCTTGAGCAGCTAGACTTAAAAATTATCGCGCGACGAAAAAGCCTTTTATATCCGAGAAAAACCGAAAGTGCCGCAGAAAGTTCGCACAAGATAATTTGAATTGGACAGTGCTGAAGTGGAATACTGTTTTATTCTCGGATGAATCCAAATTTAATTTGAAAGATTCAGATGGAATGAGGAGAGTTCGCAGACCAAAATACAAAAGTTTAGACCCACAATATTGTAAAGGTACTGTTAAGCACGGAGGTGGATGTGTGGGGTGTGGGGTTGCTTTTCTGGTAAAAGCCCTTACACAAAATTGACGGAATAATGGATAGGTTTATCCAAAACGTGATGCTTCCCTATGCAGAATGGAATAAGCCACTCTCTTGGCAGTTCCAACAAGAAAACGACCCAAAACACTCGTCGAAGTATGTGAAAGACTGGTTTGCGGAGGAAGGTCTCGACGTCATGAAGAGGCCAGCACAATCCCCATATCTCAACCCGATTGAGAACTTGTGGGAAATTGTGAACAGAAAAATCAAAAGAGAGGCTGTACATGGAGACAAAAATAAATTATTTCAAACAATAAAAGACGCTTGGTCAACTGTTCCTCAAAACATTGTGGACAACCTTATTTCGTTCATGCCAAGAAGATGTAAATGTGTAATTAAAAACAGGGGCTTTGCTACAAAATATTGAATTTTAATATTAGTCCAATATGTTTTGTCGCGTGAATTTTTGACACATTGTTTCATTGATTTTTTTTTTTTGTTAAAAAACATGAAGTAAATAAATATATTTTGTTTCTTTTGTGAACTATAAACTTTACTTTTTCTATCGCAATTTAATTGAAATAAATTTGATCTTTGTTTTAATAAGTTTTTTGGAATAGAATATGAGCAGGTGTTCAGTCCAATATGTTTTGTCCGACACTGTATATCGCATTCCATCTTCAAAACACGCACAACTCAAAATTTACAAATTTTTACTTTTTAATGTTTAACTATTCTTAGTGATAACCTCCATCAACTATCAAAATTCTGCACTCATCTTTTTACTCTTTAATTCAAAAAAAAACCTTTTGTCTCCTTGTTTTGTATGGATTCCTTTGAAAAACAAACTGGTTTTTTGCTTCTCCTGAAAATTTTGGAAATTTTAAGTTCCCAGCAGAAAAGTGGACCAAATTTGAAATAGTTCTGGACTAGTTCCAAAAAGGACCAGTACTAGTTCCACTACAATACCCTTTAGCATTGAACGAACTGACGCTTTTTGCGGGTTGATGTCATAGGAAAAGACAATTGTCCTCAGAAACACTCCTTTTTCCCTATATTTGAACTAGTTGCATTAGGAACATTTTTAAACTGGTTGCTTTTGCAGTAGCCTAAAAGTGGTTCTTTTTTAACTAGTTTTAAAGTGAACATATCAAAAGTGTTTGAATTTAGTGAATGGAAAGGTCCTAAAGATCTCATTTGTACCATCTTTTTCATCCACTATCCAGAAAACATTTTGTCTATGAACATTTTTTTTTATTAGTTTTTCTTGTGCGCAGCAAATTTTAAAAAGCAGCCAGAACGCGTTTATTTTTGTCAGTAATACTTTTCAAAAGAAAAGCAAAGATAACTGTTCTACACTGAACGCCTTTTGTACTTTTACAGAGCTACTGCGAACTGCGCTAGAAATGAAGTAGTTCACTTTTTCAATTGACTCCAAAATAACGGCTGGGTTGTGTCTGTTTTGAAGATAGAGTGCGATATAGTTATATTATTTGCTTTCAGTCATTGTGGAATCAAGTTATCTTTCACTGTAAGAGTATCAATGATGAAACATGCTCAGAATCATTTATAGCAGCTTAATGCTTAGTGCTCTATAGCGAGATGTCGAAGGTTCAAGGAATGAACACTCAATAAATTAATTTCTTTCTTTCTTGATTTAAGATATGGGTATCACCCCATTTTACTAATTTCAGTACTGAACCCATCCCATTTATTTAATAATTATTTAATACTGCACCGAAAAAAAAATTATGCAAAATTAATAAAAAACCTAGTATAATTTATACGATGGCTTTGGCAGTTTTCAGCCTCCTAAGTTTTTGGTCAAAGCACCTAAGTTTTACATGTTAACTTACCGATATTGATTTGGATGATAAATTAGCTAAGTATTTTGTAATTTACCCATTAGTTTCGACAATTTATATGAGCGTGCTTGCTTATTCTGCCGAACATAGTGTTCAAGTTTTCAACAAAAAACTTTGTTGAACTATCAAAGTTAAATAGATAAATAAATGTACAGGGAGAAGTATAAAATATACATCTACTTACGTAAATTACTGTATATTGTTTTTGTAAAAAATTTCCAAAGACAAGTATGAAATGTACACATACTTAGGTAAAATTTTGTATATTGCTGTTGTGTAAAATTACCCAAGCACTTAGATGAAACTTCCAAATAAAACGAACCAAAAATTTTTATTTTTTATTTAATAAAAATAAACATACATTTACAAAGTTTATGCATTAAAATGGCTTATAAATGAGTCAATAGTTGGATATTACAGCTCTAATTTAATACCAAAAAAAATGCACTCACGAAACATTGTACCTTGGCTAAACATCTAGGCTATATAATTTTCGTTACAAAAACAAAATGGGAACTATAACAAACCGGGAGTATTCAGTGATAAATTTTGCTCATACCATTTTGAATTGTCAAGAGTTTTCGGTGGTTTACCTACACTATTGGTTAAAATGTTATATACTTGGCTTGGATGAATCAAACGTTTTTTTAATGGCAGGGTAAAGCAATGTATGAAACAATATATTACTTTGGTGAATAGCCACAAGTTTCTAATTTCCATACAATTTTCTTTACCCAAGCCGGCTTAGGTGAATTTACTATTGGTATTTTTTTCTCGGTGTGGGTACATTTCAATGTTTGAACTCATATTGAAATATAGATTGGAGTTAGCTGATTATCATCCAAATTTATTAGTTGAGACCGATATAAAATCTCTGAAAATATATGAGTATTGCTACCCTGTTGTAAAGCTGTACAAGGCCACACCGATCAATGTAAATTTGCTTGCGACACATAACTATCACAGCCAGCACGATACTCCTCGAAAGAGACAGCCCAAAATAATCAACCCGGCAAAAGATTTCACCAATAAAAAGCGCTTCGATCGCCACATGGACACCAGCCAAATCACCAGGAAGGAATAATTATACATGACTGACTATTTGTCACTAAATTACACATGGCTTGACAGAATAAATATTTGCTATTAGTATCCCAATGTAAAATACTGTTGACGCTGCTTCTCCTGCAATGCAACTTTGTTAGGACATCTTAGTGTTTAGACTTCAATGCGTAGCCACAGGTTCCTTTTGCTATTCTATAGCTAAAGAGTACAGCATTTTTCGAACATTGCATCCTTTAAAAGTTCCTCAGATATTCGAAAATATCGGCAAAAATTACTGCACCAGGGTCGATGTCAAGGATACTCTTACGTGGGGTGATTGTTATTCCAGTGTTAACAAATTTTTTGCATAATTACTAATGTTTCGCAGGCATAAGGCTACTATTGTATGTCAATAGTCTAAACTACTGCCAAGATCCTCTAGGATCCTCTAGGTCCTCTTTTTTTTCAACTTTTACAAATGATATCTTCAGCGTATGCAAGCATTCGTCTATGCATGCTCATGCTGATGATATTCAGATATATCTTTCCCGTAGAGCTGGTCTCATGGAAGACCTGGTGTGCAGACTTAATGAGGATCTAGAGAGTATAGGTCAATGGGCATTTAGTAATGGCCTTCAACTTAATGCGTCAAAATCATTTGTGCTACCCATCAGCAAGGATAATGTTTTCTTTGGTGATATACCGGATCTAACTACCGGATCTAATTACCGGAGTTCTAAAAGAACAACACCTAACTCTGGTTACCAAAGTTAAAAATCTTGGTTTTCATGTCAACTCTACACTTACCTGCAGTGACCACATCAACAGCGTGGTTCGAAAAATATACTATATTCAGCTGAATTTATGCCTGTTGAAATGAAGCGTAAGCTAGTTATTCAACTTATATTACCTATAATAACTTACGCAGAATGTGTTTATAGCAATTTGGACTCGCGATCTCAATTAAAACTTAACTTAGCATTTAATCAGGTGAAGCGATATGTATATGGGCTGCGAAAATTTGATCACATTTCTCAGTTTAAAAAATGCATTCTGGGAAGTGATATAATTACCTATCCCAATGATAGAAATTGTATTTTTCTGCATAAAATAATAATGTTTAAAATGCCTCCTTATTTATATGAAAAAATGAACGAGGAGTTACATGCTGACTCCACCAAGTTTTAACTACCTCAATTCCACAAGACTATTTTTTTATTAATGCCACACGCCTGTGGAATTCTTTACCGAGTCATGTAAGAGCATTAAGAGAAATACCAAGATTTAGACGTGCCGTATTTCAGCACTTTGCTTCTATTTAAATGTTTCTAGCCAGTTTTCTTTCTTTCAGAATCTACACTTATCTTCTTCTTCTTCATTTCTCTTCTTGACACTTTTGTCATACTCTATTTCAGTTTCTTCTATTTCTGCTTAATATTAAGATTATTTTATTATAAGTATAATGGTTTAAATTATGTTTCTTTACTTTGTATAGTTTGTATAATCCTGAAGATTTTATCCATAGTTTGTAAATTAAAAGTACTAAGTTCTTATCGTACTATAAATAAATAAATTTATATCGTACTATAAAGTGGCGTCCGTGGCGTAGTTGGTTAAAGTGCGTGGCCGCTATGTCAAAGAACCTGGAGACCCAGGTTCGAACCCAGCAGCGACAGAAAATTACTTGAATTAAAATATTTTTTCTGTACGGCCGTAACCTCTCTGCAGACAATGGCAAACCTCAGAGAGTAATCAAAATGCCATGTAAAGCTTCTTGAGAACGAGAACATTCCGTTCATCGCCGTTCGGAGTCGGCGTTAAGCATGTAGGTCCGGTTCTCGGTCAATTGTGTACAAACTTAATAACACGCACAACACAATTGATCATAAGAAGCTAGGTCAAAGTCCTTTGAAGGGCTGAAATGGCCAGTTATTTATTTTTTTTTTTTAAATAAAAATAAAATAAAATACTAAGATTTTGCTACCAACTTAATGCTCCAGGTGGATGCATCCAATACCTGCCACCATTCTTCTTTATCCTGGATTTGGATAGGATGCATGTGCTCATGAAGAATTGCCAACATGCACGCAAAATTTAAAATCTACAATAAGCCCCATGTCGTTAGCAAAGACTAAAAACGGTTAACTATAAATACAATATAAATATACTAGCCATTTCAGCCCTTGAAAGGACTTTGACCGACGGTTAACTATAATTTGCTCAAAATGTGAAGTACCATTATAAGTGGTAATGGGTGAATGAAAAACATTGTAATATATTGGCTTGTGCTCAAGAAGGATCCAAGGAAAAATACAGCAAGTAGCTAAGAAGAAACATAATGTGTATTTGCACATCTGGAGTTAGGTGTATTTGCACATCTGGAGTTCTTCAGCTATTATTAACACGTTGCCTGCCGATTACGAGATAACTTGTAACTCTAGGGAGCCAACTACGAGTTATCTCGTACTCACTAAACCTGGCGGCCTCGGTAGTCGAGTTGGTAGCTTGCTCGACTGCCACCCCAGAGGTCACGGGTTCGATTCCCGGCCAGGCCATGGTCCTTCGCTTTAAAAACCTTTCTAAATTTTCTATCCTCATTTCTAATCAACTGAAATTAAAAATTCATCAATATTTACAACTTGAAGTTGTAGTTGATGGTAGAGAAGTTTGTGGATGAGATTGCCTTATAACTTGAATTGACTGAGGTAAAGGCATAACACTTGCCTCTGATTCAAATTCACATGTTTCTTTGGCTTTCCACCACGCTTAGAACATCCTACACGTGCTTCACTTGATTGCCCTTTCCTTCCCACTAATCTATCACCCCATTTTTGAACCAAGGCAGACTTGACTGAATAGCCATTCCACCTGAAATCCTTGGTTCAAAGCTAAAAAAAAAAAAAAAAAAATTCGTAGGGTGCTTTTTCTCCTAAAAAAACATCATTTTTTCTTTTTGATGATACCTGTGATCTAGAAATAGAGTTTTTAGTAATATAATGTAAAAAAATCAAATTATCATTTTTCCTAGTTTTCTGAAAATTGCCGCGGCAGTCAACGTGTTAATTATGTATTCCGATGTGGCCGAATTGTGCTATAATTTGCTGGAAAAAGCATTATTATAATGCTCATTAATGTTTGCTACTTACTTTCATAAACTTTATACAGGTTTTTGTTTTCCATGCTTCAAAGAATGTACATATTTAAGTGCTTTCACGATGTTAACAGTTAATATGCTTTAAAGTTTTCTATTATTGCTTTAGTAAATTTTCCAATTTTTTTACTTGCAGCAAATGATCAGAATGGCAACAGAACGCTGATGGGGACTCTTTCATTCAAACATGCAAACATAAAATCATCGAGTGGCATCAGTTAGAACACAGAAGACTCACCTAGAAGCGCATGAAAGGCGAGTCATAAGACACGAATTCCTGATTTTGTTTTGCAATTTGGTCCCTTATTCGTATGCTCGTTCTTATGAATAGACTTTATATACAACAAGGGAAACAATATGAAATAAACACATAATCGTAGTGCAAAATTATAACGAACTTGCAATAAACATGCCAGTATCTGTTAGATACCCATATGCAATACAATAAAAAAAAAATAAAAATAAAAACAAAAAAACTTCACAACATACTTTTGCATATATTAATGTTTTTTTTTTTAAATGTTGGCTCTTATTTATTTTCGCCTTGTTTAGGCAAGTCGAACAGACAACCTATATTTTCTTTGCCGTCTTCTATTTAAATTATAATTATTTTCTTCGTATTTTCTTTATATTTTCGCGCTGGCAGCTGTTTAGTATATACGCTCAATTCTTGAAGCTCAATTAAAATTCATTATTCTTGTGTTCTACATTAGCATAAAACTAGGGGTGGGGTTTGGGTGTACGCAGAAATTCCCATAACATCAACATTTTTTGTGTTTGGTACGGTTACGGTATCGGTTTCGGTTTCATCGCGGTGGTAGTTAAAATTATACGAATAACATTAAAAACTTGGTATTAAGTGTATGTATAAAATGTTCACCCTTTTGATGATGCCACGTGTTTATTTCGTTGTTTATGAGGCAAATATACAAGCACACATTGGCATATACACATTATAAACCTGAATACTGCCATGAAATGAACAATTCTTTTACTACTGCATGCATAGCAACAGAAAAATTTCTTGTTACTTCAAAGATTTTATCAATTGTTGTTAAAATATCACATAGAAAGTATTAATATTAAATAAAGGGGGGGGGGGTCTGATCGTAAAAGATTAACCTTGAAGATTTCGAAAAATTAAGCTTTGTTGTGTTGTACTTTTTTATGTAATAATGTTAGATACAGAGCCATGCACACGTGTACAACAGCATCCATGGAGGTTCTACTAAAACTAACACTTCTTCACATGTACATTTAATTCCAGGCGAAGAAGGCTACTCTAAGGATAACTAGTAATGATATCGGTCTAAGAAATTGCATAACTTGAAAGAAGTCTATTATTATACCGAAGAAACATCCTGAAATAACAATACCGAGAGATAGCTTGCATACAAAATTCAGTTTCACTAAAAGATTTCAAACTGAACCAAGTAGTGAAAATAAATAGGAAGTTTTTTATTCATCTATCGAGTTAAACTCTCTTAGACTAAACAATGTTTATTTAAAGTAACCTTATCTAAAAAGGAAAAGAATTCTCAACTGCTTAGAGCAACATCAGTAGTCCTTTTTTGAAAATCTCTCGCGTTTGGGAAACGTCAATTTATATTGAAAACAGAATTGAATTCTATCCAAGACTTTGAAATGGGATCAGATCTGCCATAATTTGTTAATGCTCGAGGAATAAGAAAAAAATGCTGCCTACTTCGAAATTGTCTTGAAGGATCATATATAGGAAAAAGAGATAAGAGTGCAGAGCAATCAATTTTGTTACAAAGCACATCTTTTGCAAACATTGCTAAGTAATATTTTCATCTGGCTTCAAGCGATTTAAGATCTATTAATATACACCGTTGCATATAAGATGGAAAACCCCCATTCCCCCAACCCATTTTGAGAAATACAAATCTTGAAAATCTTCGCTGTATTGCCTCAATACGATTTATGTTTACTGCATATGAGGGATTCCATATAGTCAAAACCTATTTCACTGTTGATCTTACTAAGGATATATGGATACATTTAAGTGTATAAGGATCAGTTCTATGATTGTATTTTGCTTCATAAATCTTAATAATCTGTTCGCTTATGAAATAATAAAGTCAAAATTATTGTTAAAATTAATTTTGGAATCAAAAATAACCCCCAAATCATTTTGGATTTGAACGGTAGAGAGCGATTCATCCAATATACATATATTGTAAACGTAATTAATTGGACACTGAGATATTGTGAAGCTAATACTTTTACATTTAGATATATTCAATTGCAAACAGTTTTGATAGTTTTGATGAAGTACACCAGTTTGATAAAGACAGAACATCTTCCTGCAGCAAAAGGCAATCATGAGTAGTCCTGATTGTTTTAAAAATCTTTAAATCATCAGCATAAAGAACGCAATTCGAATTTTTGAAAACATCCGGGAGGTCATTTATGAATAGTATGAACAATAAAGGTCCAATATGACTCCCTTGTGAAACCCCAGAAAAGTTAAATATAGTTTTGGACAATGTTGAACCAATCTTGACATATTGACATCGATTACAAAGATAATTTCGAAACTATTTAAGAAGATTTGCATGAAATCCTAGAAGTTCCAACTTTTTTATAAGCACATCGTGTTGAACTTTATCGAATGCTTTCGAAAAATCCGTGTAGATGGCATCCACTTGACCACCATACTCTATACCTTTCAAACAAAAGTTTCAAACCAGTACATGATTACAGGGTACATTGCCTACTCTCTAACTGAAGTAGGGACTGGAGTAGGAATCTATGGGCCAGAGATCGAATACTTCGAGCCCATGGGCAAGAACAGTAGCATATTTCAAGCGAAAATACACGCAATTGACAGGTGCGTATACTTAAACCTGAAACGTAAACCGTTAACTGTACTTTAACCGGAACCAAAACATAATTATTCTATGCGATAGTCAAGCAGCTATTTAAGCGGTGAAGTCTCATAAAGTAATCTCAAAAAAAAAAAAAAAAAAAAAAAAAAAAAAAACTGGTCATGGAGTGTCTTGACGAACTGCCCTGCAGTGTAAGACTAATTAGCAGTAAATCATGAGCAGTTTTTATACTAGTTCAAAGCACACTAGTTCATATTTTGTCACAATTTACTAGTTACAAAAGTAGTTGAAACACAACTAGTTAATGTTAAATCGCAATAAACTAACCAACCAAAACTAGTTTAAATAATATCAAAACTAACCACTTGACCAGCTAGTTAAAGCCGAATAGTTATTAAAATAGTGAAACATTTTCAGATGATATCAAATTTATGCAATATATGATTTGTTTACAACTAGTCACAACAAACTAGAATTTAAGTAACAATAACATACTAGTTGTAAACTAGTTTTCATGTGCTTAGAATAGGACAATTGATATTTCGTATGACATCGCCATGTTAAAAATACCAGTTGGGTATATAAAAAAAATACGATCTTGAACTAGTACTGCTCAGTTTTCAACTAGTATGCAGACTGGTTTTTAACTAGTTGGTTACACTGCAGGGTGAATATAGTTGGGCTACAAAACCGGGTCTGGATCCTATGGGTTTCGAGACACAAAGGTATACTAGGGAACGAAATTGCTGACGAACTGGAAAATAAAGAAGCATCACATCCTCTTTTTGGCCCGAAACTATTCTCTGAGATGGACAAAGGAATCCTCTCTCATTCAGGAAAGAATGAGAAAACATGAAGACAAACAAAGAGGACCATACTGGGGAAATATAGCAGAGTTAAAGCCATCTAAACTACTCTTGGAGACATACGACCTAAAGAGATTTAAAGAATGCACGAAGCTAACAAAGAATGATCTACACAAAAAAAATTTACAGTAAATTCTACCGATTCGAACAGTAAACTGTCGATTGAAAACGAGCCAAACGATAAAAATTGTGAATTCTACCGTTAATGAATTGTAGCTCTACCGCAAAAGTTGTTTAACAACAATTTTTACAGTACATGTATTGACTGATCACAAAAAATTAATTTCAATTGAAAAAATTTTCTGTGTCTGGTGGCGGATTCGAACCTCGGATCTCGCGGCTCGAAAATGTTCACCGAATGGTTCTCGAATTTTAATGCACCCAGTAACGCCCGCCACCACATGTGAAAAAAACATGTTCGATTAAAAAAATTAACGGCCAATTTTGACTGTTCGAAACGTTAAGATTTACTGTCAGAATTGTTAAGTTACAGTTTTTGCTCGGTAATCTTAAAGGAAAAAATATAATTGTAACTGTGCAACAACAATTGTATTGACGGTAAAGTGACCGAAAATATCGTTTGAATTTACCGACGAGATTTTTTTGTGTGTAAGAATCATCACAGGATTTCTAACAGGTCACTGTAGGTTGAACTATCACATTACAAAATTTCGAATTTTAAGTGATGATGACATATGTAGGTTTTGCATGGAAGACAAATAATCTGCGATGCACATCCTAGGACAGTGTCCCGCACTTCTTCAAATGCGACAGAAATATCTGGGTTACCACATAATACCAGATAACTCATTAAAATCAGGAGCTATAATAGAGATTGGATATCAAACTCGTAAATACGAAAAAAGTTTTAAAATCTTAATAGCTTTAGATTTAAAACAAAAAATATAAATTACACGTGAATGATGGAGTTATATGGTTTCTAACTAAAAATACGTAACTTACTTAGCTGACGCTTACAACCGTTAGTTGGTTTTGACCTAATTTAAGAATTTGCACCAGCCCATTTTGCCACTATTTGGAAATTCAAAACATAGTCAGGTTGTCCAATAATTGGTTCCTTCAACAGAGATTTGGATTTCCTCTTTTGTGTAGACCGAACCGAATTTTGTTGGGTACAGAATCGAAAAATGTCTTTGCTGGAATATCGTCTTCTATCCACTCAACATGACCTCGATTTTTATACTCATGGTTCCATCGTATTCGGTTCTCTTCGTTAACGTATATTGCAGCAAAAATAAAGCGGGCATGATGAGTGACTTAGAGGGCGTACATTTTGTTCGTTGATAGAGCAGTGAATTGCCTACTGAGCCCAGAGCAACACCGATTAGCAACTTATCTTTCTTTTGATCTCAATGCTGATATCGTTGCAGGAGTTTCTGAAGGAATTAATAATTAGAAGGTAGTTAATGAAATGAAAAATCAATATTATACCTGAATTGTTAAAAAAAAATAAATTAAATAAATAACTGGCCATTTCAGCCCTTGAAAGGACTTTGACCTAGCTTCTTTTGATCAATTGTGTTGTGCGTGTTTGTACAAAAAGTTTGTACACAATTGACCGAGAAATGGACCTACAGGCTTAACGCCGACTCCGAACGGCGATGAACGGAATGTTCTTATTCTCAGGAAGCTTTACATGGCATGTTTATTACTCTCTGAGGTTTTCCATTGTCTGCAGAGAGGTGGCGGCCGTACAGAAAAATTATTTTATTCAAATAATTTTCTGTCGCTGCTGGGGTTCGAGCCTGGGTCTCCAAAGTTCGTTGACATAGCGGCCAAGCACTTTAACCAACTACGCCACGGACGCCACCTGAATTGTTACACTTCTTTAAAATATGTTTAGAAATTCATCAAACTGTAAAATCACTAACCGATATGCCAGAAATGGCAAAAATATTGCCACTCTAAACAATTTCATGTAAAATCTAAAAAAAAACGAAGTCATTGCAAATGTATCTTAGATAAATTAGGTCTGCTCCCGTACATTTTGAAATAAAATTGGTAAAACCGTGAAAAGTGAGAGAGCAGAAAAAAATCTATAAGCTAGAAAAAAAAAATTTAAAAGCTTCTCGCATTAAAAATTGTAAAAATGTGCAAAATTTCTAATAAAATCGTTATAATTCAGTTATGTTTTTTTTTTTAATAAATTATATTGGGAGTATAAAATGAGTCCTCAAAGAAACAATAAATTAAAAAGAAATGCAACTCTTTAGACCAAGTAAAGGGTGTTTTTTTTAGGGGTTTGTTTTTCGAATAGAGATAAAACTGGCATTTTGTGGTCAAATCTGGCAACTCTAATGTCATTTATCAGTTGTCAGTTTGGTTTGCCATTTCATCATGAACAGGTTGACAAAAGAACAACGCTTGCAAATGGGCCGAAAATGAGATTGATCTCGATGCTGATTTTCATCGCAAAATTTTGTTCAGTGATGAGGCTCATTTTTGGTTGAATGGCTACGTCAACAAGCAAAATTGCCCCATTTGGAGTGAAGAGAATCCACATGAGATCCTTGAGACGCCATTACATCCACAAAAACTGACTGTTTGGTGTGCTCTATGGGCTGGTGGAGTCATTGGGCCATACTTCTTCCGAAATAATGCTGGAGAGTCAGTTACCGTTAATGATAACCGACTATTTTGTTCCCTAATTGGATGGCATGAATGTGGATGAGTTTTGTTCCAACAAGACGGCGCTACATGCCACACAGCGCACGTCACAATCGATTTATTGAAGGAAACATTCGATGAGCGCATAATTTTGCGGAATGGACCTGTCAATTGGCCACCAAGATCGTGTGATTTGTCACCATTGGATTATTTTCTTTGGGGATATGTGAAGTCGCTCGTCTACGTCAACAAACCAGAAACGTTAGGGGACTTGGAGGCCAATATTCGTGGCGTTATTGCCGACATACGGCCCCATATGCTCGAAAAAGTGGTTGAAAATTGGACCTGTAGAATTGGCTTTATTCGAGCCAGCCGCGGCGGCCACATGCCCGAAATCATATTTAAACATTAATGGCATAAAATTATCCTTCCAATAAAGCCAAATTGATGGACATTAAAAGGATTTTCTTGTGTTTTATTTCAATTCGAAAAACAAACCCCTAAAAAAAACACCCTATATATTCCCTTTCCGATCCTGCGATAGATTATCAACAGTCGGTAGATGACATGCGATTTTATCTGTTCAAGGTTTTGTTCTATTTTATCTAAATACATTGCTTCTTGTTTTCATTTCGTTCAATTATAACATACATATAAAACTGTTTTGTTTTTAATATTTTGTAATTTATTTTTACTTGAGAATAGGTGCAGTGCAGAATAGCAATTTTTAACTTTTATAATTTTTTGCAGAAAAAATTTATTGGACAAAAATTTTAACTTCTTACTCGGAGAAGGATATCCTTACATTTTTTTTTCTCTGCCTTTAGCCATTTTTTATAATTTTTTACGAGTATTAATAAATTTAAAAAAAATTATTAGAATGTAGAAAATAAACTTTATTGAAAGATTCAATCCTTTAGAGGCTAAGTATTTTAGTTTTTAACATGCCCACTGAGAGAAAGATGTATAGAAATAATTGAGAAAATTTAACCGAAATGATTTCTCCATAAATTGTGTGTGGAGACTTTTATCATCACCGTGGTTTTGCGACCCATGAACTACCGTGTACACTGTGCAGTTTAAAACCAAACTTATAGCTTTTTATAAAACGGCATTCTGTAAAATGACTGTTAGTATAATTTGAAACAACGCTATTTGTTTGAATTCAAAATTATTTTGGTCTTGCTGCATATCCAACATCTTCATTCCGTAAAACGAAAAAGCACACCAACGATAAGCACGATAAAAACTTATAGATTTTTTTCGAAACAAAGTATTGTTAATCGTTTTGTTCGTGCTTTGGTTCGTGATACTGAATGTTGGAGTAGATCACATTTTATAGTAAACAAAAATGTTGCATAATTTTAGGCATAGCTATTTTTAAAGTTGATTTGATGTCTTGCATTTGATAGCATTTTCGTTCCAACAATGAATTTATAAAAATGTTATAAATTTTTTTCACATCGATATGATGTCAAAATTATCGGAACCAAAGTATTTTTAATAATATATGTTTGAAACAAAAAAATAAAATAAAGAGACTAACCGCATCTTTATGTATTCTGGAAAGAGCACTCTCGTTCGTGAAAGAAACGAGCACAATATTTTTTTATATGAGCAAATGTATTGCTTATTGTGTCCCACACGAACGACAGTGCTCTTTTCGAAATACATAAGGGGTATTCACGATCCGGAGCTCTTTGTAATGCTCTTGTGCAAAAGAGCAAAAGTGCAACAAAAAAGAGCTCTACAATAACAAAATACACGTGCTGTCAAAATTGTGCTTTTTTGCTCAAGCGCACTGGTGATACCCTGTAGCTCTTTTGCAGGCGCTTGAGCTCTTGAGTTCATTTTGTGAATTTTTGACAGCTAATAGTGTTGGTATATTGTGTACACTTCTAGGTACTAACTTCTTTAATATCATAATTTCACATCACTAACTTTCAAAGCTGACTGAACTTAACTTCAATTGCTAGGTCTGTGTATCGGGTGTGTTCACAGTATGTTGCGCTTTTTTGATCTCATGCACAAGAGCTCTACAAAGAGCTCCGGATCGTGAATACCCCTATAGAGATGCGGTAAGTTCAACATAGGTCAAAAATATCTCTTTTATTATTACGCAAGTTGTTTTTTTGTGATGACCATCAAATCTATACCGTAAATGCGATTTTCATAAATGAGATATCAATAGAAAGGTATTTCTTTACAAACGTGCAATAAGGTTTTATTTTTTCTTAAATATTGTGTATTGAAACAAAAAAAAGCAAAAAAATTTTCTACAAAGAAAGCAAGTTTCCTATGTGCTGCCTAAAACTATGTGGTTTTTTTTTTCTGAAATTTTCCAATTTCGTACAATAATTAAAGCAGTGGAGCAAAGCAAAAAACTTACAAATATATAATGCCATGTCTACGCAGAGAGTTTAGTTTGAGTTTAGTTATAAGTTAACCACAGCTGTTCACACAGAGATGCAGAATGCAGAGGCAGAATTATATTTTCATCAACCGTGACATCAACTCTACTTGAGGACAAGGTTGCAGCTACATATCTCTGCGTATACATGCGAGTTCTTCCTTGCGTTGCTCATGCTGATATAAAGCCTATACTGATATAAAGACCTCATCTTCAACACTTGCCCAAGTTATTTTCTTCGCTTTTTTGTTAATTTTTTGCAAATAGTAAATTGCACAATTTCATAACAGCTGTTTTTGACATTTCTCACAAAAAAATTGTAGAAACTGCATATGAACGTGCCTTTTTATAAGAACATTAGCATACTTTTAGGGATTTCTTAAATTGAGCTTTGATAAGCACAGAAATAAAGTTGAGTTTAGTTGAGTTTAATGCCATGTCTACACAGAGAGTTTAGTTTGAGTTAAGTTTTAAGTTAACCATAGCTGTGCACACAGAGATGCGTGGGCAGAACTGTGTTTAGTGTGACATTTCTTTATTTACTTTTGTGTCTCATATTTTTTCGGCACATCCACCATAATGACATTAATTCCACTTGAGGACAAGGCTGCAGCCATTTCTGCTTACACATGCGAGTTCTTCCTTGAGCAGCGCAATTTGGAATTTTTATCGGCCCATACTCAAGTTCATACATGAAGATCTTGTTTACTTGACCAAGTTCTTTTCTTCGCTTTTTTGTTAATTTTTTGCAAAATTGTACAAGTTGCATCTAAACGTGCCTTTTTATAAGAACATTAGCATACTTTTAGGGATTTCTTAAATTGAGTTTTGATAAACACAGAAACAAAGTTGAGTTTAGTTGAGTTTCATTCTGCAAAATTGTACTGGAGAACTCAAGAGTTTATTTTGCGTTCAGTGGCAAAACTCAACTTTGTACTGGAAACTCAAACTAAAGTCTCTGTGTAGACATGGCATTATACTGTGAAATTGTACTGGAGGACTCAATAGTTTATTTTGGGTTCATTGGCAAAATTTAACTTTATACTGGAAACTCAAACTAAAATCTCTGTGTAGACATGGCATTATATCTTAATCCACTTTTTTCTCATCGTTTAGGCGTCTTAACACCATATGGGCTAACTAGTAATTTATATCATTTGTGAAAATACTTTTCATAAGAACTATGGGTGTTTCTAAAGTTATACTTTTGACCAATATTGAACTAAGCCTCTATGTTTTTGTTTATGGTCTAATCAGTTTGACATCATATCAATTTAAAAAATTTCATAATATTTTCAAAAATTAATAGTAATTTTTTTGTATATTCAAGTTGAAGTCATAAATATTATAAAACATTAACTTATTTATTTCAAAGCTGTAAATAGTCAATTAAATTCTGTTTAACTTTTGAAAAATTTGGATTAAAAAATGTTGATTATGTTTTATTAAAATTGTTTATAAAAATGACCATCAAGTAGTTTTATGTCACTTGGTTGATGATATTTTATTTTGCACAAGTTTGTGTTTATTTGACTTCCTGAATCAGATAAACATGTTTAACTGCTTGATTTTTATATTATTTTATTTTCATCACTTTGCATCTCTTATTAATGCTTAGAAACTTAAAAAAAAGCTTAGTATTTGTAGATAATGTGTATGTCTTTTTGCTAGAACAGTTCTTAAAATAATAAATTAATTGCTTTATATATAGATAACTTCTCTCGGCTGTCTATTTGATGAACATAAAAAAATATATGAAAGTATTAAAAAATATCGACACCTTCAAGCACGCAGTTGTACGATGGCATTTTTTTTTTCTTTTTTTTTTTAGAGAACATATCTGTGGGGACGCACACAAAAACTCGGAATTTTTAAAATCGTAATTAAAGAATGATTTTATTTAGGATTTCCTGAGTTTTAAAATACTTCAATGGCATTGAACTAAGAATCAAACTATTCTAGTTAAATATAATTTTGGTTTCTACAACGGTTTAATTTTCTTAAGCAGTCAACATCATTAGAAAATAATATGGGTATATTTCATAGTTTACTTTATAACTCATTTTACAACTTTTATTTATTTTTTTTTTAGTTGTTGTATAAAACAAAATTGTTCAATTGAATAAGACCATGTATTGATTTTTTAAATAATTTTAATGAATACAGACTATTCACTATATCATTATGATAAAAAATTTAATTATTGGTTTTAAATTTCTTTTAACTCCTTTAAGTATGCAATTAAAAATATAATCTTATCATTTTTGGTATTGATAAAATGTGACTGATGGGGTTTTTGGGTTAATGCTTATAAAAAAAGTAATGTCTCAATTGTTTTTGAAAATATTTCTAATAAAACCTATAATAAATTTATCTTGAAAGTCATATATAGACGAATGTAATAATAAGCTATCAATCTGAGGGTACCTCACATTGATGTATTCCAAATTTTCCTATCACCAAATTCTAAGAAATTTTATATTCAATATTTTTAAAATTTTTTTCAATACTTTATAAAGCTTAATTTTTGCTCTGAAAGGATGAAACTTAGTGTTTACTTTTAAAATTAAATAAATACAATTTTTACTGAAGTTTATCAATGCACTTTGGTTAATTTGACGTTTTAAAGTTAAATAAATATGAACTCTAAGAAGTATGCAATATTTTATAAGCCAATTTTAAATGGTTTTTTTTAAGGATGGCTCATATATCGGAATATTAGAGCGTAAATAAAAGGCATTATTACAGAAAGTCAACTACCAATGCCCAATTCATTATTTCTGCCTTATTAAAATATAAAATAGCCAGATAACATTTAAGTCAGAGCATTTTTGGGTCAGTTTAGATGTCTCTTGAAATGTATTTAAAAATGAAATTCACTCTAGGTTGAAGAGGTCGAATTATGAAAATCAAAATTGTTTTTTAATACAGCTATTAGCAAAACAGAGTTTAGTACAGCAAAATATTTTTTTTTATTTATTTACTTATTGGCCAAACAAGGCAATTTACTTAGTCTAACAGGTTTTTTTTTGTTTTTTTCTTCCTTTTCCTTGTTTTGGTGTTCGATGTTATGCAATTCGAAGTGGGCGTAATCTGCCCACCTAAATGACATGATTTCAAGAGCACACCAAAAAGAAAATGCAAGAGAAAAGTAAAAATAAAAGAAGGTACTTACAGGGTAGCATATTTTTACTGAGGGCAAAAAATACCGGAATCTCCAAATATAAATTTTTCAATTGGGACAAATGTTTTTATTTTTAAGTTGTTACTGCTGTCACTGACGTCTGTGCCAAATTACACGTCGAAATATTCATTAGTTTTTGAGATACGCGTCCTTTTGTAAATAGCTAAAAGTGAATTATTCGATTTTTTATAATATTATATTTATTTGTTTGCTAAGCCTTTTAGGCTTTATAGCAATTTAAAAAATTTTTAAAATTTAAATTCAGAATACAATTTTACTAATACTAATAATGCTAACAATAATACTAATATAAAGAGCTCAGTTCATTTCAAATGCAAAAACAAAACCAAAGTAAAATAAGTTCAATTGTAACGTAATGTAAATTAAAGTATGAGCGTTTAAAAATGTACAGACTAATAGATTATATGAATAAAGGTATTATAAAACAAAAAATAAATAAATTAATAATAAATCATCCAGAGGGTCCAAGGCGGTGGTATCGAGAATTAGAATATGTATAAAATATATATCGTTCTGTCTTGAAGCCAATGAAGTTTTGGCTTAACAAGTTGGTAATCCGACGAATTGGGTCGTATTTACCACACCAATTTCCTTGTACGAAAAGAAAATGGTTGCGAACGCAGGCACTAAGACAAACTGGGTCTCATTGGCCACTCATATTAATATACATATAACACCTCGAAGCGGAAATGTGGTACATAGTATCAGAGTGTGAGATCTAGAAAAATGTTAGGTATCAAGGCAAACAAGGCCCGGTACGCCATACTGATAGTATATATACAATATTATTCATTCTGTGATTTTAAAGCCGATGATGTCTTGATTCATCTTTTATTTATCACACCAAGTTCCTAGCAAGCTAAGACAAAGGTAACGAACGCAGGCACATAGACAAACTTGGTCTAATAAGCCACTTATATTAATATATATACTATGCAGATCGTTCTCAAATTCTATATAGGAATAAGTCCGGCAAGTTCAGGTCCATTCAGATGTAAATGCGTAGATTGATTACCATCCAACAGTAAAAATTCCGTATCCTTGGAAGAGTAGTATAATGCCTAAAAGTATTCAACAACGCAGTTCCATTTAATTTTGTGAGCATAATGAAATTTCTGCTGCCGAAATGTTGAAAATGTTGCAGAGGGCCTTCGGTGAGCAAGCTCTATCAAAAACAAGATTTTATGAGTGCAACAAAATGTTCAAAGCGTTGAAGACGAAGCACGGCCAGGACAACCATCAACATCAACTGATGAGCTACACGTTAACAAAATCAAAGAATTGGTGCTCCAAAATCATCTATTGACAGTCCGAGACCTTACTGGCCTTGTTTGAATATCAGAATGATCAGTGAAAACAATTTTTAGTGATCTTTTAGGCTTCAGAAAAGTGAAATCTCCATTGGTGCAAAAAACGCACTCGTAATTCGTGATCATCTTGCCAAAAACTCGGCCCATATCGTTCTGCAATCACCATATTCGCCTGACCATTCGTCACCATGTGACTTCTGGCTATTCGCTAAACTCGAGACACCGCTCCGTGGACACCGTTTTGAATCGAAAGAAGAGATAGAAACCGAAACGAACAAGGAATTGAAGTCTATTTGCAAAAGGACGCGTATCTCAAATACTAATGAATATTTTGACGTGGCAAAGACGTCAGTGACAGTAGTACCAACTTGAAAATGAAAGCAGTTGTCCCTATCGGAATAAAAAATACATATTTTGGGGATTCCGATAGTTTTTGCTCACATATACATATTTAGTAGCAGTAATTTATAATTAAAAGGGAACAATCAAAGTGGCACGAATGGTGAATGGTGATCATGATAGATGCTTAGGATGGAAACATTGAGCGTATTTACTTAAGGGACATTTTTATAAAATAAGGCAAGGAAATGAGGAAGCTGAGTTTTGAGTTATAGACAAAGGGAGCAAGATTAGTTTGGTTTTAATTAGAGGAAAGTGATTTTGAAAGGTTACGTGGATCTAAATCTTGAAGGTGGATAAAGTCATGGACGGTGAGTAACAGTCGCTGAATTTATTGAATATTCTATAATATGAATTGATGGGTTCATTGTATATACTGTATGGTGTTGGTATTCTTTCAACAGTCTTGTATGCCTAGATTAGTGATGCACACGAGATCCTCACGGAGCAACTCGGCATTCACATATAAGTAGTGAGTGCGAAGGTGCCGAACTTCTGCGACATTAGCAGAGAATCAGTTTGCGTTTGTACTTCATGGAGTAAGCATCTCATGCGCAAATTATTTTGTTGAATGCTATGCAGACGCAATATATAAATGAACTGAACATGTTTCGATCTGAATTACTGCTCGTGTTATGCTAGTACACACATACTAAGACAAAAATGTTGTACTTGTATTGGAAGGTCTGCCAACGCTGTGCACCACTGGTCTAGATAGTCTTACAGGATCAGTTGTTGCCATAAACATGTGTTACAAATACAAAATATCATTACATAGTTTGACTGTCAGTTCATCCTAAAGTCTATCCCATAGATTTAATGGGTATAGAATACACTATGGTTTCATTGACCACACTTTTTGACCAAAATTATACAACATCACCGTATGGGGATAAAAATCAGTATCAGTATCAGGGTGTTTTCAAGGTTGCTGATTACAAATCTGAGGTCAAATCTTTAAAATTCAAAATGCCGGATCCTATATGGTGGCATAAATTTGTAAATATCTTCTGTTTTACATAACTGGTTTAATAGACTCAGATTAAGAATCGATAGTTGAAATTGTTTGTTAAAAATACTTTCTGATTTACATGAAAATCGCTATTTGGAGGTAGGATTTGAAAGGCTGATGCCAATTCAATATGGGGTTTAAATTTAAAAATATTTTTGAATTGATTGAAACTAAATTTTATTCTTTTAAATTTTTATTTTCAAATGTTCACAAAACGTATGCATATATTTACAAAAATTTATTAAAATAATCTACATAGTTTATAAAAAAAGAAATAAGTTAATGCTATCTAATTGCAAAAGATCCCAAAAAAGACAACTAAGGCCATTAATGTCCAAAGAACTATATTCAGCACTTAATGACTCATCAGAATCAGTATCCCCAGATGTACAGGGTTGCCCATATTCGACGGACCCATGTTTTGTTTGGGCCCATTCCAATCGACGAGGCTTGTCCGCAGGCAACAATCTTTGCGTCAATTGAATTTTGTACGGGAACAAATGCAAATCAACGCGAATAATCCGTTGTAAAGTGGACCGAGCCATGCCCAACTGCTGAGAACGGCGTTTTTGGGATGTTCTTGGGGACCTCTCAACACTGGCTCGTACGGCAGCGATATTCTCGGCCGATCGCCTTGGTCGACTTTTATTTGGCCTCTTCGGATTAGAAAGAGCCTCACCAGTCTCGTATAAACGCTTAATGGTGTTCTTAGAAGGCGCACTTCTCACATTTTTTAAGTTTTTAAAAGCACGTCGAGTTTTCACAATTGACTTCTTCTGTTGAATGTAAATTTCAACTATTTCAGAGCGCTCGCGTGGCGTGTATTGTTCCATGGTAAAAATCTGCTTGGACTGACGCTTCAAACGCGGTATGTCATTAAGCGATCTGACATCTCTGTCAAAAGTTATGGCGTTGCCAGATGGGTCCGTCGAATATGGGCAACCCTGTATAAAAAAATTGCTGTATAGATTGAAGTTGATGCTTCGACTACTTCATTAGGTTCACAAATTTATAATGATATTTGGATACTTTTATTTCATTTTTAATCGCTGATTCGTTTTCATTGCTGTTTCCCAAATGAAATTTGTACATAATTTTCCCCTCCTAGCTTTTGATGTTCATACGACCTGCATTATACAAAAATAATAGTAACTTTAAAAACTTCAAAAAAGCTGCAAAAATTACATTTATAAGTTATTATCATTCTAATAAAAAAATACCCGGTATTCCGCATTAAAACGAAAACGTTTTAATTATTCATCGATATTAATTTTTTTTCCTTCAAAGTAATCTCCATTGCAAGGAACACACATATTCCAACACTTCTTGCAATTTTTAAAACACTTTTATAGGCTGATTTTGTAATTGCCTTTAGCTCAGTGGTTCCCAAAGTTTACTGGATTCCGACCCATCTAACAAAAACTTAAAAATTTGCGACTCACCTATTGGCTGCTTTAGAAATAGAGGACATAAATACTGGTAATACCAGTTGGCAATATCGATGAGGAAAAAAAACTTAAATATATTAATATTTTTTTATTTCTAATCCGCTAAACAAGGTTCTAATCCGTCCCACATTTCTGGGCCCACTCAATATTTTCTCGCGACCCACTGGTGGGTCGCGACCCATACTTTGGGAACTACTGCTTTAGCTTCTTCTGCGAATCCTTCTTAATAGCCTCAATTGTCTCAAAACGCTTTCCGCGAAGTGGTCACTTAAGTTATGAGAAAAGGAAAAAATCACAAGAGTCATGTCGGGTAAATAGAACATTGCGGAACGGTATGAACGTTGTATTTGGTCAAATACTTGCGTAAAAGATGAGGTGTGTGAGCTAATGCGTTGTGTCGTGGTGAAGAAACCACGTGTTCTTTCTCTACAATTCTGATATTTCTCCACAATTCTTCACATGATATTTTGTTAGAAACGAAAAATTTCAAACAAACTCGTTAGAAACGAAAAGCACAACAAACACTGACTTGTTTACAAACCCATCACGTACAAACTGTCGACTTAAACAGATATTTGAACACTAGATGACAGATGTATTAACCCAGAAAAGAAAAACAAAAATATTTTGATAATATCTCAAGCGCGGTTTGTTTAAATGGGAAATTCATGGTACTTTTTGATCAGAAACTATTTTCATACGAGCTACATATGTTCAAAAAGTATTTGACATGCTTGCCAACACAACAACAATAAAAAAAAGCGAAATTTCGAAATTCCAATTACTTTTTGATCACACCTCTTATATTAAAATAATTGCTTGGATTTCCTCAAACTGGTTTCTTTTTTAAGGGCAGTATGAAATGGTTGAATTAAAACAGTTAGAGTTTATGGCTGAATTCGTGTTTCTTACAGCCCAATTCAGGTGCTGCGGTAACGATTGTCACCGCACTATTGTTACTTTTAGGCACTATTGTTACTTTTTTTTCACCCTAATATGTTACTTCTATTCTGGTAATATTGTAACAATGACAATGCTAAATAAAATTCAACACGTGGTGGTGAAAAGCTTTTTATCAATCGTTCTAGCAAGTATTGTTGGTCAAAACATTGAAAAGATGGAAAGCAAAACGCAAAGAAAGTAAGTATTTTCCATTAATCTTGAATTAAAATTGTAAAATTTGATTTGGTTTCTTTTTAGCATGATAGAATTGCAAGGTAGGGCCGAGTTGCTTGGTGCCCTCACGCGTCAACGAAGAGTGGATAATAAAAAGGTTGGCTAATTTTCAAAATGGCGAAGTTCGTAGAAACCTCAAATGAACTAAAAATATTATGTTTTTAAGTTGTAAAAACGTGCGGACACGTGTGTTAATTTTGTGTTAATTTGAGTGAAAATATTGTAAAAACATTGTAAATAAATCTTTTAAATGCCGAGGAAGTGTTGAATTTGCAGAAAAGCTTGTAAAAAGTTTAACCTAAATTCAACTGCGAAAAATTAACATAAAGGATGAACATAGAGATGAACAGCTGATTTTGACAACTAGCCCACTTTTCTCCATTACTTTTTACTCCATTCTTTTCCGAGTCGGCCCTACCTTATAATTCTACCATGGTTTTTAGGAAAAATGTCATTTATCGGTGTTTTTTAAAAGCTTGAAAACTTTAAATAATAATGCAAGACAGAATTATTGTTGGAATGAATTTTTTATTATTATAATCTGGTAGATAATTTCATGGCATTTATTTTTTAAATATGATTTTCGGGATATGTTTGCCGCGGCTACGAGTTACCTCCATTCCATTCGATCAGTTCAAGTTTTCACTTAAGGGGAGCAACGCAGCCAGAGGCCGAAAAAAAGGTCATGTTTGTGAATTTTTTAAGGAAACCTATTGGATATTTTTAAATGACGATTTTTATACATAAAAATATACACATTCAAGAGTATTTTTAGTTTTTTTTTTATTAAAAAAAATTTAATATTAAGGTCGATACAGCAGTTTTTGTAGAGCGCTCTGAATAAAAGGTGAAATGCGGTGACCAAGATTGCTCCTTCTTAATTCATCTGAAACAAAAAAATGAAATATATTATTAAAGTAGATACTTAAAACTCGTACTTGTCATAGCTGTTTTTGAAAATATTGATTTTGCACAAAATGGCGAACTTTCGAACGTAAAAAAACGATTTTCGACCAAAAATTCGTCATAGTTTTGCGTATAAAAAATGAACGAAGCTAAAAAAAAAAATCCTATGACAAGTACGAGATTATTATGTGTACAATAAGACTGCAAAAAAATCAAAACGATCGCTTCACTGAGCTTTGAGAAATCTTGGTCACCGACTTTGAAAACATGGTTTCGAGAAAAACGCGTTTGAAAAAAAGCGCCAGCACTGCGCGCTCTAGAAGGCGGTTCACTTAGTAGGCTATAACTTTGTTATTTTTTGAGATATCGACTTGATATTTTCACCACATATTCTTGAGACTTAAGGCTTTAGTCTTAAGGCTTTAAGATTTTTGAAAAAAAAAAAGTTCTGACTGCGAATCTCCCCTTAATTAATTTCTTTCCAAAAAATCTAGCCGTATGGTGTCAATGGTGGCTTGAATATTGGCTTCCAATGCTTAAAGAACTGCTGGTTTGTCGGCATAAGCCAATGACTTAACATAGCCCCATAAAAAGAAATCGAGAGGCGTTTAGTCGTATGAACGAGGGGGCCAGTTAACAGGACCACTTCTGGAAATAAAGTTTTCACCAAATTGATTTTGCAATAATTTGATGGTTAAGCGCGCTGTATGGTAAGTTGCGCCATCTTGTTGGAACGATATGTCGTCGATGTTTAGCTGATTCATGATACAATTATACCAGGTAGGAGTGACAGTTCTTTCATCTTGCACCAACTGTCAAATATAGTACAAATTAGGGAACGAAAAAAGTAGAAAAAAAAAAATAGAAAGCAAAATATACAGATAAATGACAGTCGATGAAAGACACTCGTGAGAAAATAGCAAGTCGTCACTCCTACCTGGTATAATTGTATCATGAGCTGATTAATGTTTGGAAATAAAAAATCAGTCAGCATGGCTCGATAGTGCCATTCACTGTAACGGCAGCTCCTTCCTCATTTCGAAAGAAATAAGGACCGATGATGCCGGCAGCGTGTAAACCGCACCAAACAGTCAATTTTAATGTATGTAATGGTGATTCGTTAATGGCTTAAGGATTGTCTTCGCTTTTGCTTATTGATGAAGCCATTTAACCAGAAATGAGCTTCATCACTAAACACAATTCTTCGGTAAAAATGTTCACCTTCGGCCAGTTTCAATTGAGCGGTCAAATGGGATAGCGGCGGTGGTCGAGTAGATAGCGTGCTCGACTGCTACCCTAGAGATCCTGGGTTTGGTTCCCGGCCAGGCCATGGTCCTACGCTTTAAACCTTTATGAATTTTCTATTCTCATTTCTAATCAAATGAAACTGAAAATTTATCAATATTTACGACTTGAAGTTGTAGTTGATGGTAAAGAAGTTTGTGGATGGTTTGCCTTACAACTTGAATTTACAGAGGTAAAGGCATAACACTTACCTCTGATTCAAAATCACATATTTCTTTGGCTTTCCATCACGCTTAGAACATCCTACACATGTTTCACTTGATAGCCTTTTCCTTCCCACTAATCTATCACCCCATTTCGAACCAAGGCAGACTGGACTGAATAGGTATTCCACCTGAAATCCTTTGTTCAAGCTACAAAAAAAAAAAAAACAAAATAGGCACGTAAGCCAAGATTCTAACGTAAAATTTTCCATGTAGTCGAAAGACAAAGACCAATATTGTGAGAACGGCAACGAATCGACATTTCGGCGTCTTCTTCAACACATCGCGCTACAGCAGCAATATTCTCTTCAGTACGCACATTTCTTAATCTTGTTGAAGGTTTTGAATCGAGAAGAGTAAAATTAATGCGAAAACGATCAATAACTGCACGAATTGCTTGCTCACTAGGCCAATTATGTTAATCGTAAAATGGACGAAGTGCTCTATGAACTTCGCGAACAGATTTATTTTTTTCAAAGTAAATTTCCACAATTCGGAAGCGTTGTTCTGGCGTTAAACTATTCATGATGAATTGCCAAACCTTACTGAACAGAAATGTCAACACAGTTTGACTTTCTCAACTGTCAAACCATAGACAACAACCATCGACACTTCTCATGTAGCTAAAAAAACACCCTTTAGTTATGAAAAAGTTATACAAATTGTTAAGTTAAGTCTGAATGAATTTTTTAATATTAAACTCTGTTAAAAAAAAGTGAAACCTCTAAAGGAATCTAATGAGTTGGTGAATTTAAATATGAAAATCAACATTTTCCATTGAACCCAAAAGGTAACGATATGTTATGAACATCATGATTATATAAGGTCAACTTTTTTGAAACTATCAGTATGATATAGTACGTTAAGTATTCATTCAATCATAATCATTGACACTACATATAGTTATATGGATAAGAATATAGCTTGTATAGGATGGAAATACATATTTAAACATAGCGGCTTATATATTTGCTTTTATGTCTATTTATGTGCATTCAAGTTTTGTTCAAACGTATAGCAATTTTTTTGGTGCAATCTTGCGGTGACATTGCCGTCGACGATGAAGAAGACGATTTTCGTCTTGATTTATTTAATTTTGTCGCCTCGTTTTTGCTGCTGTTTTTTGTGTCGCTATTTTTGGTGTTATTATTGTTGTTGTTGTTGTTGTTGTTGTTGTTGTTGTTGCTGTTGTTGTTGCTGTCCCTGTCGCTGACATCGTCATCACCGTCTTGCGGAAGTTCAACTAACTCATTTCCGGTAATGAGCTTAAGTGTTTAAAATTGTTTGTGTCTTACGACGCATGGCACGATTGTGAACGATTTAGAACAGAACCGCCGCGTTCTACAAATGACTGCGCAAATATATATATGTATATACATATATAAATAAATAAAAAAAAAACAGCACATGCATGTTCACACTCACACAAGAGCTAATAAACACACATGAAAATATTTAAATCTAGCTATGTACACAGTATCTAGTATGTGCAAACGTAATTAAGCTGTAAGCATTCGTGAAGCACATAATTACGTCGTTCACGGCGTTCACGTTGCTCTTCCGCTTATCTTTGTAAAAAACAAAAAAAAACAAAAAAAAAATAATAAAAAACCAACGCCGTCGCTGCGGCGTAAAAATTTAGGTTAGGAAATTTTGCAGCTTTTTTGCCATTTCAAATATATATATCTATACATTTATATATGTATGAACGTAATTAAAGAACACGTAGCGCAAATGCTGATATATAATACAAATATACTACATAAACACATATGATATGAAATTATTTGCCAGCAGCTTTTTAATCCAATAATAATATACTGTGTACATATACATACATTCTATAGATATATATATAGGAATAATATATATGTATATATATATATTATTTAATTAAGAACGTTTTGTATTAATTCTTTTAAAAAAAAATTTGACACATGCCAAAAAATCTAGATGTTGTCGCAGTTTTGGGGGTTATTTAGGCCATTCAAACAGTCATGTGATTTTCTGCTCTGTTCCACAAGCAATGGAACATTCCACAATCCATACAAGCTATATTTTTAATAGCGTAGAAGCAAACCTTTACTCGCATGCTACATATAATTTGCTCGCATGTCAAACCAGCCGAGCTTCAAACCAATTATGCATACCAAAATCCACAACATTCCACGATCCAACTAATGGGGTTTGAACCAACGACAACGAGCAACGAGTATAAATAAGAAAAGAGATTTCACGACTCTCAAGGTTCGTGTATTCGCTAAAAATGAGACATCATGCAAGAGGAATGAGCGAGTAGCAATGCGGCGAGTTCACAACGTTCACCGTGAATGGTTTGTTCGTTGGTTCCCACCAAGCGAGAAGGAGACGACAATGCTATGGACAGATTTCCTTCATCCATGCCAATATAAAGTGGATAGAAAGAGCTAGGCGCGTTTGGATCGACATCAATGTTTTTATTTGTCTTCATTTTAACGATCATGAGACAATAGCTTTATATGGTTATTTCCTTTTCCCAAACTATGATAAGCAAGGAAGAAAAGCAAGATATCGTTATGTACATATAAGATGTAAACAAAACACATATTTTTTAAAAACATTATAATTCAATGTCTTCACTTTTGAAAGCGTTATTCAAAATTTAAATATATATTAGTAATATGTTAAGAAATAAAATTACCAAATTCTAATTCTTAGTTTTATTTTACATAACACTCCAAAATGTTAATTTAATAGAATTTCCTGAGCGAACATAATGAGCCAACGAGAAGTAAAATATATTGTGTTCCTTAGAAAACCAATAAACATGCTGCGTTCCTCAGGCCAACAGCTTAGTATTTTGTTACAAAGTAACAAATTAATAATTAATTAATTATTAATTTAAATAATAATAATTAAAAAAAGTAATTTTTAAATTAAGTTAACTTCTTGAAATAAACTTTTCAAAGAATGGTTGATAAGCCCAAAATTTCCTTTACATAATTTACAAATTAAAAACGTAACTTCGTCACGTCAAAAAGTTACTTTCAATAAATTCAATATATTCAAAAAAAAAATTCTCATAAAAATGTGGGGCGCATGCTATAGAGAATAGTAAGGAGTGTTATTAAAAATTTTAATACGATAGTGAGCAAATGATTTCTTAACCCAAGTCCCTTGACTGTCATGATAGATGTCCTTGCATGGATGGCAGTTACAAGTTTTTGGACACATATTGTGTTTAGTCCAGTAAGTTCTGCTTGGGTTTCAGAATTCTTAAATTTTAATGTTATCGAAGTTTTCCGTGCTGAAGGTTTTTTTGTTAAAAATTTTCCTATTTATGCCTGTCTATGATGAATTATTGAGAAATTATTTGTTACTAATTAAAAATTTTAATATGCGCCCCACATTTTTAGGAGAACTTAAAGCTCCACTCCAGGAGAAATTATTTAATACTTTTTGGTTCGTTTTAAAAACGCAATATACTAACATTTGTTTTTGCTGAAATAAATATTTTCTGGGTTTTAGTCTTGTGTAAAATTAGATAACAATAGATTTTGAAGACAGATTTGAAGGGTCTGTTCTTATTAGTAGAAAATTTGTTAAAAAACCCGAAATCGTTCCATAAATAATAAAAATTAAACAAAAAACAAATCATAAAACTTCATTGAAATTATTGAGGCTGGAACAAACATCACAATTACAAAGCAACCTCAATGTACTTTGAACTATCGAACTCACATACGATTATTATCTACATAGCAATAAATCAAACAAACTACTTTTTTACATTTTTGTTTCTTTATCTTCTCTGGTGAATTTTTGAAAATTTTAATTCGTTTCAGAAAAAAAAAAACAAAAAAATACACAAAACAAAACAAAAATCCGTTCTGAGTGTTGAGACTCGAACTTACTACCTACAAGCGCACTGAGCAACAGAAATCACATTAAAATATTTTCTAAAAAATCTTAATGAGCTTTTCAGTTTTCTGTGTTTGATTTTTAATAAGTTTCCAATAATTTTGCATTTTTGCCAAATAAACAAACATACGGACAAAAAAAATAATTAATATTGTGTTGTCATTCAGTTCTGAC
Source organism: Pherbina coryleti (assembly GCA_943735915.1). NCBI lineage: Eukaryota > Metazoa > Arthropoda > Insecta > Diptera > Sciomyzidae > Pherbina > Pherbina coryleti. Next base: position 109,019,700 of record OX030952.1, read on the forward strand.
ATTTTAAGTTTTGTCAACATTTTAAATTTCACAACTTGGTTACAAATGGGTTCCTAGATTTGTACGGGACAGACAAATGAAGTGAAGCAAATAAAATCATGTTATTTAAAATAGCCAATAAAATTCTCATTTTTTTTTTTTTTTGTTAAAAGAATTATAAAATCTACCTTAATTGTGTATTTTTTAATGAAAATAAAAAAAATAAAAATTTAAGAGTAAATTTTTAATTATTTAATTTATAATTATAAAATGATGTGAATTTTGTATTTTGTTTTCTTTAAGAATTTGTAAAATATTTTGAAAGATGCAAAATATATTTTTTTTTAAATCTCTAAGCTAAATTTAAAGTTGAATAACTTCACAAATTTTCTCCATCTTATATTACATGTTACTAACACTTATTAAAATTGAACTATAAAATAATAACATCGAACATAAAAAAGCAATAAAAAAATGAAAATAATAAATTATGAAAAAAAATGTATGCCCGCCGTAGGATTCGAACCCACGACCTCGCAGTTGGCATACATTAGTTAATCTTTATATTGTGCAAAAATTTCAATTTTTGTACAAATAATGAAAAATTGCGATTTTGCCAGCTCGACTGCGCTGTTGCCACTTTTCTCTATTTTTGACGAGACAATAGCAATTACAAACACAATGACAATCTCCAAGTATGTGTGTTCTTTGTCAAGATGTGCTAAGCTGTTTTTCTTAGGAACGCAGGATGTTTTTTGGTTTTCTGAGGAACACAACGTGTTTTACTTCTCGTTGGCTCATCATGTTCGCTGATGAAATTCTATTAAATTAACATTTTGGAGTGTTGTGTAATATAGAACTAAGAATTAGAATTTGGTCATTTTATTTAAAAAACATGTTTTTTGTTTACATCTTAAATGTACCTAACGATATCTTGCTTTTCTTCCTTGCTTATCATAGTTTGAGAAAAGGAAATAACCATATAAAGCTATTTCATTTCCCAATTGTCTCATGATCGTTAAAATTGAAACAAATAAAAACATTGATGTCGATCAAAACGCGCCAAGCTCTTTCTATCCACTTTATATTGGCATGGATGAAGGAAATCTGTTCATAACACAGTCGTCTCCTTCTCGCTTGGTAGGAACCAACGAACGAACCATTCACGGTGAACGTTGTGAACTCGCCGCATTGCTACTCGCCAACGAGTATAAATAAGAAAAGAGATTTCACGACTCTCAAGGTTCGCGTATTTGCTAAAAATGAGACATCACGCAAGAGGAATGGGCGAGTAGTAATGTGGCGAGTTCAAAACGTTCACCGTGAATGGTTTGTTCGTTGGTTCCTACCAAGCAAGAAGGAGACGACTGTGTCATGAGCCGGTTTCCGTCATCCATACCTATACAAAGTAGATAGAAAGAGCTAGGCAGCGTTTTGATCAACATCGATGTTTATATTTATTTAAATTTTAACAAGTATGAGACAATCGGGAAATGAAAAAGCTTAATATGGCTATTTCGTTTTCCCAAACTATAATAAGTAAGGAAGAAAAAGCAAGATATCGATATGTACATTAGAGATGTAAACAAAAAACATATGTTCTAAGAAACAATTTATTCAAGTACATTTTAATTCAATGTATTCGCTTTTTTAAAGCGTTCTTCAAAATTTAAATGCAATTAATATGTTAACAAATAAAATGACCAAATCCTAAACCTTAGTTTTTCACATGATATTCCAAAATGTTCATTTAATAGAATTTCTTGAGCGAACAAGGCGAGCCAGCGCGAAGTGAAACACGTTGTGTTCCTCAGAAAACCAAAAAACGTCCTGCGTTCCTTACAAAAACAGCTTAGCGTCTCTTGACAAAGAACACACATGATGTGGACATTGTGGTTGTGTTTGTAATTGCTATTGTATCGGCAAAAATAGCGAAAAGTGGCAACAGCGCATTCGAGCTGGCAAACTCGCAATTCTTCATCATTTGTGCAAAATTTCAATTTTTGCACAATATAAAGATTAACTAATGTGTGCCAACTGCGAGGTCGTGGGTTCGAATCCTGCCTGAGGCATGTTTTTTTTTGGAACAATGAAGATAAATTATTTTCAATTATTTTTTTATTTTGTGTCTATATATTATAAAAAAATTTTTTATTTCAATAATAAATTTATCTCTGCTGTCAATAATTTGGTTGTTATGAAAATAATTTATAATTTCGAATGTAAGCAATCGCTCATCTGCATTAAATACACTGTGTGACCGATTCGACCTTTAAAAAAGTTTCAGCCTAAATTCTTAAAAATTCCGAGAGAGGGACATCTTGTGATTATATCGCGACAAGTCCGACCTCTCAGTTCCATCACAATTTTTTTTTTAAAATTCTCAAAGTTAAAAAGTAGGAATTCTAGTATTTCAACTTTTAACAATTTTTTACATATGCTTAGGTTGTGAGAATTTAAAAACAAAATGCACTTTTGTTCAATAGAATTAAACGTTAAATTTAACATTGCCAAAAGATTTTTGAAAAAAATATATGAAGTGGGTTTATCGCAATGGAGAAGTAAATTTTTCAAAAATTTTGTACAAATGTTAGTCCTTCTTTATTTTTTTTCAAAATGGTAAATAACAAAAATCCTTAGTTTTTTTACAGGAATTATTAAAACTACTAAGTCCCTGTAAAAAAAGTCTAAGATAACTGAAATCAGTTGAAATTTGGAAAAATGGCAGAAGTTTTAAGGTGTTTTTTAAATCGACAATCATCGATTTTTCTGATATACGTTCACAGCGTTCAAACTGCTGCCATTTAACCAAATGATAAAGGATTTTGCTCATATATGGATTGTTAGAATGCACAAGCTAAATGCCACATTTTGCGATTCTAGATTTTGTAGAAAATAAAAACGGCGATATCTTATGACTGCGAATAATAAAAGTTTTATTAATTTTTTGGGATAAAAGTTAAAATTTTGATTGAATGTATGTTTGTGCCTTTATTGTAAATTGTATTTATGTTGGTGCTCTTCACAACACCTCATCCAGTACCAAAAACAAACACAAATTAGCAATAAAAGATTGCAAATTTTTATTTTTGTACCGGTCCACCATTGTTTTTGTCGTTTGATGGAAGCGCTCGCCTTGTTCATCAGACTTGGTTGGAATTGGCTGTTCGAATACATCTATATGATGGTGCAGAAAGAGTACTTTAAGCGACATTCGAACACTGAGCTGGTTAAACGCTTCCATAAAATCAGTGACAAGACTTGGTGCTGCGTTTTCTTCTGGAACTGGATGTAGCATTAACAATTCCTCAGAATCTTATTTGGGAAGATATACGAACATAGTGTCTTGATACACTTATGACTTCTGCATTTTTCGATTGAATGTCAATCCTTTTTTGTTGACACAACAGTAGCAGAACTTTTAGCATGACGATGAACAGATTTCCAATCACAGGTATTCCGAATGGCATTACTTTCTTGAAGCCTTGTTTGAAAGCCAACATAATGTATTGCAAGGAACATCAAAAATTGGGTGCCCAAGAAACATTTTTTTGCATATCAAGGACAAAATAACTTTTATAAGCGTTTTGAACTTCATCTAAAATCGCTTGACGATATGATTTTAGTGTATATCCAAACACACGTAACAAAGAGTGTTTATTTTATCGCACATGATGAATAAAAAAGTCTGAAAAGTATAACAGATGGTAAACCCATTGCATCAGTAAAAAGTCTGAACACACTTTTCACTTTTCTGATCTGCTCAAAGTACACAATATTTTACCTACCGCAGGATATAACAACAGCAAGGAGCTCTAATTAAATTTCTTTCGGAAATAATTTGGAAAATATGCAATGCACTTTTCACTATTCAAATTACACAATTCCAAATGAAGTAGCACAAATAAGAAGTTTTTCAATCGTAAAGACACTCAGATTATCTCACAACAATCTTGTGATATCTTGTTTGATACCGCCTTTTTTTTATTTTCTACAAAAACTAGAACCGCAAAATGTGACATTTGGCTTGTGCATTCTAACAAGCCATATATGAGCCAAATCCGTTATCATTTGGTTAAATGGCAGCAGTTTGAACGCTGTGAACGTATATCAGAAAAATCGATGATTGTCGACACCTCAAAAATTGAAATTTTGCACAAATGATGAAGAATTGCGAGTTTGCCAGCTCGAATGCGCTGTTGCCACTTTTCGCTATTTTTGCCGATACAATAGCAATTACAAACACAACCACAATGTCCACATCATGTGTGTTCTTTGTCAAGAGACGCTAAGCTGTTTTTGTAAGGAACGCAGGACGTTTTTTGGTTTTCTGAGGAACACAACGTGTTTCACTTCGCGCTGGCTCGCCTTGTTCGCTCAAGAAATTCTATTAAATGAACATTTTGGAATATCATGTGAAAAACTAAGGTTTAGGATTTGGTCATTTTATTTGTTAACATATTAATTGCATTTAAATTTTGAAGAACGCTTTAAAAAAGCGAATACATTGAATTAAAATGTACTTGAATAAATTGTTTCTTAGAACATATGTTTTTTGTTTACATCTCTAATGTACATATCGATATCTTGCTTTTTCTTCCTTACTTATTATAGTTTGGGAAAACGAAATAGCCATATTAAGCTTTTTCATTTCCCGATTGTCTCATACTTGTTAAAATTTAAATAAATATAAACATCGATGTTGATCAAAACGCTGCCTAGCTCTTTCTATCTACTTTGTATAGGTATGGATGACGGAAACCGGCTCATGACACAGTCGTCTCCTTCTTGCTTGGTAGGAACCAACGAACAAACCATTCACGGTGAACGTTTTGAACTCGCCACATTACTACTCGCCCATTCCTCTTGCGTGATGTCTCATTTTTAGCAAATACGCGAACCTTGAGAGTCGTGAAATCTCTTTTCTTATTTATACTCGTTGCTGGCAATTACTTTTATTATGAGCAAAAACCTCTGCGACAAGTTTAAGACGTTCACCGTGAATGGCTCCGGCCAAGCGAGAAGGAGACGACTGTGTCATGAACCGGTTTCCTTCATCCATGTCAATATAAAGTAGATAGAAAGAGTTAGGCAGAGTTTAGATCGACGTCAATGTTTTTATTTGTTTCCATTTTAACGAGTATGAGACAATTGGGAAATGAAATAGAAAATTTTCTTTTAGTTTTCTACTTATTGCTAATGTAATTAAATATTACAATAAATTTAACTTATCACGAATTCCACCAAAAAGTCAACCTCATAGGTCAAATTGTAATGAGAAAAAAGAAATTATATGGAATATATTCCATCGAATTCGGACAACACGTTTTAAGTTGAATTCTTCAAGATAACGGTAGTTTTCCTTTGTTTTTTTTTTTACTTTCGCGTGGTGAATAAGTTGAGCGAAAATTTTGCAGTTTTATTTTGATATTTGCCGTGAGGGCGTGCGCTGTTGGTTACAACAATTAAAAAAAAATATTTGTTTCAAATTTATTAATATTTTCCTAATAATCATACATATATATGTATAAATAATTATCAACGACATATCGTGGTAAGAGCAGTTAAATAAATTAAGAAAATATGTAGCATGTGAGTGACAATATTGATATATGTTTCAATGCAGACTCTAATATAAGAAATTTTTTGCGGAAAATGCTGTTATGTGTGGATACTGAGATGGCAAAGCAGATTGAAAAAATATTTTTTACCATTTCCATTGAAAGATATTCCACGCGTTTCGCACATGTCGCACTTTTTTCTATACAACAATTTTGTTTTTACACACTACGGGGTCGTTCATAAAATACGTTTATCCCAATTTAGAGGGGGAGGAGGGGTTTTAAAATGTATTACGATAAGTAATGGTATGTGGGAGGGAGGGGTCTCATATATAGCAAAGTGACCAAAAATAAAAAACTCGAAAAAATTGAAATTAATATACCCTTCATTTAAAAAAATGTTCATCCTTACATCTTCATTAGACAGTCAAACGTCTAAATTGACCGTTAACTATTGACAAGTGTCAATATGAATTCTCATAAGTGAGTTTTATTTTATTTAACCTTTAAATGCCCAGTGTATATTCTTTGGATACAACCGAGAAAATAAGCTATTTATTTTAAAATATTGCAAAAATTAAAATGCTGGATATGTTCGTTCTTTCACTCAGAAAATTGCAAATATAAAACAAAAATTTAATTATTGGCATAACTTTGTTGGTTTGGGAAATATTGAACGTCAAATTAAAGAAATAGTTTTTTAATTTTTACGGAAAGTTCGCTTTTTGACATGAAATATCTTTTAAACTATTAACAATTTTAGAGTATCATTTAACAAACAAATTTAGAGTTATCATAAAAAGAATCGTTTTCCACGTTTTTGCCTTGAACTCCTACAACCAAGCTGATTGATGATATACGTCGGAGTGCCCACTGTATCTTTTTGGATACAAACATGTTTTCTTTAATAACTCGTAAAAAAAAAATGAAAACGGGGTCGTGTTCAGGGGATCATTTAGCACAACATAATTTTTTTTTTAATGAAATCGGTGTTGTTGGGCATTTAAGGGTTAAAATAAATCGGAATAAAAATGATTATTCAAATAAATCAATTTTAAGAAATCATATTCACAAAAACACTGAACTTGGTGCTGTACGGGTGCAGCCCTTACGGGTACTCTCTCAAAGGCTAGGCGAATTTCTTTGCATAAGATACACCTGGAATCTGTTGAAGAATTTGAATAGTCCCCAAAGTTTCAGCTCCTTCAATTCCAGTGTTTGAGAGCATCGACTTTTGGATCGAAGATAGAATAGTTTTTACCTATTAAAATAATTGATTTTAAAATTTTTTTCTTAAATGTATCTAGTCATGACATAAAAGAGATTAAAAAAAAGGAAAATAATAAATTTTTAATCCTTTTGTTTTGTATTTCAGTTTTTAGTAAATATGGTCGAAGGTAACAGTAATATGAACGTACGGTGCAATTGTGCGTGACGAATGTAACATGTGCGTGACGGTGTTTAAAGTTGAAAAAAATTGTTTTATAATTTTTTTTTTCTCAAATAACTTAACTACTAATATAATCTAGGATAACCGCTTATTGCTGTAAGAAAATATGAAAATTGTTTCTGAAGTCGATTCGCACAAATTTCAGATAGAAGCTGACATTAAATTTTTGAAGGGTAAATTTTGTAGCACGTGCGTACGCTACGTTTTGCTTAATACCACCGAAATTCATAAGTGGATTGATTAAAGCCTTACACGTTTTAAATAGACCGTAAAATTAATTAATAAAAATTGCAAACCAGTTTTCGCAAAAATTTCTTAAGTAAATTAGTTGCAATTATTCGCAAGGTGTAACAGTGCGCGGTTTGCAATTTTTACACATTTTTACACTTTTCAATTTTCATCCAATTTTTTTTTCTTGATTTCTTACAAACAAAAATATAAAAACTCGATAGCTAGTTGAATTTGTATTGAAAATTCTTTAACACAGCACGTTTTACACCATAACTTCTGAATCCTTTAAGAGCACACCTTAATTTTATATCGTTAGAAAGGTATTGAAACGTACAAAAAAAACCAAAATAAAGAAACTAAAGAAAAATTATAGCATCTATTGTTGGCAATGCATTAAATTTTGAAATTAAGAATGGGCCAACTTAGTGCAGTTTTTCCAAAATTTTTATATTTTTTCCTTTAAATAGACAAAAAACCTTTCCAATGATATCTTATTTACGAAAATCGAATTTAAATTGACTGAGCTACGTCGTTTCAAAATACACTCTATTTTGGCCTTGAAAAATGGTTCTAAAAATTTATAACTTCGCAATTGATTTTCTAAGCAATAAACCAATCTAGGAAGAAAATTTGAGCCAAATCGGTGATGGTCCGTGCGACTGATAGGTCACCTCAATCTGAAATAGACCACTTATTATATTCCTATATAGTTGCAGAGTGCAGCAACGCGCACAGGGAAAAAGCTAGTGACTAAATAAATTTAAGAAAATTCATTGAAAATTTATAAAATTTTGAAAATCAATTATTTTCATCGATAAAAACTATAAACTTCAATCCAAGAGTAGATGCTCTCAATCACTGGAATTGAAGGAGCTGGAAACTTTGTGGACACTTCGAATTCTTCAACGGATTCCATGTCGACCCATTCAGGTGTATCCTCATTTCGTATGCAAAGCTTTCTTGGTCTTTGAGAGAGTACCCGTAAAGGCTACGCCCGTGCAACACCAAGTTCAGTGTTTTTGTGGATATGCTTCCTTAAAATTTATTTATTTAAATAGTACTTTTTATTCCGATTTATTTTAAATTAAATAAAACTCAATTATCAGAATTCATATTGACACTTGTCAATAGTAAACCGTCAATTTAGACGATCAAACATGAATATGTAAGGATGGTAATTTTTTTAAATGAAGGGTGTATTAATTTCAATTTTGACGAGTTTTTTATTTTTGGTCACTTTGTTATTTATCGTAGTTACTTTGTTTGGTCACATCGTTATTTATCGTAGTACATTTTAAAACCCCTCCTACCCCTCTAAATTAGTAACGTAATTTATGAATGACCCCGTAGTGTGTTAAAACTACATTGTTTTACAGAAAAAAGTGTAACATGTCCGAAACGCGTGGAATTTTTTTCAATGTAAATAGTAAAAATATTTTTTTCATTCGGCTTTGTCATCTCAATATCCACACATAACAGCATTTTTCTCAAAAAATTTCTTATATTAGAGTCTGCATTGAAACATATATAAATTTTGTCACGCACATGCTAAATATTTTCTTAATTTATTTAACTGCGCTTACCACGGTATGTCGTTGATAATTATTTATACATATATATGTATGATTATTAGGAAAATATAAATAAATTTGAAACAAATATATTTTTTTTAATTGTTGTAATAAACAGCGCACGCCCTCACGGTAAATAACAGAATAAAACTGCAAAATTTCCGCTCAACTTGTTCACTACGCGAAAGTAAATAAAAACAAAGAAAAACTACCGTTATCTCGAAGAATTCAACTTAAAACGTGTTGTTGGAATTCGATAGAATATTTTCTATATAATTTTTCTTCTCCCTTTATAATTCGATTTTTGACCTATGAGGTTGACTTTTTGGTGGAATTCGTGATATATTATAAACATTTTTTTATTTCAATATTAAATCCATATATAATTCTCTTTTAACTCAAATGTTAATAATTTGCTTGTTATGATAGTACAATTGAGAGTATAAGTAATCGCGCATCTGCGTTAACTATTTGCACTTATGTCGTGGACCCGGGTTCGACATAAGACATCCTGCGGGAGGCATTTCTCTTTTTGGGATTTGAAGATAAATTATTTTTAATAATTATTTTATTTTATTATTCATTATAAAATATTTTATTATTTCGATATTAAATCCATAACTAATTATCTTTGAACTCTGCTGTTTATAATTAAAAAATTATTTCATCTATATATTTTTAAGCAGGCCAAAAATGTTTTTTTATTTTTTATTTTTAAGCATAATTCTTAGCGAACCATTTATAGCTACGTACTGCTTTCAAAAACTTTTTGACACCAAATGATACAAATTTTTATCACTCCTTCCTTCTATACCTTCCAAGTATGTATGTACTCTTAGAAGGATTTTTTCTCGTAAAAATTCTATTTTTCTTATGTACTTGGACTGAAGTTTAGAACATATTCTTTGGTTTGTAGTTTTGTATATTATTTTATTAAAAAAGAGCTGTGATTTACAAATAATTTTAAACAATTTTCATAATTACAACCTTTTCAATTTTCAACCTTAATTTAAAAATTTGCAACTTATGATGCATATATATTTTTTTCATTAATGGTTTTAAAGAAGTTTAAGGATCAGGTAAACGATTTGTTTTAAAAGATTTTTATTTAGTGATTAATCCAAAAATGTGAGACAAGAACAAAAAAGTATCAATACGAACGCTATGTTTCAATAATTATAAAAATATACGTATATGTACAGGGTGTTTTTTAGCTGCATCAGAAATTTCGATAGTTGTTGTCTTTGGTTTGACAATTGAGAATGTCAAACTTTGTTGACATTTCTGTTCAGTAAGGTTTGGCAATTTATCATGAATCGTCCGTATATGGATCGAAGACAATCCTCAAGCCATTAACAAATCACCATTACATTCATTAAAATTGACTGTTTGGTGCGGTTTACACGCTGGCGGCATCATCGGTCCTTATTTCTTTCGAAATGAGGAGGGAGTTGCCGTTACAGTGAATGGCGAGCCCTATCGAGCCATGCTGATTTTTTGTTTCCAAAAATTAATCAACTTCGCCATACAGCGCGTTTAACCATAAATTAATTTATTGCAAAATCAATTTGGTGACAACTTTATTTTCAGTTAACTGGCCCCTCGTTCGTGCGACTTAACGCCTCTCGATTACTTTTTATGGGGATCGTCATATATACAAAATAAATTCCATGAAATTGTCTTCATTCCAACAATATTTCTGTCTTGTATTATTATTTAAAGTTCTCAAGCTCTTAAAAAACATGCTTTACATGAAGATTTATATTCAGAATATAATGAACTTTTAAATCATTACTTTTTATAAGACAATATCTTCAATATTAAAGCTATAAAAACTTGATTTTTGTATTAAATAATGGTTTTGCATATAAACATTGAAGCATTCAAATATTTAATTTTATATACATATAATACATTTTTTATATATATACATATATTTTATATTTATTACACATATTGTTTTTTGTTTTTAAATAAATATTTTAAGTTCAATCTTTATTTAAAATATGTATATATAAGAATATTTATCAATTAAAAGTTTAAAAGAAAAACGAAAGAAATATATGCATGCATAGTGTATTTTTTGTTGTGTTTAATTTGATTTGAGCTCATCATAAAGATATACTCCAAATATTCGATTCAAATAATCATTTAATATGAAACCCTGACACAAACGGCTTTGAATTTAGAAAAAGAATTTAAAAATACAAAATAGAAATACATTAATAAAAGAAAAAAATTTTGTAAAACAATTATCTGACAAATCTGAAGTACAAGTAAAGTATATGAATGTTTATAAGTTTCTAAAATATGGATGAATTCATATTAATGGTTAAGCTTTCAAAAAAGATAAGTGCAAATTTATGAAATGAACTGCATTCTTCAAGCCATCAAAAGATTGTTGTTGTACATTACGTTTTATAATGTAGCAATATTAATTAGCAATTAAATTATGCCTGAGCAATATTTGTATTGAAATTTTAAATTGGAATCAAAGTTTCTGAGCATTTCAGATTTTGCACTTATCAATTTTGAAAGTTTAATCATCGATATAACGTCAATGTTAGTTAAACAATAAAAATAAAAAACAAATTTATGCAAATATGATGCGTTTTTACTACATATCCTGATTGATTGCCAATATCAATGAGTATGAGATCTACATTTGCACTAAATGAGAAAAATACTATATATTCGCAAATTGGATATGTTTTTCCAAGGCGTACTGTAAAAATTAAGTCAAATAGAGTAAGTATAGCAAAAATTAAGCCAAATAGATTTTTAACAAACATCATTTCTCTCCAGGTTTAGCAATAAAAGAAAGAAACCAAGTACCAGTGAAATATACATTCAGTTTTAAAACTGCAATCTAACAACTAACCAGAAGCAGTAAAAATTATGTCAGTGAGAAGAAATTCAACTAATTAGATCAGACGGACGGACCAACAGAAGATTATAGTGAAAGACGGCTTAATTTAAACAAAATATCAAACGAAACAGACAGACAATCGGACGTTAAATCAGACGGACAAAAATTTTGACGAATTATTTCCTAATTATTGATAAGCCTTTGCATTTTGATGTTTTTTGAGCTTGCATTCTTATTCCTTTCGGCTTTTCGCTTTAATTCGTTTGAAACATATTTATCTTTTAGCCACCTAGCATTTTTTTGGATCAAATGTTATGAAATGCATATTTTGTGCTCAAAGCAGCTTCCGGCGTTATCGAACCATTCTGGATAAGATTTGTTGGTTTTCATAATGCAAATTTTTACAATACGATCCTTTAAGTTTGGTTCGTGGAGGCTCGTTTCGAAAACGTATTTGTAAATAGAAGAGTGCAGTGCACAAATAAAGAAAAATTTGAGAAGCTTCATTGAGAAAAGCCGCGCAGAAAGGTATTGAACCTCTCTCACTGATGGATCTTCATTGCTTCCTAGTTGAGATCTTAAAACCAAAAAAAAAATTCTCTAGCAAATCTTGGTTCAGTTTCCCAAGCATTATAAAGGATTGCTAGCATCTTGAAACATATCAGTAGCCAAAGCCAGCATTGAATTCAAAGTGAATTTCAATCCTTGAATGCATTGTACTCGACTACTACTTGGAAGTTTCAAGGTATCTAGAAACACTATGAAACCCTTTATTTTTTCTATTTTATTGCTATTTCTAATGATGGGATGCTTATTAAAATTCTTATCGTTAAAATTTTTCCTGTCGCACTAATCGAACCCATTATTGCATCATCTTGTCAAATAATTTTGGATATATATGAGTATCCGTTAATTTTGGCATCATTTTGAGAGTACTGGACTTATCGATTTGGTAAACTTCTCTCAAAACATCCCAACTTGCTGTCCCTTTCTCGGTCTCTATATCATTTGAGAGCAAAGTATTTCTCATACTCTTGAAAATACGGCAATAACCATATAGAAGGAAAATTTTTTGATTATTAATAACAATATAATTAATACTATAATGATTGCTAAGATCAACAAAACATGAAATGTTTACTGATCCCTGATCCGCTATTATCCCTCTTAAATTGAGTCCACAATTTTGTATGGAAGTAACTACATTCAGAAGTGTAGCTTTCAGGGACTCCGCTGAAAATAAAATAAAATAAATATATCAGTTGCTTCCTTCAAGCAAACTATCCAACAGTAAATATTTTTACAAATGATATAAAAAAGTAACAAGTGAAAAACTTACTATGCATTCCACTCGCTGTGCAATAGAAGCTATGGACATACTTCCAGTTTTCCACCAAGCCCTTGACCATGAATGCTAGTAACTTTGTGGCAAGAGCATTTGTCCGCTTCACTTCACCAAGGTCAACAATTCCGTCAATATGGTCTACTGTTCCATTGTACTCTAATTCCTTTCTCAGGATCACCTCGTCAAAAATGAGAACGCAATTTTTTGACTGCTGACTCATATTGGCGGCTAGCGTTTTAAAATGCTTGGTAATTTTGTCGTTGATTCCTGGGAGGATAATTTTAACAGGACGCCACCTCCAAAGAGAAGTTGGACTAGGCAGATTAAAGCTTAACTGATATCTTAAAAATCCATATGCTCTCGTAGACTGAAAGTTAATACATTGAGAGATTTCACGTTCGACATCTGAGTACTCTCGAACTCGTCCATCACTTTCAATCATTTTTGCGAAGATTTTCGCGTGATTTGGAGCTCCATAATTTTCATTATTCTTATGATTTATTTTTTTTTTAATTTTCAATTTGAAGTTCGAGGGTTTTTATTTTGCTATTAAGCTCATCTTGGGTCTTTTTGAAAAAAATATATTTTTTAAGCATTTCTGCTTTAAGCTGCATGTATTTTTTCGATGATAATCAGCTAGCTTACACAACTTATAGCAGCTGCCAAAAGATTTTTCACTTTCCTTCTCTTCTTTAATTGTTTCCTCTAATTGGACGAAACTTAATGGCTCCAAATCAACGGAAATTCCAAAATTGGAAATGCACTCTCTTTCAGCTTTGTGGGCGTCACTTGAGCGGGTTCAAAGTGCTTGCCGCATATTTGAAGTTTTTTATTCTTCGCCGCCTTCTCTTCTAAATTGCAAGCTTCAACCTAAGCTTGATATCTCAACGGACATTTGGGAAACGAATAAATTGTACATGGATTAGAGTCATTTGTGCACTCAAAAATTGCGCATTTCCTTATTAGCTCGCTTGGCTTGCAATTAAGTTCAGGCAAGTGAATGTCGTTTTCATCATGTCCTATGGGTTATGATTAACATAATTTATAATCAATAAAGTTTTTAAAAAAATCATATTTTATCTCTTAGGAAATAATCTGTTCTGATTATTAAATAGAACAGTGCGTACAACGGTGCTATTGAGTAACCTCTAGCTATAATTGTGCATCATGTTTGTTAAAAAGAACTTAAACTTATTGGAACAATAGAATATACAAAATGAGACAAAAATGTACTCTTAAAGCTTATTATACAAAAACAGTTAAAAACCGATGTACTACATATCTGTTAACTGCAAATTTTTAAAGTTAAATTTCTTTTGGCCCACAGATTGTGAATTAAATGGACTTAAAATAACTTTAAGGCATTCTACTAATATAAGGCTTACATTAGTAGAATGTTAATTTGGATGAAGGCTAGTTAGTATCTTATACATATAGCATCAACATGAATGTGACACTTATACAAGCGCAAGTCTTTCATATGTAAATATAGTATTTTCAAATTTGACGCAAAAACTAAACTTGACATGAAACTAAAGTATATGAATGTTTATAAGTTTCTAAAATATGGATGAATTCATATTAATGGTTAAGCTTCAAAGAAGATAAGTGCAAAGTTATGAAATTAACTGCATTCTTCAAGCCATCAAAAGATTGTTGTTGTACATTACGTTTTATAATGTAGCAATATTAATTAGCAATTAAATTATGCCTGAGCAATATTTGTATTGAAATTTTAAATTGGAATCAAAGTTTCTGAGCATTTCAGATTTTGCACTTATCAATTTTGAAAGTTTAATCATCGATATAACGTCAATGTTAAACAATAAAAAGAAAAAACAAATTTATGCAAATATGATACGTTTATACTACATATCATGATTGATTGCCAATATCAATGAGTATGAGATCTACATTTGCACTAAATGAGAAAAATACTATATATTCGCAAATTGGATATGTTTTTCCAAGGCGTACTGTAAAAATTAAGTCAAATAGAGTAAGTATAGCAAAAATTAAGCCAAATAGATTTTTAACAAACATCATTTCTCTCCAGGTTTAGCAATAATAGAAAGAAACCAAGTACCAGTGAAATATACATTCAGTTTTAAAACTGCAATCTAACAACTAACTAGAAGCAGTAAAAGTTATGTCAGTGAGAAGAAATTCAATTAATTAGATCAGACGGACGGACCAACAGAAGATTATAGTGAAAGACGGCTTCAATTAAACAAAATATCAAACGAAACAGACAGACAATCGGACGTTAAATCAAACGGACAAAAATTTTGACGAATTATTTCCTAATTATTGATAAGCCTTTGCATTTTGATGTTTTTTGAGCTTGCATTCTTATTCCTTTCGGCTTTTCGCTTTAATTCGTTTGATACATATTTATCTTTTAGCCACCTAGCATTTTTTTGGATCAAATGTTATGAAATGCATATTTTGTGCTCAAAGCAGCTTCCGGCGTTATCGAACCATTCTGGATAAGATTTGTTGGTTTTCATAATGCAAATTTTTACAATACGATCCTTTAAGTTTGGTTCGTGGAGGCTCGTTTCGAAAACGTATTTGTAAATAGAAGAGTGCAGTGCACAAATAAAGAAAAATTTATCGGACGAATTTTGCGAAACAAGTCGGCTACCACTATAAGTTTTGACATAAAGAAAAGACTCCGAATCGAAAGAAAATCATTCCATCTTCAAAAGATTTTCCTGACGATTCTCGCACTGAATTTTGTTCATTAATTTAGTCTTTAAGTCATACCCCACGAAATACCGTCCCACAGCAGTTTCCAGCGGACTTAAGGCACTAATGTCTGAATCATCAAGCTCTTCCAAGATTTGATCGTTAAAATGGATTTCGGACGGACAGGTTGGACAATCTGATGGTTTGGTGGATAATTTGGTTTAAAATTCCATTCTAACATCAAATCATTGTCATCATCGCAGTTTTTGTTTCGGCTCTGGAAGTTATGTGTGAGAAGCTTCATTGAGAAAAGCCACGCAGAAAGGTATTGAACCTCTCTCACTGACGGATCTTCATTGCTTCCTAGTTGAGATATTAAAACCAAAAAAAAAATTCTCTAGCAAATCTTGGTTCAGTTTCCCAAGCATTATAAAGGATTGCTAGCATCTTGAAACATGTCGGTAACCAAAGACAGCATTGAAAGTTAATTTCAATCCTTGAATGCATTGTACTCGACTACTACTTGGAAGTTTCAAGGTATCTAGAACAGTGATGCACACGAGATGCTTTCAGAGCCGCTCGGCTTTCACATACAAGTCGTGTGTACGAAGGTACCGAACTTATACGACGCTAGCAGAGAATCAGTTTGCGTTTGCACTTCATGGAGTGAGGGTCTCATTCGCAAATTATTTTGTTAAATGCTGTACAAACGCAATATATGAATGAATTAAACATGTTTCGACCTTTTTGGCAATTTATTTATTTATTTTATTTAAACCCTTATCACGAGCCTTAATCTATCTATCAAAAAACACTTTGTCCTATAATTTTACTCAATGAGTGTAAAAGTATTTGCAAAAGTATTTCAGCTCGCACACACATACTAAAACAAAAATTTTGCGCTTGTATTGGAAGCTCTGCCAACGCTGTGCACCACTGATCTAGAAACACTATGAAACCCTTTATTTTTTCTATTTGATTGCTATTTCTAATGATGGGATGCTTATTAAAATTCTTATCGTTAAAATTTTTACTGTCGCAATAATCGAACCCATTATTGCATCATCTTGTCAAATAATTTTGGATATATATGAGTATCCGTTAATTTTGGCATCATTTTGAGAGTACTGGACTTATCGATTTGGTAAGCTTCTCTCAAAACATCCCAACTTGCTGTCCCTTTCTCGGTCTCTATATCATTTGAGAGCAAAGTATTTCTCACACTCTTGAAAATACGGCAATAATCATATAGAAGGAAAATTTTTTGATTATTAATAACAATATAATTAATACTATAATGATTGCTAAGATCAACAAAACATGAAATGTTTACTGATCCCTGATCCGCTATTATCCCTCTTAAATTGAGTCCACAATTTTGTATGGAAGTAACTACATTCAGAAGTGTAGCTTTCAGGGACTCCGCTGAAAATAAAATAAATTAAATATATCAGTTGCTTCCTTCAAGCAAACTATCCAACAGTAAATATTTTTACAAATGATATAAAAAAGTAACAAGTGAAAAACTTACTATGCATTCCACTCGCTGTGCAATAGAAGCTATGGACATACTTCCAGTTTTCCACCAAGCCCTTGACCATGAATGCTAGTAACTTTGTGGCAAGAGCATTTGTCCGCTTAACTTCACCAAGGTCAACAAATCCGTCAATATGGTCTACTGTTCCATTGCACTCTAATTCCTTTCTCAGGATCACCTCGTCAAAAATGAGAACGCAATTTTTTGAATGCTGACTCATATTGGCGGCTAGCGTTTTAAAATGACTGGTCATTTTGTCGTTGATTCCTGGGAGGACAATTTTAACAGGATGCCACCTCCAAAGAGAAGTTGGACTAGGCAGATTAAAGTTTAACTGATATCTTAAAAATCCATATGCTCTCGTAGACTGAAAGTTAATACATTGAGAGATTTCACGTTCGACATCTGAGTACTCTCGAACTCGTCCATCACTTTCAATCATTTTTGCGAAGATTTTCGCGTGATTTGGAGCTCCATAATTTTCATTATTCTCATGATTTATTTTTTTTTTTAATTTTCAATTTGAAGTTCGAGGGTTTTTATTTTGCTATTAAGCTCATCTTGGGTCTTTTTGAAAAAAATATATTTTTTAAGCATTTCTGCTTTAAGCTGCATGTATTTTTTCGATGATAATTAGCTAGCTTACACAACTTATAGCAGCTACCAATAGATTTTTCACTTTCCTTCTCTTCTTTAATTGTTTCCTCTAATTGGACGAAACTCAATGGCTCCAAATCAACGGAAATTCCAAAAATTGGAAATGCACTCTCTTTCAGCTTTGTGGGCGTCACTTGAGCGGGTTCAAAGTGCTTGCCGCATATTTGAAGTTTTTTATTCTTCGCCGCCTTCTCTTCTAAATTGCAAACTTCAACCCAAGCTTGATATCTCAACGGACATTTGGGAAACGAATAAATTGTACATGACTTAGAGGTATGTGCATCCAAAAATTGCGCATTTCCTTATTAGCTCGCGCGGCTTGCAATTAAGTTCAGGCAAGTGAATGTCGTCTTCATCATGTTCTATGGGTTATGATTAACATAATTTATTATCAATAAAGTTTTTAAAAAAAGCATACATTTATCTCTTAGAAAAATGGCTTAACTAACCTGATTATTAAATAGATGATTATTAAATAGAACAGTGCGTACAACGGTGCTATTGAGTAACCTCTAATTATAATTGTGCATCATGTTTGTTAAAAAGAACTTAAACTTATCGGAACAATAGGATATACAAAATGAGACAAAAATGTACTCTTAAAGCTTATTATATAAAAAAAGGTAAAAACCGATGTACTACATGTCTGTTAACTGCAAATTTTTAAAGTTAAATTTCTTTTGGTCCACAGATTGTGAATTAAATGGACTTAAAATAACTTTAAGGCATTCTACTAATATAAGGCTTACATTAGTTGAATGCAAATTTGGATGAAGGCTAGTTAGTATCTTATACAGATAGCATCAACATGAATGTGACACTTATACAAACGCAAGTCTTTCATATGTAAATATAGTATTTTCAAATTTGACGCAAAAACTAAACTTGACATGAAACTAAAGTATATGAATGTTTATAAGTTTCTAAAATATGGATGAATTCATATTAATGGTTAAGCTTCAAAAAAGATAAGTGCAAATTTATGAAATAAACTGCATTATTCAAGCCATCAAAAGATTGTTGTTGTACATTACGTTTTATAATGTAGAAATATTAATTAGCAATTAAATTATGCCTGAGCAATATTTGTATTGAAATTTTAAATTGGAATCAAAGTTTCTGAGCATTTCAGATTTTGCACTTATCAATTTTGAAAGTTTAATCAAGCGAATAATAAAATCAAGCCTATAAAATATCAAGCGAAACAGACAGACAATCGGACGTTAAATCAGACGGACAAAAATTTTGACGAATTATTTCCTTATTATTGATAAGCCTTTGCATTTTGATGTTTTTTGAGCTTGCATTCTTATTCCTTTCGGCTTTTCGCTTTAATTCGTTTGATACATATTTATCTTTTAGCCACCTAGCATTTTTTCGGATCAAATGTTCTAAAATGCATATTTTGTGCTCAAAGCAGCTTCCGGCGTTATCGAACCATTCTGGATAAGATTTGTTGGTTTTCATAATGCAAATTTTTACAATACGATCCTTTAAGTTTGGTTCGTGGCAGCTCGTTTCGAAAACGTATTTGTAAATACAAGAGTGCAGTGAACAAATAACGAAAAATTTATCGGATGGATTTTGCAAAACAAGTCGACTATCACTATAAGTTTTGACATAAAGAAAAGACTCCGAATCAAAAGAAAATCATTCCATCTCTAAAAGATTTTCCTAACAATTCTCGCACTGAATTTTGTTCATTAATTTAGTCTTTAAGTCATACCCCACGAAATACCGTCCCACAGCAGTTTCCAGCGGACTTAAGGCACTAATGTCTAAATTATCAAACTCTTTCAAGATTTGATCGTTAAAATAGATTTCGGACGGACAGGTTGGACAATCTGATGGTTTTGGTGGATCATTTGGTTTGAAATTCCATTCTCACATCAAATCATTGTCATCTTCGTATTTTTTGTTTCGGCTCTCGAAGTTATGTGTGAGAAGCTTCATTGAGAAAAGCCGCGCAGAACGGTATTAAACCTCTCTCACTGACGGATCTTTATTGCTTCCTAGTTGAGATCTTAAAACCAAAAAAAAGTTCTCTAGCGAATCTTGGTTCAGTTTCCCAAGCATTACAAAAGATATGCTAGCATCTTGAAACATGTCGGTAACCAAAGACAGCATTGAATTCAAAGTTAATTTCAATCCTTGAATGCATTGTACTCGACTGAAACTACCAAGCGGTTGGTAGTTTCAAGGTATCAAGAAACGCTATGAAATCCTTTATTTTTTTCTATTTTATTGCTATTTCTAGTGATAGGATGCTTATTAAAATTCTTATCGTTTAAATTTTTACTATCGCAATAATCGAACCCATTATTGCAGTTCAAAATGTAGTGAAGCGTAGCTTCAGCATTTGCCTTATTCTCTTGCTTTGAAAAGAGAGCATTTTTAATGCAATACCGTATTCCCGAAGCAACTGCATTGCTTAGCGTTTGGACTGCAATTCCGACCCTCATATTGTCAAATAATTTTGGATATATATGAGTATCCGTTAATTTTGGCATCATTTTGAGAGTACTGGACTTATCGGTTTGGTAAGTTTCTCTTAAAACATCTCAACTTGCTGTCCCTTTCTTGGTCTCTATATCATTTGAGAGCAAAGTATTTCTCATACTCTTGAAAATATAGCAATAATCATATAGAAGGAAAATTTTTTGATTATTAATAACAATATAATTAATACTAAAATGATTGCTAAGATCAACAAAACATGAAATGTTTACTGATCCCTGATCCGCTATTATCCCTCTTAAATTGAGTCCACAATTTTGTATGGAAGTAACTACATTCAGAAGTGTAGCTTTCAGGGACTCCGCTGAAAATAAAATAAAATAAATATATCAGTTGCTTCCTTCAAGCAAACTATCCAACAGTAAATATTTTTACAAATGATATAAAAAAGTAACAAGTGAAAAACTTACTATGCATTCCACTCGCTGTGCAATAGAAGTTATGGACATACTTCCAGTTTTCTACCAAGCCCTTGACCATGAATGCTAGTAACTTTGTGGCAAGAGCATTTGTCCGCTTCCCTTCACCAAGGTTAACAAATCCGTCAATATGGTCTACTGTTCCATTGTACTCTTATTCCTTTCTCAGGATCACCTCGTCAAAAATGAAAACGCAATTTTTTGACTGCTGACTCATATTGGCGGCTAGCGTTTTAAAATGACTGGTCATTCTGTCGTTGATTCCTGGGAGGACAATTTTAACAGGACGCCACCTCCAAAGAGAAGTTGGAATAGGCAGATTAAAGTTTAACTGATATCTTAAAAAACCATATGCTCTCGTAGACTGAAAGTCAATACATTGAGAGATTTCACGTTCGACATCTGAGTACTCTCGAACTCGTCCATCACTTTCAATCATTTTTGCGAAGATTTTCGCGTGATTTGGAGCTCCATAATTTTCATTATTCTCATGATTTATTTTTTTTTTTAATTTTCAATTTGAAGTTCGAGGGTTTTTATTTTGCTATTAAGCTCATCTTGGGTCTTTTTGAAAAAAATATATTTTTTAAGCATTTCTGCTTTAAGCTGCATGTATTTTTTCGATGATAATTAGCTAGCTTACACAACTTATAGCAGCTACCAATAGATTTTTCACTTTCCTTCTCTTCTTTAATTGTTTCCTCTAATTGGACGAAACTTAATGGCTCCAAATCAACGGAAATTCCAAAAATTGGAAATGCACTCTCTTTCAGCTTTGTGGGCGTCACTTGAGCGGGTTCAAAGTGCTTGCCGCATATTTGAAGTTTTTTATTCTTCGCCGCCTTCTCTTCTAAATTGCAAACTTCAACCCAAGCTTGATATCTCAACGGACATTTGGGAAACGAATAAATTCTACATGACTTGAGTCATTTGTGCACCCAAAAATTGCGCATTTACTTATTAGCTCGCACGGCTTGCAATTAAGTTCAGGCAAGTGAATGTCGTCTTCATCATGTTCTATGGGTTATGATTAACATAATTTATTATCAATAAAGTTTTTAAAAAAATCATACATTTATCTCTTAGAAAAATGGCTTAATAGACCTGATTATTAAATAGAACAGTGCGTACAACAGTGCTATTGAGTAACCTCTTATTATAATTGTGCATCATGTTTGTTAAAAAGAACTTAAACTTATTGGAACAATAGGATATACAAAATGAGGCAAAAATGTACTCTTAAAGCTTATTATACAAAAAAAGGTAAAAACCGATGTACTACATGTCTGTTAACTGCAAATTTTTAAAGTTAAATTTCTTTTGGCCCACAGATTGTGAATTAAATGGACTTAAAATAACTTTAAGGCATTCTACTAATGTAAGGCTTACATTAGTAGAATACAAATTTGGATGAAGGCTAGTTAGCATGTTATACAGATAGCATCAACATGAATGTGACACTTATACAAGCGCAAGTCTTTCGTATGTAAATAATTTATTTTCAAATTTGACGCAAAACTAAACTAGACATGAAACTCAAAGATGATATAATAGGAATATACTCGTACACTAGGAAGATAAAAGTGGACGTGTATGCAAAAAGGTCGATTCTAAAAATAGTTTTTAAAATAAAAAGTACTCAATAAAATGTGGATGGCATATAACGAAACATTTGGAATTGTGCTTAATAAATTTTGACAACAAATTTTGCAATAATAAGATATATCAAAACTAAAGAGATAAAGAGATAAAGAAAATTTAACGTAACGTTATATACGAAATGAAATTGCTTTGGCTTAGTAATACTATGTTAGAAAAAATGTTCTGGCTTTAAGTGTTAAAACAACTGCCTTTATGAAAACTAAGTCTATACGTCTTCATCTATAAAAGATATAACTATAATAAAATAATTGTGAACACATAATATCTTATATCAGCACAAGCCAAAACTCACTAGCAAGAATAATGAACAAAATAATATATTGTCGCATAAGCATTTCACAAATGTCGCAATTAAGGCTTTCGTATGCAAAGGTACATTGACATAACTATAATGTGATGAACAAAGCTGCATTGTTATAGTTTGTATTGTAGATAAGCATTTTATACACACAATTATATTATTGAATTATAGTGTATGTATTTCTATATTTCTAAATATTGTTATTAAATTATAATATTGAATTATATTGCATGTATTTTTTTTATATCTTATCCATATTTCTTAAGGTATAAAACATCTATGAAAATAAAAGAATATGTGCAGAACAAGATAAACTTTTTTAATTGTAACAAAGGTCTTAATGATTTTTCTAAGGTCACGAAAATAAAATTAATTAGTTCATGGTAATTCGACCAACTAACTAAACTAACTACTTTCCACAGTTTCGAACATTTTGTGATTCAATTCAGCAATAATAAAAATATTAAGATAATGAGTATTGAGTATGGTAATATGGTAATATGGTAATGGAATGGTATGGTAATGATGTGTTGACAAATAGTTATCAACAATTGATTTTTCTTCTGATAAAGGAAATCTCATTAAAAATTGTTTTGCCATAATTTTTATGTCATATAAAAATGCTAAAACAAAAATCATATTTAAAATAAAATATGTTGCTTCAAAACTCCACATGCCTATATTCAAAAGCATATCAAAACTTTTTTGTATGATTTATCAATTCTGTGTCCACAAGCAATAATCGCTTAAGTCGTCTTAAGTCAGAACTGAGTTATTTATGTTGCTATATTCCTTGAATATATTGTCACATATACACAAAATCTATAGCTTCTAGCTTGAATTAAACCAAAGTTATGACACAAAAACCAATTAAGATTTCATAGAACCTATATGGCAATTAAAAACTTTGAAGCAAGATTTCTCAAAAAATTGAAATCCGACTTTAGCTATTATTGATTATTGGAACAGAATTTAAAATAATGAATTGATAATAAGTTCATTTAAAATAATAAATTAATAAAAAAAAGAAAGTAAATATAGACTGAATATGTACATTTTTTTTATTTTAACTTTTACATTAAATTTTTTTCTAAAAATTAGTTGTTTTTGTCTTGAAAAATGACGTTTTAACGCCATATGGGTTAACTAGTTATTTTATACTAGCTGATATATCCGGTATTACTCGGGTGACAAAAATGTAAAATTTTAATATTAAGTCCACGTTTTAATATTTTTAAAAATCCAAATAGTGAAAAATTTGCTGCACTAAATTGATTATTAAATTACTTTACAGCTCATATTAAAGTTCCATCTTTTTTCTATCGGTTGCGATAACTTTTGATCGAAAGAAGATATTGGTATAATTTTTTCACTTAAATTATTCTGAGCTATTAAAAGAATAAAAACAAATTTTGAAAAAAATTAATTTTCTTAAAAAATCACAGGGGTTGATCTTGTTATTTGATTACAGAAATAGTTAATAAAATTTTTCGTAAGACTGAAACCACTTTTGGTAGTAAACACTATGTCATGTCGAAAATGCAATTTGGAGTTTTTATTATTTTAACAACAATAACAGGGTTTCTGCCATTTTTTCAGTAAAAAGTGAATTTTATGGTCCTTTTTTTTAAGAAAAGACTAAAAATATATACCCTATGGTAATTAACCCTTCAAATGGTCTTTTTATGTGATTGAATTGAATTTATCAACGAAAAAAGAATCGAATGAAATATATTCAAAAACAACGGAGTTTTTTGCATCGAAAGTAAAACATACGAATTTCTGATAGTATTTTTTTTTATTCTAAGGAAACGCTGTTATTAGAAAAAGACGTGGTACTAAATTTTTTTACAATTTTGAAGATATGTGAATGTTTTTGGTGTCAAAATAAGACAATTATGTTTAAATAAATTTTTTTAATTTAAAAATAACATTTTTGCTAAAAAAAGTACGCTGGTATGTAGACAGGCGTGGTAAGAACTAAGTAGTCAATTACCTAAGTTAGCATTCAAGAAATATATGTACCGAATTGGAGTTAAATCCATGCAGCCGTTAAGATTTGTATTCCGGCCAAACAAACAGAAAATTAATTTTATTAATAATTGTTCTAAATTTTACAGCCAATGGAACTGTCATTTTGAATAATAAAGCTTTACATTAATAATCATTTAAAGCGAATTTTGGATAAGACTACATGGCGTGAATTTATAATTGAAAAGGTGGGAAGTATGCTACCCACAAGGGCTGCAACTGTTAAAAAACAAGATTTAAGGGGGGAAACGCAGTCAGACCTTTTTCAAATTTTTTTTTTTTGCATTTTCTTAAAGCTTTAAGTCTCAAGAATATGTGGTGAAAATTTCAAGTCGATATATCAAAAAATAACAAAGTCTAGTGAGTGAACCGCCTTCTAGAGCGCGCAGTGCTGGCGCTTATTTTCAAACGCGTTTTTCTCGAAATCATGTTTTCAAAGTCGATGACCAAGATTTCTCGAAGCTCAGTGAACCCATCGTTTTGATTTTTTTGCAGGCTTATTGTACACATCAGTGGCGTTCCTAGGCTTGGTGACACCCGGGGCGGATACTCATGGTGTCACCCCTATAAAAAATTTCTAAATGCAAAATAAACCAATTCGATGAGATTAAGTGTTTTTATTATTATCTTTATGTTTTCCAAAAAAAAAACAACATATGACAAACAATAAGAATTTTTAAAAAACAGAACAAAAATATTACATTTTCAGGTAATAGTGAAACCTATTTAGATATGTACACTAAGAGAAAAATATTAAATTTATCCAAAAACTTTTTTAATTTATCCAAAAAGCGAGTCAATTTTGCACCCGTAACGCATTTACATAAATCGATTACGTAAATATTTAAAATTTATTTGAATACTTTTTTAATTAAATAAAATATTAAAATATTTAAACAGAATTAATATAAAAAATATATTAAAATTATGCACGAATTTTTTTTAAAATATCTTTCAAATATTTACTATTTGAAAATAAAACTATCGCATTTAAAGAAAATTTTAATTAAATTTATTTAATAAAAACATTGAATTTAAAAAACAACATATTTAAATTGAATATTGCGTCCATCAATTCTCTGTCTCACTTTTTTCATTCTCTAATTTATACTATTTTTGACAGTTGGTGCAATATTAGGGCACACTTGAATTAGAGGAAGAAAAAGTGTTATACAAAATTAGAAGCAAAATATGTAAGTAAATGACTACCGGTGCAAGATATTTGTGAGAAAATATCAAGTTGTCACTCCACCCTACATCATTTCATTTCATGGTCAAAAATCCAGGCTATATTACCCTTGCAACAATAACTAAATGAGAACTATAATAAACCTCCAACTGCAAGAAATAAACTGCAGGAACAGAGTGTGATGCTGTTGCTGCTTGTCGGAATATGTGTGTACGTGTGCGATGCTGTTGTTGCTTGCTTGTATGGAATATGTGTGTACGTGTATGGTATAAATAAAATTCAAACACGGGAAAAAACGAGTTGTAAGGAAAATATTTGATTTATCCACGTAAATATTATAATAAAATTTATACTCAGGCGTGGATAACGCTAATATGCGTTATTTCCCTTAATGTAGGCATAAGGTAAAAAAGAAAACTTATTACCTTCACAGTCTTAAGAACTGACGGAACAAAAACATTACATTTTCAGGTACATATTTGTATATGTAGCTATAAGGTTAAACAAAGAAATCTTATTAATGGCGTTGTCTTAAAAACTAACTTTTCTTACTTTAAGAGCTGCAAAATTTGAAATAACCTCATCGAAATCAATATTACTTGCAAGCTCGTTTTCAATGGATAAAATAGCAAGATCGGAAAGTCTTGCCGTCCAATGGAAGACCTTAAATAAGTCTTAATTAATTTTAGCTTTGAAAAACTCCTGTCGCATGTAGCTACTGATACACAAACTGTTAGAAATAATTTCAATGCGATAAAATGGGACACACATTTTTCAACGTAATATATTTGTACCTTTTTCTTTCTGTTTGAGAAATTAAAAAAATATCGAAATGGTGTCACCCCTAAAATGGTGGTACCCGGGGCGGACTATGACGAATTTTTGGTCGAAAATTTTCTTACGTTCGAAATTCCGTCATTTTATATGACAAGTACGAGTTTTAAGTGTTTACTTTAATAATATATTTAATTTTTTTGGTTCAGATGAATTTAGGAGGAGCAATCTTGGTCACCGCATTTCACCTTTTTTCAGAGCGCTCTACAAAAACTGCTGTATCGACCTTTATATTAAATTTTTTTTTATAAAAAAAAAAACTAAAAATACTCTTGAATGTGTATATTTTTAGGTATAAAAACCCTCATTTAAAAATATCCGATAGGTTTCCTTAAAAAAATTCACAGACTTTTTTTTCGGCCTCTGGCTGCGTTGCTCCCCTTAAAAAAAACAAGGTTATTGGTTTTTAGCTCTATAACGCCTTTAATTGTTTTACTAAATAAATATTCAGTAGAACAATTTTCTATTTATAAAAAGGCTGCATTTTCTGTGTAATTGTAGAAAATAGTTTTAATTAAAATTCGCCAATAGATTCAAAATTTATCGTGAATCTGTTCAACGGATGTTGATGGCTGTTCTCTTGAACATCCATTGTTATTTAAAACTCTTTAATTGATTTTAATAATATATACATATATACATACTGTTTAATAATATAAGAATGGATAAAACAATAACTAGAATAACAACGAAAATATAACAAGAACTTACCTAGAATCATGATTGGATCGAAGTGACTGCTGCAAATCTTCGATCCTGTGTTCAAGAAATCGGTTTTTATTTTTAAATTTTGACACCACTTTTTCATGTGTTAATATAAATACATTAATAAATCTGTATATTTTGCCAGCTCGACTGCACTGTTACCTTTTTTCGCTATTTTTGACGAAACAATAGCAATTACAAACACAATGACAATGTTCAAGTCATGTGTGTTCTTTGTCAAGATGTGCTAAGCTGTTTTTCTAAGCAGCGCAGGATATTTTTTGGTTTTTCTGAGGAACACAACGTGTTTTACTTCTCGCTGGCTCGTCTTGTTCGCTCAGGAAATTCTATTAAATGAACATTTTCGAGTGTTATGTAATATAAAACTAAGAATTGGGACTTGGTTATTATACATCTTAACATTATAATTATATTTAAATATTGAATAACACTCCAAATAGTGATTACATTGAATTAAAATGTTGTTGAATAAATTATTTCTTAGAAAATATGTGTTTTGTTTACATCTTAAATGTACATAACGATATCTTGCTTTTTCTTCCTTACTTATCATAGTTTGGGAAAATGAAATAAACATATAAAGCAATTTCATTTCCCAATTGTCTCATACTCGTAAAAATGGAAACAAATAAAAACATTGACTTCGATCAAAACGCTGCCTAGCTCCTTCTATCTACTTCATATTGGCATGGATGAAGGAAACCTGTTCATTACACAGTCGTCTCCTTCTCGCTTGGCCGGAACCATTCACGGTGAACGTTTTAAACTCGTCGCAATGCTACTCACTCATTCCAACGAGTATAAATAAGAAAAGAGATTTCACGACTCTCAAGGTTCGTGTATTCGCTAAAAATGAGACATCATGCAAGAGGAATGAGCGAGTAGCAAAGCGGCGAGTTCACAACGTTCACCGTGAATGGTTCGTTGGTTGGTTCCTACCAAGCGAGAAGGAGACGACTGTGCTATGGACAGATTTCCTTCATCCATGCCAATATAAAGTGGATAGAAAGAGCTAGGCGCGTTTTGATCGACATCAATGTTTTTATTTGTCTTCATTTTAACGATCATGAGACAATTGGGAAATGAAATAGCTTTATATGGTTATTTCGTTTTCCCAAACTATGATAAGCAAGGAAGAAAAGCAAGATATCGTTATGTACATTAAAGATGTAAACAAAACACATATTTTTTAAAAACATTTTAATTCAATGTCTTCACTTTTGAAAGCGTTATTCAAAATTTAAATATATATTAGTAATATGTTAAGAAATAAAATGACCAAATTCTAATTCTTAGTTTTATTTTACAGAACACTCCAAAATGTAAATTTAATAGAATTTCCTGTGCGAACAAGACGAGCCAGCGAGAAGTAAAACACGTTGTGTTCCTCAGAAAACCAAAAAACATCCTGCGTTCCTAAGAAAAACAGCTTAGCACATCTTGACAAAGAACACACATACTTGGAGATTGTCATTGTGTTTGTAATTGCTATTGTCTATTGTCAAAAATGGCGAAAAGTGGCAACAGCGCAGTCGAGCTGGCAAAATCGCAATTTTTCATTATTTGTACAAAAATTGAAATTTTTCCACAGTATAAAGATTAACTAATGTATGCCAACTGCGAGGTCGTGGGTTCGAATCCTACGGCGGGCATACATTTTTTTCATAATTTATTATTTTCATTTTTTTTATTGCTTTTTTATGTTCGATGTTATTATTTTATAGTTCAATTTTAATAAATGTTAGTAACATGTAATATAAGATGGAGAAAATTTGTGAAGTTATTCAACTATTCACTTTAAATTTAGCTTAGAGATTTAAAAAAACAAAAAATATATTTTTGCACCTTTCAAAATATTTTACAAATTCTTAAAGAAAGCAAAATACAAAATTCACATAATTTTATGATTATAAATTAAATAATTAGAAATTTACTCTTAAATTTTTATTTTTTTTATTTTCATTAAAAAATACACAATTAAGGTAGATTTTATAATTCTTTTAAAAAAACAAAAACAAAATGAGATATAATTTTATTGGCTATTTTAAATAACACGATTTTATTAGCTTCACTTCATTTGTCTGTCCCGTACAAATCTAGGAACCCATTTGTAACCAAGTTGTGGAATTTAAAATGTTGACAAAACTTAAAATGTCAGAACTGAATGACAACACAATATTAATTATATTTTTGTCTGAACGTTTGTTTATTTGGCAAGAATGCGAAATTATTTGAAATTTATAAAAAATCAAACACAGAAAACTGAAAAGCTCATTAAGATTTTTTAGAAAATATTTTAATGTGATTTCTGTTGCTCAGTGCGCTTGTAGGTAGTGAGTTCGAGTCTCAACACTCAGAACGAATTTTTGTTTTGTTTTGTGTATTATTTTTTTTTTTTTTTTGAAACGAATTAAAATTTTCAAAAATTCACCAGCGAAGGTAAAGAAACAAAAATGTAAAAAAGTAGTTTGTTTGATTTATTGCTATGTAGATAATAATCGTATGTGAGTTCGATAGTTCAAAGTACATTGAGGTTGCTTTGTAATTGGGATGTTTGTTCCAACCTCAATAATTTCAATGAAGTTTTATGATTTTTTTTTTAATTTTTATTATTTATAGAACGATTTCGAATTTTTAAACAAACTTTCTACTAATAAGAACAGAACCTTCAAATATATCTTCAAAATCTATTGTGATCAAATTTAATTTTACACAAGACTAAAACCCAGAAAATATTTATTTCAGTAAAAACAAATGTTAGTATAGTGCGTTTTTAAAACGAACCAAAAAGTATAAAATAATTTCTCCTGGAGTGGAGCTTTAAGTTCTCCTAAAAATGTGGGGCGAATATTAAAATTTTTAATTAGTAACAAATACTTTCTCAATAATTCATCATAGAAAATTTTTAACAAAAAAACTCATCAGCACTGAAAACTTCGATAACATTAAAATTTAAGAATTCTGAAACCCAAGCAGAACTTACTGGACTAAACATAATATGTGTCCAAAAACTTGCAACTGCCATCCATGCAAGGACTTCTATCATGACAGTCAAGGGACTTGGGTTAAGAAATCATTTGCTCACTAACGTACTAAAATTTTTAATAACACTCCTTACTATTCTCTATAGCACGCGCCCCACATTTTTAGGAGAACTATTTTTTTTTATATACATATATACATATACATAGAGAACATCAATTTCAAACACAATGCAACTTATTTTCATATATATAGGTATGAGTATAGTTATCGTATGAACTAAAATTTTTAAATTTGGCAAAAACAAAAAAAAAATTATGATGATTTATGAAGAAAAAATTAAAATGTTTGCAATATTTTAGTTCACACAGAAACTGCACATGTAGAAAGTATTCGGTTAGAATCTGGAAATAATCGGACAAGGTAATTTTGAGTAACGATGGTAAATAGGTATAAAAATATAAAAAATCGACACGTCAACTTTTATACACAAAAAATGTTAAATATTAATAAAAAAGTTTTATATAAATAATTTTTTAATGTATTTGTTCACCCCAAAAAATATTTCCATTATCTCTTACCATTTTCCTGTAAAAACTGTTAAACTTTCACTCGAATACCGTGTGCGCCAATTAGGAACATGCCTTAATTTATTTTTAATTTTTCACTAGCGTTATGAGTGAACTTAATATAAAATTTATTTTATAATTCTCCTAGTTTACCATAATTATAAATGTGTATACGTATCATTTTTGTTCGAAAAAATCATTAAAACCATTTAAAACAGTTCAACAAATTGTATGGTCTCTGCTTTACAAACTTCGATCAAACAACTCGAGTCATTCGAATGTGTCTTTATAACTCATTGTAAACGATCAACAAAACTAAACCTTGCTGAAACTCGGACACGAACATGTCACATTCGTTCCATCGTTTCTCAATACAATAATGATTCAAACCACAAAGGCCCGCACAACGATTACCGAGTTGTGCTTAATGTTATACGTGGATTGTGCGAATTCTGCGAGATCAACGAAATTGCTGCTCTCATGCTCTACGGAATTCATGTCTCTTTTTCAATTATTCTTTGCTTCTCATCGCGACAGAATTGAATGAGTTGAATGTTGTCAATTTTGGTGAATGTCTCATGGGTAGCTTTTTTTGCATTCATGCAGATGTTTATTTTTAACAATGAATCAAACAAAATTGACCACTTGTCCTTCGTTGGAATATCAA
This sequence comes from Pherbina coryleti, assembly GCA_943735915.1. Classification (NCBI taxonomy): domain Eukaryota; kingdom Metazoa; phylum Arthropoda; class Insecta; order Diptera; family Sciomyzidae; genus Pherbina; species Pherbina coryleti. Next base: position 109,051,488 of record OX030952.1, read on the forward strand.
GCTGCCTGGAACATGACACAATTGCGGTTTTCATGTTTCAAAAAAAACTTTTGGATTTTCTAAAAAAAAAATTTCATTGTGTAAACAAAATTAAATATTTTTCCGATGGTGCACCACAACAATACAAAAACAAAAAAAATTTTATAAACTTGACGCATCACTTTAAGGACTTTGCTGTAAAAGCCGAGTGGAGCTTCTTCGCTACTGCACATGGAAAAGGTGCCTGTGACGGTGTTGGTGGTACACTTAAACGATTGGCCAGACGTTATTGTTTGCAGAAAGGCACCCGCGAACAAATTTTGACAGCTGAACAACTGTTTCAATGGGCACAAGCAAACCTTATTAATTACAACCTGTGTTTTTGTTCAGTAGAAGATTATATTGAAGCAGGAGAGTATTTAAAGACAAGGTATGAAAGCTGCAAAACAATCAAAGGAACTTTAGTAATTCACCATATTGTGCCAATAGATGGAAGCAGACTACAATTAAAAACTACGTCCTGTAGCTCTCAATATAAAAATGTTAATTTAAAATGATTTAGATTTTAAATTATTTCACTAAATATAAAATATTATTTTGAAATTTTCGGCATACATTGAGTAAAACGTCCATAACTTCTACATTAAGAATGGTATTTTCCAACAAGGTAGCTTAAAATATGCGTAAAGCACACAGCTTTGACATTTTTTTTTCGAATTTTTTGAAGGATGGGCCTTTTTCAGAAACTTAACTTTTAGGAAAAAAAATTTTTTTTTCAGTGTAAAAATCAAAAACACTAAATTTATTTTTCAAAATTATGAAACTATACTCAATTTGCAACATATGTGTGTTTTTTTTTTATTTTTTAGTCCAACCAGTTACGTGTAGTTTCAAAACAAAGAAAGTGTTACAAAATTCTTTGACGTACTGTAAAAGCTAGAAGAGTGGATTAAAAAAAATCGAAATTTGGGGAAATTTTATTTCTCATATTAGTCTATCATTCCTGAAAATTTGAATCAAATCGGAGACATGTCCGACCGGTCGAGGCCGATATGGCATGGAACACCCCATATACAGGTATAAAATAAAAAAATTATTAAAAAAAAAAATATTTTCATTATCCCAAAAAAAAAAAAAAAATGCCTCCCGCAGGATTCGAACCTTGGTCTACAAGATAAGCTCAAATATTTAATGCACATGAGCATTTGCTTATGCTCTCAATTGCACTTTCATAAAAACCAAATTATGAACAGCAAAGTTAGAGATAATTAGTTGTGGATTTAATATTGAAATAAGAAATTTTTTAGAATATGTACAGATATAAAATAAAATAATTATTGTAAATAACTTATCTTCGTTGTTCCAAAAAAAAAAAAAGAATGCCTCCCGCAGGATTCGAGCCCGGGTCTACGAGTTTAGCGCAAATATTTTATGCAGATGAGCGATTGCTTACATTCGAAATTATAAATTATTTTCATAACAACCAAATTATTGACAGCAGAGATAAATTTATTATTGAAATAAAAAATTTTTTTATAATATATAGACACAAAATAAAAAAATAATTGAAAATAATTTATCTTCATTGTTCCAAAAAAAAAACATGCCTCAGGCAGGATTCGAACCCACGACCTCGCAGTTGGCACACATTAGTTAATCTTTATATTGTGCAAAAATTGAAATTTTGCACAAATGATGAAGAATTGCGAGTTTGCCAGCTCGAATGCGCTGTTGCCACTTTTCGCTATTTTTGCCGATACAATAGCAATTACAAACACAACCACAATGTCCACATCATGTGTGTTCTTTGTCAAGAGACGCTAAGCTGTTTTTGTAAGGAACGCAGGACGTTTTTTGGTTTTCTGAGGAACACAACGTGTTTTACTTCGCGCTGGCTCGCCTTGTTCGCTCAAGAAATTCTATTAAATGAACATTTTGGAATATCGTGTGGAAAACTAAGGTTTAGGATTTGGTCATTTTATTTGTTAACATATTAATTGCATTTAAATTTTGAAGAACGCTTTCAAAAAGTGAATACATTGAATTAAAATGTACTTCAATAAATTGTTTCTTAGAACATATGTTTTTTGTTTACATCTTTAATGTACATATCGATATCTTGCTTTTTCTTCCTTACTTATTATAGTTTGGGAAAACGAAATAGCCATATTAAGCTTTTTCATTTCCCGATTGTCTCATACTTGTTAAAATTTTAATAAATATAAACATCGATGTTGATCAAAACGCTGCCTAGCTCTTTCTATCTACTTTGTATAGGTATGGATGACGGAAACCGGCTCATGACACAGTCGTCTCCTTCTTGCTTGGTAGGAACCAACGAACAAACCATTCACGGTGAACGTTTTGAACTCGCCACATTACTACTCGCTCATTCCTCTTGCATGATGTCTCATTTTTAGCGAATACAAGAACCTTGCGATTCGTGAAATCTCTTTTCTTATTTATACTCGTTGTGAGCTGTAATTCTTTTACATTTCTCAGTAAAATATGTATTTGTGTGCATTATTCAAGTGCAGAAACAGCAAAAACTGTTTGCAAAAGTATAAAATGGAGTGGCGTATGGTTAAAAACATAAAGTTATGCATAAAATTTTCAACTACAAGCGAATTGACTTAAAAATCTTTGACTTTTAGAGCTGCGAGCAATTTGCAGCAGGCCCGTAGCCAGGATTTACCTAAGGAGGGGTTTGGATTAAAAAAAAATATCGATAGTTTTTGATATCGATAATTGAAAAGATATTTTTTATACAATTGCCAGAAAGATGGGGAAAATCAATGGCTAGCGATGGACAATACTTTGAAAATGAATTTGTTACAAATTTTTCACAATAAAGCGACAAACTTGAAAAAAACACTTTAAAACTTTTTTGTATTCTGCAATACAGATGAAATATAATATTCGGATTTTTTCGGTTCCGCATCAAGCAAAAAGTTATTCCATTGATATTCAATCAATGATAACACGCTATCAAAAAAAAAAAAGAAACAGCTTTCAAACATTCAGAAATATTCGGCAACTTTTTAACACATTAACGCATTGATAAAGAAAAAAAAATCATTTAAATCAAGCACTTACTTTCCACCGTTCTAGCCTTTTTTACTTCTGGTTTCTGCAGGCTCATTTTTGCAGTTTTGGCACAGTAAAATTAACAATAGAAACTTTTAAACTTATCTAACGATATTCAACCAAATTTCACAACTTTCACGTAACACCTGTTAACGCAATCAATTCTTAAATTGCTGGTGGTGGACAAAGTTCAATTAAATGTATCGAGCTTTTTTCGATAACTTAAGCGTGTTGATGTTTTCGCTGTTGCTGTTTACACTTGCAGTTTACACTGTTAGTGAAAAAATACGCACGTGCAGCAAGTATTCGCAGATTGGCAAAGTTATTTTTGTTTATTTTTTATTATTTTTTTATACTTTTTGGACCATAACGGGGGGTTTTAACTGATTTGGACCAGGACTGATTTGGAGTCCTGGTGCGACCGCATTCTTTTGGTATCAACTGCAGCAGACCATCTGCCCAACCAATCGCATGCGGGCTAATCTCATCAAATATGTATCCAAATACTTCTTTATTTATGTGAAAATTATCCTTGAATCTTTAGTTCAAATATGACAAAACAATGTTTTCCAACTGCAAAGAACTTGCTCACTCATCATTTTCAATATCCAGGACATTGGTATGATCGCGAATTTTCTTCCGTGTGCTTTGCTCCTCATAATCACTATCGGATTAGTCATTAAAATTCCAAAGAACTATTGCGAAAAACATTATCTTCAAACTTCACTCAATTTCCAAGTTTAAATTGGAAACTGCAATAAGTCCCTGAAGAACATAAAATACTTACTTTTTATCTTCTTCAATTTTTCCTATTTTTTATAAAAATAAATTCAATGAATGTGACAATTTGTCTTAATTTTGACAAACGATTTTATTTGACAGTTTATACAATTTTAGTCTTAAAAGCGTTCCCGTAATTTTTAGGTCTGTCCCCGTACTCTAAAGTTTTAGTCCAATTTACCATTTTTACAGGTTTTAGTCCGAGAAGCGTTCCCGTACTCGAAAAAATGGTAAAAGAGAGTCCAATTGAGAGAGTAAAAAATTTCCCCTACCTGTCAAAAGGTGCAAGTTTTAGTCCGAGAAATTTCTTCTGGCAAAAATGGTAAAGGTGTCAAACTGCTTAAAATCATATGTTTATATGTTAGCAAAGAAATTGCAAAACAATAAAGTTCTTTGAAATAAATAAAAAATTGTTGGAATGGAAACCAAAAACATGGTAAATTGTGTAAAAACTAAATATAAATGTTTATTTGAGAATTAATTTTTATATTGTATAAAATATTTGAGCATGTCGTCTGCACTGCCGATGCTACACACCAAACAAACGATTTTATTTGACAGTTTACACAATTTTAGTCCAAAAAGCGTTCCCCAACTTTTTTGTGTTTTTTAATATTTTTGAGAGATTTTTCCTTACTTTCACGTTTTTGACAGTTTTACTATTTTTAGCCCAAAAAGTACGGGAACAGCCCCTTTTTTTTGTGTTTTTCTCTATTTTGAGAGATTTTTTCTTACTCTGACTCATGGTTGAATTATTAAGGTTGTCGCAAGGGTGAGATCGAGTGCCCATAAATGTCAAATCGAAGTTGACAATTCATACACAATCTGACAACTTAATCGGCTTTACATGTTATAGTTGCTTTTAGTTGATTTTGAAATTTTGGGTACTGAGAAGAGAGTACGATCAGCCCGAGACAACCTTATTCATTTAACCATACTCTCACTCTGTTTAAGGCTCTTTTTTTTCTTTTTTTTACTGCTTTTAGTTTCATTTTAATTAATTTAAAATATAATAGTTGCAAGCACAACTGACTTGATATGTCTTGATATTTTTCCTTTGACATCTCATCCGGCGTTTTTCGCATTCTATCGCAACGCACCAACGCATCGCAAGTATTGTGAATGGAATCATAAAAACTCTGTTGATGAAATTGATTTGACAGCTCGTATGAGAATCTTACGCTGTCTCACTTTGCAGTTTCGCTCTAATGTTGCTCCTCTGAACTCAAAAAACTCCTCAGTGAAGAGCCAAGGCTTTTTATGTTTTGTTCTTTTGCCATTCTTCTCGTAAATGTTAGTTTTTTTTTGTTTAAATCATTAATTAGTTGTCATTCCGAAATGTCAATATGAAAATTTTGATATCCCCAACTCACACGGTGATTGGCAATCAAACAATCTAATCGTTTTGTTGTTGCTTTCAATGTGAAACTATCAAAAGCTCTGAGAGCCGGAGCGGATGAACACAGATTGCAGCAATCTAAATTTGTTCATTTTGAGATTGCTGTACATGTCGGCAATCAGCAATCTGAATAGTGTTGCTAGGTTACGAAATAAAATTTTCAAAGAAATGCAAAATTATGATTGGCGTGTCGTGTGAGCTACCAACAATCAGAATGTGAAAGAGAGTAAGAAAAGTTCATTGATTGCCAATCAAGCAATCCCGTGTGAGTTGGCCAATACAAGCTTAAGAGGGCTGGATATGATGTATAACTTTTCAGGGATGCTGCATTGCATTTTATGAGATTTTGTATTCGATTTTTGGAAATCTTGAACTTGCATGAAAATCTCAGTAGATTTCAATGTAGATTTTACGAAATCCCACAAAATCTCAAGATTACGATGAAATGGAAAGATAGTATAAATCTTAACTAAAAAAAAATATTCCTTTCCATTTCGCGAATTTGAGAATAATTTAATCATATATTATATATAACCATTGCACTTGTATATCCCTTCATATGGGAAGAAATGTTGTTATAGCATGGTATAATAATACAAGGTAGCATTGACAATTGCTTATTTTTTCTTCTACAAGAAAACATCTCCTGTCAAAAACAGCTTTTTGTGGAAATGCATCTGCAGCTGCAGAAGTTGTTGTTTTTTTCACTTCTACGTTTTCAACATTGTTTGTGTTTTCAATGGCCGATTGATATTTTTTGACAGGAGATGGTTTCCCAACCAACTTGTATTATTATACCATGGTTTTCAACATTGTTTGTATTTTCAATGGCCGATTGTAAGCGCTCTCTTTTTGAGTATATTTTTTGACAGGAGATGTTTTTCCCAAGCAGCTGTCAATGCTACCTTGTATTATACCATGTTGTTATAGAACATGTATATATATTAAATCTTAATATTTGTAAATTAAATTTTCTTAAATTGTCTTTTGCTGACGATATGTTGCAACATATGGCGAACGTATGACATACAAATATGTAATTAGAGATAATACTTTTAGACAAATTCAAACAACATTCACACGAAGTAAGAGCAATCTTGTCCAGAGTCCTTGTTATCCAGAGTCCTTGAAAATATGTTAATACATGTTCGACTGTCGATAAATTAACTATTTTTAATCCACCCAACGACATCAATGCCATGTATTGCAATTCAAATGCATGTGATCCTTGCATTTTTGAATCATTAGTAAATTTTGTTAGTACGATTACAACTTCAAAATTGTAGCATGTAGTTTTTTCAATTAATTTTTTATCTACATATTTGAAGCATAATTTTAACTTCATTTGCATATTATGCATATATATGCATGTGGGCAATTTACAATCGTGTGCATTTGAGATTGTAAATTCGTGCAATTATAAAAACTTCCCATCAATTTTGAACGGCCTTTTTCGGCTTACTTTGTAACATATCATATCACTGCCTTTTGCCTTTTTTTCCCAATCAGCTGTCAGCTTGCAATTCAGTATTGCATTCGAATAGCAAATAAAAGCTATGGTTTTTTTTGTGTTGCATATTTGCAAAAGCGTAGTAAGTACATCTCTGTACATTTTGTTAGTGTCGAGTAAAATTATACTCTACCATTTCGCAAATGCTATGATGCAAGACAATTTGCACAAGATTGTGAATTGCCCTAGTGATTGCCTAGTAATATGTAATATTTTTCATGTTTATATATACATTTCTTGCATATAGTTTCGCATATAAATCCTCTTTCTAATGATGAAATATATCCTGTGTAATATAACCAACCATATTGAGTGCTTAAACCAATTAAAGAACTACGCTGAAAGAAAATTTTTTACAATTTATTTTATTTATACTTTGTAAATGTCTAAAAGAAATTTGAAAATTTGAAAAGGTTCGCATCAGTGCGTTTACGTGTGGTGTTTTACGTATGAATAGGAGATAGATGCATAAGCTCCAACCTTAGTTGCAAGTAAGTATTCGTAATAAAATTTACTGTTAAAATACTCGTAGCTGTATTACTTCCATACTTACCTTTCATGTATCTCAATGTATTCAAAATAGAATTTTGGTGTTTTTTTTTACCAACATTCGGGAAACAAAATCCCAAAAAATATTTATTTTATTTATTACAGAAGAGATTAAAATAACACATACAATTTTGATTTGATTTTGAGTTTTGGGATTTCTTTGTTGTTTGTTTGATTTTAATAAAAATTTAAGATTTACATAAATGTTCATACATATACATATGCATGTATGCATGTATATATTTTAACATATTCTTTTTCTCTGTTTGTGAAATGTATAATAATTTTAAGTTTGCATATAATTAATTCAGTAGAGTACAATATAATTTTTAATAATAATGGTTTTTTTTTCATAATTATGTCTAAATATAGCTAATACTAAAAAATTTTGATTTTGTGCCTCCGATATAGTTTTGTTGTTGCGTCTTTATTTCTTTGTAATATTCCAATATTTTTTATTGCCAAAGAAATGTTATTCTTGTGGTTTCTTAAAATTTAGCATAATTTTCCATAATAAATTCAATGAATTTTGTAAATTTATGTTATTTTGTATTTAAAAGAAATACTTTTGAAAATTGTTTTAATTTAGTTTTATATTTAATAGGTATATATATATATAAAGTTTTGATTTTGTGTCTTTTGTTTTTGTTTTTTTTATTTTTTCTTTTTTTTGCAATTACAATTTTGATTTTGCGCCCATGCTTAAATGCTAGATTGTATAATTTTTATTTTATTTAAATTTTTTGTTAGCCACCTGAAAATTTTATATCAGATTCTACAAATTATATTCAAATCTGCATTCGTTTGAAATAATAATTTTAATTTTTATTAAATACATTTTCATTTTCGAATATTAAGTTTCCTTTTTTAGTTAAGTATTGTTAAAAGAATAATTTTAGATTTGAAGGAAGATGAATAGTGAAAAATGGAATTTATAAAAAATAAAAAAGGTGTAACAGAGTTATTCGTACATTATCAAAAAAAAAAGATAAATGAAATGAAATTGACAGCAAACTGTCAAAACTGAAGATTTTAACGCGTTTAGCAATACATATGCCCCTTAGAGTAGTTATAGTTTTGTTGTTGTTGTTGTTGGCTATTTAAACACATTTTATTATGATATAAGTCTACAATGAATGAAAATCTGAAACATGCAAAGCATATAAAAAATAGTAGTAGAAAAAGTAGTGGTAAAAACTACCGAAACAAATATATTTTATACGATATAATTAAAGAAGAAAGTGGAGAATTATAAATTTAAACCTAAGAAGTATTATAAATGTTCTATTTTTTTCAGTCATGCACAAAAAAAGGCGAACCGTCAAAATTTAATGATAACTAAATTGTCTTTGTTGTGAAAATTTTGAAAATGGAAGTTACTGGAATAAAATTTATATATTATTTTATGACCATAGTAATGAATAGAATTTATAAATATATTTTCAGTACAAAGAAAACAACGACCGATCAGTTTGGCGTGGTGGAAATGGAAAAAATTCCAGATCTAGCAAAAGGAACTCCAGTTTTTTGTGCCAGCAGAACAGAGTTGACGAGATATAGAGTTCAATTTCTTTAAAAGTAATTCTTATGATTCACCACAAAGATTGCAGAAAGCATTTTAAATATTAATTTTCACAAAAAATCACAAAAAATCTAAAAAGAATTCAATTTGCAGCAAAAATTAAATTATAACTAAATTACATAAAATTGTTTCAATGTACATTATTGTAAAAATTTAAGAGTGAGAGCAAGAGAGTACGTTTTGCCCACTACGGTCACCAAGAGGGTATACTAATACAAGGAAGCATTGACAACTGTTTATTTTCTTTCTACAAGAAAACATTTCCTGTCAAAAACAGCTGTTTGTGTTTGTGCGGTTGATAGCGATTTTAGGTCACACTTTGAGCCTTTGTTCTGTCTAAAGTACTGATCTTACAATGTTGATGTAAGCACTTGTTGATCTGCTTGTTCCTCACTGGGAGAAAAATTCATGTTTGAACTCTCTAACTTATATAAATTTTACACAATTACATGAAATACAAACCCAACATTTGATGTTTCTGTTTGCTTTGCACATGGTTCTTGTTTAAGGTTGCTACCTATTTGTCGACTGCATTGGTTCTTGTATATAATAGAATAGTATGTACTGAGTGTTGCTGTTTAAAGCAAGAGGGCAGTGCTAGTTAAGAAATTATATAAAACCAGCATTTGATGTTTCTGTTTGCTTTGCGCATGGTTTTTTGCTGTTGCTTTATTTCTTCTTGCTAAATATTACAAAAAAAGATTTCATCAAAAGCGAATTGAATAATTCTACGTCTTGTGTTACGACATTGTCGAAACTGCTCTCATTTTGAGTATATTTTTTGACAGGAGATGGTTTCCCAACTAACTGTCAATGCTACCAATTATCAGCTTTTGGCGTTCGAGTACTCAAAACACTTGCAAAGTAAGAGAAATTGAGAGCGCAAAGTGACAGTTGACTTGGAGGGGAAGTTGCAAATTCCTGCTGGAACAATTTTTACTGTTGAGAATTTGCAAGCTAGAAAACAGCTAGAAAACTGCTGAAGACAGTTGCAATTTGAACAATTTAGTAAAATGGAAGTTCACAAACCGGAGGATTGACTGCTGCAGTCGTCAAAGTATGAAAAGTATCTTAAATTTTTTAGAAAACGTTGCCACTAATGTTATTTATCACTTCTCTTATTTCTTTGTGTCGAACATTTCCTTAAAAAAAATCAAAAATTGGATAATTCATATCCAATTTCGTTTTGTTTTTCATTCCACTTGAAATGTAATCAGCTGTTATCGAGGTTTGCAAGTTTTTGCAAATTTTGCGTTCGCGTACTTTTTTGGATATTTTTCTATTTGAGAGAGAATTGTGCGTTACTCTCTTGCAAGTTGCTGCTGGATATTTTTCACTGGAGAAGTACGCGAACAGACCAATTATAACATGGGTCACCAAATAATTCGACAAAAAGATGAAATCGTGGGATCAAAACAATGTTGTGTTGTGGAATTATTCACAAAATAGTACACTTTTAGTACGAAATGTATCAAAACAGTCATGAAGCCTGCTTAATGCAATTATAATTTTTTGGATAAAGTACTCATAGTAGCAAAAAGTCTACTTTTAGTACTTTATCAAATGGTCGTCAGCACAATAGCGCCCGAACACAATGTGCGCGACGAGCGGCTAGCAGCACGTCTCCAATCTGTCGTTGTAGAGAAATGTTGAGCGGCTTGATTATAATAAACACGACAGCTGCAAACTTCAGCATCAAGCATAGCACACAAAAAAATGGGTGCTTTCAGCCGACTCATAGTTGCCGTCTAGAATAACAACACAGTCAGAACTTAAAAAGAAATCCATTCAATTTGATTTTATTTTCAAAAAAGTGCATGCGCGAATAACGTAATAAGAATCCATTAAATGAATACAAAAATCTTTCATAAATAAAAATCTTATTTTACATTCAAATTTAAAAAATTTATTAACTATTCGTTTCATTTTTATCAAGTAATAAATAAAAAATCAATAATAAATAAGAAATTAGTAATGAATAACAAATGAATAATGAATACAAAAAAATGAATAATGAATAAAATATGAATTATGGGTAAAAAAAATAATTGAAAATTCTTTGTGAATTGCATTCTTTGTGTATAGTTTTCATATGAATAAAAAATTGAAAAATTGACAACAAAAATGATTAATTGAAATAAATAATTAATCAAGTTTTTAAAATTAAATGTGAATTAAAATTTTATTTATAAATCAATTTTGCATTAACTTATGGATTTTTATGTCGTTATTCAGTTGTAATTAAAATTCTGAATATGAATGAAGATTTTACAGCTCTGAATACAGTTCAAGCAAAACATCCCTCACTAAGGTATCGCTGCCATAAATTTCACAACAGTTCAGTTTGCTGAATGTGACCAATAATAACCAATGTAATGTCTGCTGCCTGTCAAATTAAAATTAAATTGAAGCCGACGGCAACGTCGGGCGATAATGTTGACCGACAAGTATTCAAAATACGTCCAATACGAAATACATGTAAATGAAAAGTGATAATTGGCGCTTGCCGCTCGTCGCGCGTATTGTGTTCGGGCTATATAGCATGCTTTCGTCACAGAGCTCATCAAAAGAAAAAAGAGCGTAAAAAGTGCCGTAACCGGGGACAATTTGACCGCTTGGAAAACGTTGCCCATAATCAACAAATAGTCATAGTACTTTGTGCCATGTTAACCAATGTTACGTCAATTTTGCATAATCAGACCATTAATGCTCGTAACGCAAAAGTTAATTCTATATTTTAATAGTTAATCATATTTTTTAATATTATTTTCAAATACATTAAAAAAGAGCTGTTGGTTATGGAGTTGGAACTTTCATAAATTTGTGGATGAAGGAATTAGTGTTGGAACTTATAAAAAAATGTCTATGAATTCTAGAATTCGGCGAAGCTTTTAACGCAGTAGCTAAACTAGACGGAAAAGTTTTTCATATTTAACGTACGGCAGAGCATGACGTGTCAAAAACTTAAGAGTGTTTTTGTGAGATTGGAGCATTTTAAAAAACACTGACGTATTTTGAGCAAGTGTAATTAACCGATTACACCCCTATCTAGTATTAGAGAAAGTTCTTTTTCTATTTAACAATAAAAGATATTAGATGAAAAATTCTTTTCATCATTTTTCCAGAAAAAAAAAACATCCTTAAATTTTTTTTGTTCATGTCATTTAAGCTAACAAAACTAAAACAATTTTCGCACCCTACGAGCTTGTCAACCCACCAAATGTCATGCCAGCTGCTATAAGAGGATTAATGATTGCAAAATGTTGCTTTAAATTTCCCAAAAAAAGTTGCAAATTTGAAATAAAAAATTATAAAAATATACTAAATATAGTTGAAACAACCATGTTATAGTGTGGGTTAGGTTATGGCATGAATTTGCACGACAAAATTTGCGTCAATTTCATCCACCAGCCCGCGCATATGTGTCTCACGACCGCGTGCGACCCATGATGACATCACAGGTCGGCAACGGTCGTTAATGGGTTCAATACGTGTGGCAACCCCTTTGATCCATAATAAGCCCAAGAGTATATACCTATATATGTGTGTGTGTGCGCACCCTTGGCATCAACAGTAAATGTTGCTTAAATTCATAAATGACACTTTTTGGCTTTGTTTACCTAAATCATTGATTTTTTTTTTTATTTCTATTTTCCAAAATTATAAAAAAAAGAAAATCCTTTTTTTGCGCTCTAAAATTGCAAAAAATAGCCGAAAAATTCAATTCATTAATTTCTGTTGCGCTCTAAATCGACGCTTGACACACTGATGTATGGCGAATCCTATTGATCCTTTATTTATGTTACTCAAAGATGCACAACGAAATTCCGGCTGACCCTTCGTTGAGTTGTTGAATTCATGGATTAGTTACATTAGGGATTCGCTCATGCCATACCAATGCAGTATAAGCGTGTTTCACCCTTTTTTGCAAGCATTTTTTTTTTTTTTATTTTACCTTTTTTTTTCTTGTGCGAAAATGTATAAAATTGCAAAATGAAAAATCATCAACTCGCATAACTCTTTCGATTGGAAAATTCCACATTTTTGCAATTAAAAGCAAAAAAAAAAAATTGGATTTTATGTTTTTTTTTTGGGTTTGATTTTTTCGCATTTTATAGCGTATAATGATTTTTGGATAAAGGGTTAGCCTCTCTGCGACTCACATTCACAGTCTCCTTGCACCCTCGTGTCCAATCTAATGATTTGTTACTTGTTTTGTTTGTTCAAAATTGTTACCCCTTTTGTTGTTGGCGACGTTTTTGGGTTAAATTTTCACATATTTTAAGGCAAAATGTTAGAAATTTTCATTTTCAATTTCCAGTTAGGGTGTCCTTTTAATGCGCATTAAGTGTGTCTGGCTGCAGGCTGCCTATTAATGTTGCTGTTGTTGTTGTTTTTGTTATTGTTGTTTTTGGCATTGTTCCGGCTCTACGATTACATTCGTCTTGGAGCCTCGCGCATGCGTCACTTTTGTCACATGCGTTTCATTTAAACAGCAGCGCTGCTGAAAAGCGCGCAGATGTTTTTCACTGACAACTGAAAAATTCTTATAAAACAAATTTTATTGAACTGCCTTGTGTTGTTGTTATAATTATAAAAAGGGTTAAAATTTTCATTGCAAAGGGTTGGGTGATGGCGGATTTTGTGGTAAGCTGATGGAATTTGTTTTTTTTTTCGTTTTAATATTGAAACCATTTTCGCAATCAATTGGAAATTATATACTATTGTGTTTAATACCCGCTTTGAAATGTTTTCCCGATAAACGTAGGTTTTTTTTTTAAATTCAGATATCTCACGGAAATAAAGCGAAAAATAGTTGAAATCGAAATTTTTCCTCACGAATTCAAATTGAAAGGTCTGTAAAAACAAATGCTATGCCTGTAAAAACTGATTATTCTGACGGGAAGCTTTAAATAGATAATTTCTTACCGATGTGTGCTATCACGTATGACATTAAGGGGGGAGTCTTGTGTAGAAATTTCAAAAAACCAAAGATTAAAACAGGCCCTTAAAAGGATTTCTTAAAATTTTTAGCGACGCAAGAACTAAACCGGCTCAGATGAAACTCAAAACTTAAAACGCGTTCTTCTCGAAATTACTTCTTCCAACACGATTGACTTGATATTCCAAAGTATACCAAAGGCCGAACCAAAGTATATTCAAAGTCTTAAGCAATCAATAAAATGTTTATCTGTAAAAACATTTTCGTTATAGTTTTAACAGAAAATATTCGCTTTTAATTTTTGATAAAGTCACATTGTATGGTATGTAGGCGTGGTTTTGGCTCGATTTCGTTGAATTCACAGAATACACAGAGTACATGTTATATATCAAAGTTCATATGCAAAATTTCAAGTCCATTTATTATTATTTTTTTTTTATTAATTTAAAAAGATTTTACCTTTTTGAAAGTCACTTTGTATGAGAGTTAGGCGTGGTTTTCATCCGATTTGGTTGAATTTCATGCTCAGAGTGTAAATTAAAAATATCAAAACTCATATGCAAAATTTCCAGTCCATATAATATTTTTGTGGAATTCTAAGAGACTTTACCATATTGATAAAGTCACTTTGTATGAGAGGTATGCTTGGTTTTCATCCGATTCGGCTCACTTACGAACTTGACCTTTATTTTTTAGCCAAAAGCTTTAAAATTACGGCTGAAATCGTGATCACACACACAGATCGACTCGGGTGGTGATGCTGACCAAGAATATATACAATTTTCTATACCTACCACGCCTATTTATGGGTGTTACAATCGTGACAAAATTAATATACCCCTTTTAGGTTTTTAAACGTGGGGGTATAAAAATGCGTGATGAGCATTTTTCTGCGCCCGACCAGCCTTCAAAAACCTGGTTTCAGAGATACCAAGTTTAGAGTGGCAAAGCTGTTTCAAAAATTTGTTCAAACAAATGCAAAAGCGTATTGATCATCTTGGAGAATACTTGGATAAACACGAAAAGCATTTTTACTGATTTATCACGTTTTTTTCATTGTTAAGCGTAAAATTTAAAAGGCAACCCTCGTGTGAATCACACAGCATTGAAAACGGCACATGATACAAGTAGCACAATTCGTTCACATCACAGCACATTTATATTTTTTAATAACAAATAAAACACAATGCGACTAACTTTTACACATAACATTATTGGCGGTACCACACATACCACTTTCGTATTTTTACGATTTTTCTTTTCCCACTCTTCCAAATTCTATAAAAATTTATAAACTAGGATTTTTGGAGCCGCTGATTAAGGTGGAATTATTCTGATATTCTTCAGAATATTGAAATTCCAGATGGCCGATCTCATATGGCGGACAGTGATTCTATAGATAGTTATTAATTTTATTAGTGATTATGATAGCAAAGAAAAAGTATAAAAACAACACATATTAAATTTTTAATTTAAATAAAAAAACGCAAATTCATTACAAAAGAAAAAAAAAAACAAATCCGTATTCCTACAAGCAATGTGCAATGTTTTTGGCTCCACTGTAAGGAATTGTACCGTTACTTTGGAAAATAGCTCTGAAGTTTCTACGCAATAATTACCGAAGAACACGATCAGTTAACTTTCGTTCTTCATAGATGTCGCTAAGCGTGTTTTTTGTTGTAAATTAAAGCTATGGTTAGCAAATCAAGTGCATTTTCAAATGACATAAGAAAAATGATTATAGATTTGCATTCCGAAGGCAAATTTTGAAAAGATATTGCAAAAATATTTAAAAGAAGTCGGTCAACTATAATCGTAAATGAATACAAGTTCAATATATCGCAAATGAATACAAGAGGAATGGTGATTTCAAGAAAAAAAGACGAATCAGAATAGATGTTTACTTAATAGAAGATATCGGCCTTTTTTGCTTCGACAAATTTTAAAAAACCCTCTGGTAAGTTGTGTGAAACTTGCTGGTCAACTTGAAAGACGTCTGGTAGTTGAAGTGACTGCACAAACGATCAGAAATTATGTGCGAAAATTGGGTTTTCAAAGCAGAATAGCAGTTAAGAAAACCTTTGTAAGTGAATTAAATAAAAGAAAACGAATTCTCTTTGCTAAAAAGTACAAAATTCATGATATGGAGTTTGGAGAAGTGTAATTTTCTCAGACGAATGCAAATTTAATGTGAAAGTGTCTGATAGGCGCATTAAAATAGGGCGAGAACGCAATACCAGCCTTTCAAGACATAACCTCTTGCCATCATGTAGACACGGCGGCGGATCCTTGATGGTATGGGGTTGTTTTGGCGCCGCAGGAGTGGGTAGACTGCACTTTATGACTGCATTATGACTGCAGAAATGTACATTAATATTTTGAAAAATGAATTATTGCTAAGTGCCATAAGACTGGGTCATAAGTTTGATTTCATATTCCAACAGGACAACGATATTAAACATACGGCCTTCATTACTAGATCTTAAAATCTTTAGGACTGCCGGAATTATTTGAAAATTCGACCCCAAAGTCAAGATATTAACCTAATCGAGAACCCTAGGTCGATATTGAAGACGAACCTTCGCCATTATGACAAAAAAAAATTTTGAGAACTTTGAAAGATGTTTAAGTGCTGAATGAAACAAAAGCACTTGGGTACGGGAACAGGAAATCGCAGAAAATAGTACGAATTCGTGCGAATGTTCAAGTTCGGGAACAGACCTAAAATTTCACCAAGTTTAACGACAAAATTAGTGGAATCCATGCCAAATGGACTACATGCACTTTTGAAGCAGCGAGGATACCCTACGAAGTATTAGAAAACAAAACTCATCAAAATATTATTACTAACTAAATGTACGAATATGGATTTTGTTTTTGCTGTATAAGTTTTTTTACCCTTTCTTTAAACATACATATCAATGCGTTTTGTTTAACTATGATTTATTTTCTAAATCTTTTTCTCTTATGAAAGCAATGGTAAGTTAATCAGTTAGGATTAACCATTTAATTTTCCATTTGATTTTAAAGTTATAATAGGTTTTTACTTTTAAAAAAACCACTACGAATACCGATTTTGCATACTGTATATACACCGTGGTTTTAAAGGGTCGCTGATTACAAATCTATCATCAGAAAATTGAAATTTTTAGTGACTGATCTAGTTAGGTCGACAAAATGCGATAATAACCTCATTTAAAAGTTTTTAAGTTTCGAAGCCATCTCGCATTTGTCGACTTAAAAACTACGGTACAAGCATTGGGTCCGATTTTGAGAAACTTATACATAACTTTATTTAAAGAAACATTTACAATATCCCACTTTCAATTGTGGTCCATTAGCACTGCAACTATTTTGCACACAATTTCATCTACGAACATAAAAACTATCTTCATATTAGTAAGATTTGTATCTCGTATCCTCGGGCATTATTTTTCTTTTTTTTTTTTATAAATTACTTTTTATATTTTTCATATGTTTACTATGCATACGCAAATATACATATATGAACATCAATATTCCTACGAATGTATGTATGTATATAACATTAATTAAGTAATATTGTTTTTCCCCTTATCACTGGTAACAACTCAACTACCACAAAATCGAACTCCAATGTTGCGCAAATTAGATGCGAAAATACCAAGAACAAAAACTGAATTAAAAAAAACAGCAAAAAAAAAAAAAAACAAAAAAATGAAACAAAAAAGAAAATGGAAAAATTGGGAAAAAGTGTTGCGAATTGTTTCACAATATTATGAAGACAAGAGGTGCGAGAAGTGACAAGAAAAGTATAAATGATGAAGAAGAAGTAGACCAAAAACAAAAAAAAAACAAAAAATAATGAAGAATGAGGGGGTGGCTGGGCGCATAAAGACTTGGGTTTGCATCATGCTCGGAAGGCAAACAGCGTTGCGGGTGGCAAAACGAAGTCTGCTGTAGATTGTTTAATTCAAAATCAAATGTGACACCAGAATGTTGGAGTGGTTGAGAAGGCATGGGCATAGCATGATTGAGGGGAGGCAGTTGAGCTGGAGTCTGGATCGAGTGGTTGGCAGCCTTGAGTGGGGTGTTTGACAGACGGTTGGTCGTTTGGGTCAGCTGGTCGACTAGCCTGACTGTTGTTGCTTCTGTGGATTAAATATAAGAGTTTTGTTTTTGTTTTTTTTTTATGTCGATCTCATGCTGTTGTTTCTGTTTGTTTTTGTTGTAAAAATGCGTATAAATTTTGTGTGCTGCGTTCTCACTTTTGCTGTTTGGTAATTTTTGGCAAATTTTTTTTGTTTTCATTTTTGTTGGTTTATATTTTTGAAGTTTCTTTTTTATTATTGAAAATCAATAAAAATCATTTTGGCGCAAGTACGCGTTTGTGGGTGACGAAGTGTTTGACTTTTTGATGGGCATGAGTGGGCAACAGAGTTTCAATAAGTAGACATGTGCTTAAAGCTCTGTACGTATAAATTTGTTTGTGAGTCAGTGTATATTTTATGTTTCTTCGGTAAGAATATTTGGTAAAGCTGACAGCTTGGCTTGAGAGCAAAATGTTGCTTGAACTTTAATAGGTTTGAATAGACGAAAATCTGCAAGCGTTCTAAGCAAAATTATACACAACGTCTTTAGATGGCTGAAGACTTTTAATTCATTGTATAAATAAATTTTTTTTTAATTTATATATTATTTTACCTTAGTAAAGAAGACGCTCTGTTGCACACTTATGCCTCCCCATAAGGAGGAAAGATAACGAAGAAAGAAATTTATGTGAAGAGAAATTGTTAGGAATTGTTGCTGCAAAAATGTGAAGCATTCTTATAGCTTTGCTTTAAGTAAGTCAACTTCATTCTTTATTTCATAATGCACCCACTCATCCCTTCACGCACTTCTGTTTTCGTAGCAAGCAACACTGCTTATGTTGATCACAACATCTTATGTAAAATAATACCAAAAATGTTAAGAAAAAAAAAAAAATAATATTTATAAAAATAAATAACAAAATGTTGCAAAATTTTTTCCTAAATAATAACATTTGACAAGTCCACAATCAGAGATTTTCAGCCAAGACACACGCCAAGCTAGCGTCAGCAGCAGCAGCACAACGCACAGGACACCCTTTGACCTCCTCATTCCATAGTTACCAGTTCCATCAACCCAAACACCGCCCCAGCGTTTCATATGAAATATTTTGTTACTTTTTGCAAAGCAGAGATAATATTTAATAGATTTTTTCATCATCATCATCATCGTCATCGTCGACGTTCTTCATATCCACAACCGCCGCGTACTGCCATAACCTCGTCATCATAACTTTTGGTGAAGTCCCGTACAGTGGGACGAGAGGCGATGAAGAAAAAAAAAACAAAAATTTATTTATATTTGTATTTGTATTTTGTAACTCTGGTATATTCTGTAGTTGTTGTTGTTTTTGTTGTTGTTTTTGTTGTTGTTGTTAGTATAAAAGTGAAAGCGTTTGGAAGTTATTTTTTTTTTTTGCGTTATGCTTGTTTTGTTGCTGAACAGTACAAGTGTAGTTGTGGGTGGCATGGTGATTGTGCGTGTTTGTGTGTGTACTCTCATATGTATGGCTCTGTTTGCTTATATGTTTATCTGTATGTTAAAAATAAAATTAACTTTTCGACACTGAGCCGCTCACACGCGCACTACAACAAAAACATTCAAAATTTCATTAAAAATATTAAATATTCGTACATACATATATAGGCCATTCATATACTATGTATGACAAAATAAACTACACTGAGGCAAAGAGAAACACTAATAAAATTGTATATTTGTGAAATTTAAAATTCTCAATATTTTTTTTAACCCATTTCGGATTGTTTAGAAAACCAAATCCGGAGTTTGAGATTTTAAAAACTTTTTTAGCGGACCCACAGCCATGCGAATGCCAGTCAATTTAAATCCGATTTTCGTAAATAGGGTATCATTGGAAAGGTTGTTTTGTCTATTTGAAGGGAAAAATATAAAACTTTTGAAAAAATTCCAGAACTTAACTCATTCTTAATTCCAAAGTTAAACACCGTGCAAGCAACAGGCAGGCACTATAATTTTTTTCATTTTCATTATTTTCATTTTTTTTACGTTCCATTTCCTTTCCAGCGATATAAAATGAAGGTGTGTTCTTGAAGGTTTCAAAAGTTATGACGTAAAACGTGAAGTGTTAATGAATTTTCAATACAAATTAGAGTTAAGTCATAGAGAATTACAGAAACGAGCAAGGTGCAATAATTTTTGAAATTCATTACAAAAATTTTGAAAATTTTGCGGAAATGATACGAAAAGTTCAAAATTTTTTGGCCATATCGCAAAGCAGTAGTGGATTTAATCAATTTCAGATAACTGGTTCAATTCAGAACGTCTTCGAACCAGTCGTTCGAATTAAATCATAGCCGCAACGAGTCAAAGTGTTGACAAAAATCCTTCAAACGCGGATACCGTCAATGTCATTAGTAATTGTGACATGATAACCTACTTTTTATGAAATGAATTCGACAGCATTGATGTGGAAGACATCTGGTTTTAACAGGACGACACAACCTGTCACACAGAGAATGCAATAATTGTTTCATTTCAGACAAAGTTTCATGTTCGTATTATTTCTCGACGCGGCAACGTCAATTGGCCAGAAATATTTTTTTCTTTACGATTTTGGGATAGATGAAAATCCACACAAATGAAGACAAGACAAATTCCAAGTTCAAAAAAGAAATTCAACGTGCTATTGCGCATAACTGCGCAGTTATGTCAAAAGAAAGACCGTCTGTCAACAGAGTCGAGGAGGCCATTTATCAGATGTTTTATTTCTCACATACTCTACGTTTTTTAAATTTTTATTAAATTAAAGAAATTATCTAATTGAATTAAATTAATTTTAATTCTTATCCCCTTAAATCTTTAAGGAGACTTACTCATGAATTTTTTTCAAAAAATCTATTTTTTTTTTATATGTATCGTGAAAAAAAAACTTTTTCAAACTGGTAGAACATTTTTCTTCGAATCTACTTGACCGATTTAATAAATCGAAAAATTTTTGATCATTTATAAGAAAAACAAGACATTAAGCCTCTAAAACAGTGGGGACCAAGAAATTGTAAGCGCGGGTAAAATAAATTTTTATAAATAAATTTTTTTATTTTGGCTTTGCATGAATTTGTTTTTGTAAAGTTTGCTGAAAAATGTGCTGAACACTGAACGAGTGTGGTTTGTGTTGTTGTTTTTTGCAGGAGTTCTTTGATTTTAGCTCATCGCAAAGCCAAAATTAAGATAGAAATAAATTTGTATGAAGAGCCACGCAGGCCATACGGGCCACTACGTGAGCATGTTTGATCTAAAACTTAAAAAAACTACACCTTCTTTTTTATTTAGGGGTGAATCGCCCAAAAAAAAAGGTGATTATTTGATTTTTTCAGAATTATTCATATAAAATCTTCAAAATAAAATTAAATATGCATTTTAAAGGATTATTGTCTAGTTTTGAGTCTTAAAAATAGAATCCATTTTTCCAATTTTTTCGTTAAAGGAGATCCAGAAAGTGTCGTACAGTCTAAACAGACTTTTTGCATGACACCCTCTACAGCAGTCAAGAGGAATTAAAATCGAAAAAAATTTTTTTATAAAGGTACTTCAACTTATATTTAATAATGCCCGATAGGAATATTGTAAATAAATGTAAGTTTCTTTTAAAAAAAATCTTAATAAAATGTATTTTTTTTTTCAAAATTTAATAAGAACGTCTCCTTAAATATATAATTTAAATAAGAATTTAAAAATGAATTTAGATTTTCTTAAATAATTAAAAAATCAGCTATTTTGTGCTCCGGGCAGGATAAAAATCTAAAATTTTTATTTATTTATTTTTAATTGCATGACATTTTATTTTATTTTTTGTTTTTCTTTTATCAAGAAATATCAAAAATAATTGATTCCAAAGACTGTTTTCATTGACTGACAGAATTTCTTGATAATTTACCTATAGAGACTAAAGAATTTATTGCCTTGTTAGCCGAGCGTACTCGGCACTAATATTATACAATTATAAGGTAGGCTTATATTGGAGAGCAGGGTGCGCTAGTTGTCAAAATCAGCTGGTAATTTTGAGTTTTTCTAATTGCTGATATTGCTTTTGCCGTTTGATGTTTGTAGCTCCTACAGCTTTGTTGTTGCAAAATTTCACAATTGAGCATGTATCATGAGCACTAATAAAGTTTGATGATGCATAACTCATTCTAGATTTTAAATATTCGACTCGATGAAAAGAAATCAATTTTTTATATCTTTTATTATATGACAGCTCAGTAGATCCATCTGAAGAATGCATTAAGAGCTCCACCATCACTGAACTTGCAGTATGCGTCAATGTGTTTTCATCATGCTTGTGAACGCATGCAAAAATGTTCATTGTACTTTGATTTCAAAGAATTTCAGATTTGATTTCATGGTTTAATAATACAAGGTAGCATTGACAACTGCTTATTTTCTCTTCTACAAGAAAACATCTCCTGTCAAAAACAGCTGTTAGTGAAAATACATCTGCAGTTTTCACCGTTTTCAACATTGTTTCTGTTTTCAATGGTGGATTGTGAGCGCTCTCTTTTTGAGTATATTTTTTGACAGGAGATGGTTTCTCAAGCAACTGTCAATGCTACCTTCTATTATTCTACCATGAATTGATTTTATATCAAAGAGAATTCAGAGTAGGAAAAGGATGGGAGAATATTTATGTTATCCGTCATATATGGAAGTTTAATGGGCTAATTAGTCTCGCATGGCACAGCAGCGCATGACTGAACAAATGTCATGCAAGGGAAATCTGTTTAATGGCATTTGCGTGTATTTGGTTATGCAAAACATAGCAACACATGGCAACGTTCAGATAAAAACAGAAATTTATATCTGAAACATAGATAAACACAGAATTTCTGTTTCGTTTTGATGATCTAATTAGCCTGACATGGCATAGCAGCACATGCAACGTAGATAAGCAGCAAAACATAGAATAAGTACACAACAGCTGTTTCGGCAAAACGTCAAACGCAAAGAAGATACACAGATACACAAAATGAAACAGATCTTCTGTGTTTATCAATTGGTCTGTTCGCGTTTGATAATTATAACAAATTATCAGCTTTTGGCGTTCGCGTGGGCAAAAAACTTGCAAAATAAGAGAAATTGAGAGCGCAAAGTGACAGTTGGCTCGGAGGGGAAGTTGCAAATGGAAAAATTTTTATTGTTTTTCGATAATTTGCAAGCTAGAAAACAGCTAATTTAAGACAGTTGCAATTTGAACAATAAAAAAAAAATTTAGTAAAATGGATGTTCACAAACCGGAGGATTGACTGCTGCAGTCGTCAAAATATAGAAGCTTTCTTAAACATTGGGTATTTATAACTTCTCTTATTTCTGAAAATCTCCTACAAAAAAATTGAAAAATTGGACACCTCACGTTCAATTTTTTTTGTTTTCTATTCCACCATGGTGTAATAATAATAAGGTGTTAGTGAATTTTTGACAACACCAAGAATAGCTTTCTTTCTGTCAAAAAATTGTGAGCGAAAGAGAGGTGCCGTTGATAGTTGTCAAATTGTGTTATTTGTTTGAGTTGCTAGATGATGATATGTTTGTTTTTATAGGTTATTGTGCGAATAAAGTTTAAATAAGTATTTAATTCAATTAATTGTGCCGTCTTGTGTTGACAAAAAGTTATTGCAGTTGTCTTCGCCCATTTGCCAAGTTCGCCAATTAATGGTTTTGTAATTTTATCGAAAACGTCCGCTGGAAGGTGCCACTGACATGAAGCTTTGGCCAGCATGCAAATTGTCTTGCATTCACATCGACTGCTTCAAGAAAATATCGAATGTCATGAAAGAATGTTCAATACCTCAACTGATAATATCCATCAAAAGAAGTGGACATGGCATTGAGCTTCGACCGACTGCACGTTACTGATTTATTTTCATTCCAATTCACCATCAGCTGTTTTTGACAGGAGCGGGGCGAAAAAATTTATCATTTTCAGAGAGAAGTGTCAAATTCACCTTATTATTATTACACCATGTATTCCACTTAACATGTAAGCAAGACGTTAATCAGCTGTTATCGAGGCTTGCAAGTTTTTGCAAATTTTGCGTTCGCGTACTTCTTTGGGTATTTTTCTATTTGAGAGCGAATTGTGCGTTACTCTCTTGCAAGTTGCTGCTGGATATTTTTCACTGGAGAAGTACGTGAACAGACAAAATGTTTCAGAGATGAATTTGTTTTTATCTGAGCGTTGTCATGTTGTGCATAATCAGATACACGTCAATCCCATTAAACAGATCGACCCCCATGTGACACTTGTTCAGCCATGAGCTGCTATGCCATGCGAGGCTAATTAGACCATGATTTCTATGCATTCTTTGCGTTTGACGTGCGTTTGACGTTTTGTTGACACAGCTGTTGTGAAATTTTTTGACCTAGTGTATGTGTTTTGTATGTTTTGCATAATCATCATTTATTTTGAAGTGTGCTAGCCGCTTATCTTTGTTCCATGCGCTGCTATGCCATGAGAGAATAATTGGACCACAAGCTCTGATCCATAGTTTTGCATCTTCGTTGTTGTCGATACAGAATAATAATACGAAAAAAAATTTTTTTTTAAACCTCCAGAAATCGCTTATATCCTAGCCGTAATATATGTATTTGTGAAAATTTTATTCATCAAATAAGGGATTCATTTGTCAATGCAAAGTGCGTAAAGAGCCGAACGTAAACATTTGGCTCCCCGTTTCCTGTACTTTCAGTGTATGGATAAAGATAAACAAGCACAATTTCTAATGGTTGTATCTATGTATGTGCACTTGTGCTTGCTTGTAAATTTTATTGGATTTAATAAAAGTTTTATGCGCCCAATTTTATGTTCAGCTAATAATTTCTCCCACATAAGTTACATTTTTTCAAAATTGCTTCATAGATGCATTAACTACATAAAATGTATGAATTTACATTTACGTATGTATTTAAGCGTAATATAAATTTTTTTTTCATTCGCATTCATAAGGCGTAGAATTTTGTCTTATGCACCAATTGCTGAGTAAAGGTAGAAAATATAAAATTTCACCTTTTTATTAAAAATTTTTGTAAAAATTTAAGAGCCGAAATCATTTGTTTCCAAATCTGAATTCCTTGTATTTACTTTTGGTTTAAATTTTGTATAAAAATAAGTTGATTTTAGAAAGAAGCTTAAATTCAGATCTCTCTTTAAGGATGGTCAAAGAAATAGGTAAAAATTAAACGGATTTTTCTTAATAGTATTTTTGTAATAAAAGTGATTGTAGTAAAAATATTATTAAAAAATGCAGTAAAAACATATTGCCTTATAATTCAAACCCTTTTGACCAAATTTAATGGCCATGGCTATGAAAATTCCAAATGAATGCATATTTGGCACATTTTTGCTACATGTAGTTAAACCGCAAATACCATAAATTAAAGCAGCAACACAGTACAAAAAAAAGCCAAAAAAAAAAAAACAAAAATAATACAAAAAACACAGCGTAGCATGAAGAAAGTTCAATTTACTACTTTTCACTTTTATAACACGAAAAACGCCCAGACCAACTCATTCCCCTCAGCATGTGCGGCATGAAATTAGATGAAAAAAAAAAAATCTACTCTCACACCAACTCCATCACTCTAAATTCGAAAAGTGTAGGAAAAAAAAATAATTTTCTCTTATGCGCTGAAACCAAAGTAACGCAAGCACACACACACTAATATACAAACAAATACTCACACTAGTATATGCACACTGACATACTCCCTCCTTTCAAACACATATACTACTAATTTTCTTTTAAGGTCAGGAAGAAATAAAATGAAATAAAAAAAAATTCGATGAAAATTACAATTTTTCCTCATTTTTTTTTTTTTTTTTTGTTTTTTTCGTTTTTCTCAACTTTCTCAATTTTTCCTCATCTAAAAGTCTAAACTAAGCAACACAGGATGCTGCTACGCAACCCAGAAATAAGCCCCCAACTCCACCGCAACCCCACCACTTCTCATTCATCCGCAAACTAACACCCTTCACCCACACGCCGATACACACATGGACAACATCTTCGCATGCCTGCAATTGAACAAGTGTGTGTGTGTGTGTGTGTGTGTAAATGTTGTGCGTGGTATACTGGTGTGCGTACAAAACCCCATTACAACAAAAAGTGCACAGAACAAAAAAAAAAAAAAATCAACATCACAACGAAGGATATAAAGTAAAAACGACTGAACAAAATGGAAAAAAATCCCTTTTCAGTTTGAATCTTTGTAACGCCAGGACATGCAGGCAGCGGAGGAACCTATTATCTACAGTTGTGCAAAAAGTGTTTGCTATTCCTTGAGGCAACTGAGGCAACGGCGGGAAATTTCGAAAACTAAAAATGCACACACACGCTAGCAAACTGACGGACACTCACACTCATGCACACACCCACATATAAGCACGCACGCAGCTACTGTCCTAATACTTTATGCTATATAATATCTCTGCCATAAGAAAAAGGAGAAGAAGGCAAAGATGCTTTCGACTCATGGCAGCGCGCCGTCAAGTTTGTCGGTTAGTCAGTGGCGTGGCAGTGGGCGGGGGTTCACATCTTGGCTGACTGCTTACTTTGTTGTTGTCATGGTTTTGTACTACACTGTATTTTATATGGCTGCAGGACTAAATTCAGGACTCGCTTGAAATAATTTCAAACTACTTTTTACACACACATAAAAATATACGCATACATGTGCGTAGAAAACAAAAATACTTGTGCGTTGGTTTTATACTCAATTTAAATAAAAAAAAAAAAATAAAAAACAATAAAAAGAAACCCGCTTCAAAATTTAGATGGAAGAACTTAATCATCATGTTCGGTCATGTTTTTAACATCTAGTAAGTCGTAAAAAAACAATGAAACTTAATAGCGTTTAAAAGATATTTGTTAAAAAAACTTTTCTAAGAACACACAGCAATGAACTCGTCCTTAATTTTTGAGCATTTGATCTGACATTTTCTTATCTTTTTGTAGTGGTTTGACTTTAAAAATTAATGGGATCTAAAAATTGAAGGAAAACAGCAGAAGTGTTTTATAGCAACCCTAACCTATTAACGTTCAAGAAGACGCACTCTCAGACTATTTTTTCGAAAATATATCTCAACCAAAATTGTGCCTATACCCAACGGGCCGAAATCGGAGTACTTTCAACAAGAGCGCTCGAAGAGTACTCTTTTCTGAGCTCTTTTTGTGTGAAGCCAGGAAAAGAAGCAGTCTAAGTCATTTTGCTACATTGCGCTTTGGAGAGCCTTAGGAGTAATGTAGAAGATCAACTAAATAGAACGGACGATATTACTAACGAACGACTGAAGTACAACTGCTTCTGCTGCTCTATGCTCAGGAGAAGTTTCGGAGCACTTAAGAAAAAAAAAAATTGAAAGAACGAACGATTGAGCACAAACGGAGCACTGTATTGAGTGCTATACTTTCACTGTAGTTTAAAGCACCAATGGAGCAGTAGTCAACGCCGTAGATAGGTATTTAATAAGGGGGGGATTACTGAAGCAAAATAAAATTATATATTATATTATATTTAATTTAATATTTTCTAACAAAAATAAGCAGTTAATAATACACAATTTGCAATTTATCTTCACACATAATATGGCAGAATTAAATATTTTGGAATATTTGCGTTTTTTTTAATATAGAAAAATATTTTGGATTGCTAAGGGGGAGTTTGAACCCCCATATCTAGGGCGTTGGCAGTAGGGCCCCCTTGCAATGACATGTTAATGTTATGTTAAAATTACAATGTAGATGGGAATATAGACGGAACGTTTCGTATTGCAAAGGGAGCACTCGTAAAGCCCTTAAAGAGCGCTTCAAAACCCGCTGGGTATTTAACTATTTTTGGATGTGTTATTTTGATATTCGGGAACGATCGAAATTGAATTTCCATCATTTAACAAAATCATATAGTCATATTACTAGTACGAGTATTGACCTTGAGAAGGTAATTTGTGCCTCTTTCAAAGGTATACAAGAGTAATGTCCAAAAAATGACAAAACAGGTAAAAACGCCCGTTTCGAAAAGGTTTCGCTATTTGAAACTTCAACTATTTTTGGATTTGAGGTTGTAAAAAAAGTATTCCTTAAATTACCAAAGGTTTGGTATGAATTATAAAGCTTTTTTGACACAAAAAATAAATTAAAAAAAAATCTTTTTTTCAGTGCTTTTCTAATTTTAACTTTTCACAAAGAGCACACCCAAAAATTAAATAACAGCCTTAAGTGAAAGAGATATGAAAATATTAAGCATTTGGCCGAAGAGATTTTCTTATTCAAGATAAGCAAACATTTTTTTAATATCCTGGAAAGAAATTTATTTTATTTAAATGTAAAAATACTCAACCAAAGATATAAATCTTGAGATATAAAGGTTAAATTAATAACATGGGCTTAAATAATAAGAGTCCTTCGCCAAACATTTCTACAAGAGCCGTTAACATAGAAAACAAAAAGTGAAATTAAAATAAGTAAAACGAGGAGTACTTTATAAAACGATAAAATAAATAACGAAAAGCGAGAAGAAAGAAAAGAAACGAGTCAGCAGCTCATTACTTTCAGGGATAGCTCTTGTACACAAATTTTATAAATTAAAAATGTCTATAATTTTTTATTGTTAAATTTTGTAAATTTACATGTCAATGAAATTGACTGAAGAATATCGCGTTTGCTCTCTTTTACTCTCTCTGAGAAACTTGACTGAAAGACCGCTCCACGTGATTTTTTTGACTGATGACCGATGCAAGCATTTATTACTATTTTCCTACTGCTTTTCCTGTTTTTCCTTCTAATAAAAATGCTTTTATGCTGAATATACTACCGTCTTATAAATTATTTGCTACTAGGTAGTAGTCAAGTAAAAGTTTTCAACAGTTTGACTGATGACTAAAGGTTTTAGGCTCACTGAAAATTTGACTGATACAATGAATTGTAAAAAGGTCATATTCATTCATTGTATCAGTCATTCATTGTAAACAGGTCATATTAGCTGGGAACAAATAAAAAATTTTGACTGATCACTAACTTTGAATGACGTGTAAATTGCCCCATTGCGTTTTATAAATTGCGAATTCCAAAAACGCAGCGTAAAGTGATGTATGTTATAGGGATTTATTAATGGTGCTATAATTCTAATAACCTATCATGCGTTTTAGTCTTTTCTTATTCTGAATATCTATATCATATATTGCTTTAATTACAAAATTTTTTTCAGAACACAAAGACCAACAAAATTTTTGAGAAAATTCAAAATATATATCAATGATTCCATATCAATTTGACTATTTTTGAGTAAAATCTGATCTTTGTGATTCAGATTTTTTTTAAACTTTGTAGGTTAGTAGTGCTCGTGAAAATAACTTAAGCTATATTTTTTGTTTTTGCGAAAACAATTTCTTTTTTAAGTTATACACTGTAAAAAATTACAAAATATCTTAAAAAAAAATATAATTAGTGCATGTATTCAAACAGCTGTAACTTTGAAACCGTAAGTCGTACAGAAAATAATCTGAGATACAGTGACCGTCAAACAAGTTTACACCATATGTTTTAATACTTTTTGCGTTATTAGAATATTTTAAAAAGCATTTTTATAAAAAATTTTAGTATTTTTGGAATTAATAATTTATGCTCTTATTATAGACTAACTAAAAATATAAATTATTTTACAACAAATTTTCACATAATTCAAAAACAAAAAATACTCCATTCTCTTCGAGTCAAAACAAAGTGTACACTTAAAGTTGTAAATAAGAAAAAATAACTCTAGTCCAATTATTAATATTTTTTGTTTTCTTCGTGCTGAAATGACAGCTTTTTAACCGTCTTGCCATTGATTCCACAAATTTCCTTGTTTCGTTTGTTGAAATTTTGTGCCATTCTTCAAGTTAAACGGCTTTCAGCGAGTCCTTGCTGGATATCGACCTCTTTCTTATTTATCTATCCATTTGTTCTCACAAATGTTCTATCGGATTAAGGTCCGGTGATTGTGGGGGTGATCCAGCTGTTTTGGAGTTTTGCACAGCAAAGATTCCTTCACTACCTTGGCTGTATGTTTCGGATCTTTGTCCTGCTGAAACATCTACAAGAGACCCAGTCCTAATTTGTTAACTTTGGCTGACAAATGTTCTTTTAAAATATTAAAGTAATCGAATTTATTTATTGTACTGTCTATAAACGTTTAATTTCCTACGCCGTTTGCCGTCATACACTCGCACGCCAACACCGAGCCGCCACCATGCTTTATTATAGAAGAAATATTTTGCTCCTTGAGCTAAGTTTTGCTTATCCATATTTTTTGTAGATTTTTTTTTCTATCCAAAAATTTCGAATATGCTTTCGTCACTAAAAACTATGTTTTTCCAAAATGAAATTCCATGATTTTCATACTTTTTAACAAAATCCATGCGTAGCCTTTGATTTTTTCTTAATATAAACTGTTTTTTCCAAGGACTCTTCCAAATAGACCATTTGCATTTAATGCACGTCTTATTGTACTGGCACTAACGTTGGTTCCTGATGGTACGAAAAGATCAACCGCTATTTTCACTGCGCTTGTAGTTGGATATTTTCACACTATTCTGAATACTGATCGTATTGTGGTTTCACAGAGTTGTTTTGGTCTGCCAGCACATGGTCGATTTTCTAGTGCTCCAAATTTTTGTATTTGTCAATGATTTTCTTGATGGTATTATATCTCTATCAAAAATTGAAGCTATTTCGCGAATTGATTTTCCTGCGTTATGGAATTTTATGATTAATTCCCGTGTTTCAATAGAAGTTTGACCAAGCATTTTAAAAAAGTTTTCTTACAACTTACTTCCTCACTTTACCAAACGAGAATGATGAAGAAACATTAACCAACAACATAATTCACCAAATTGAGAGAGATACCGTTACATTTGTTTCAAATATTTAAAATGGCTAAGATTACTATGCAGGTGTACACTTTGTTTTGACGCGATAAATATGGACTTTGTTTTGTTTTTATTAAATTTTTTATTGCTGTGGTAAATTATTTGCAAGACTTTTTACTTATATTAAGAGAGACTTTGATAAGAATCCAAAACATAATAAATTTTGGGACTAATCACAGTGTTGAAGATTTAAATATGGTATAATTCGTGTACAAAAAAAGTGTACACTTTGTTGTGACGCTCACTGTATATCTTAAAGACCTTGAATGAGTTTTTTTACCGTTTGAGTTTTTAATTTGAGTTTTTTTCTCAAATATCCCTTTAAACACTGCCACAGCAACAACAGCTGCACCTACCGAGTCAAACTTTAAACTTAAACCATTTACAGATCTAGATGTATACACACACCAAATTTCATCAAAATCGGTCTAGCCGTTTAGGAGGAGTACAGTGACGAAGCCATGTCCAGAAGAGTTTTATATGTAAATATATGAAATTTTCGGTAAAAAAGTAAGAAATCTTTTGTAGGCATTTTTTTAACAATTCGTTAAAAAACAATTGTTGGAATCCCAAGCTAAAATTTTGTATAAGCCTTAAGAATTGATGTATGTATTATAACGACACTATGTTCAAAAGAGAAAAAATTTACTGCGATCATCATGACAAATGTGACACAAAACTTCAGGCAAAAAACAATTAAAAAACATGTCATAAAAAGAGTCCAAAAAAGGTAAACCACAAGAACGACTCATGCAAGGTCTGTAAGATATATCTGAGATTTTTTTCTGTATGACTTACAGTTTCGAAGTTACAGCTGTTTGAAAACATGCACTAATTGTATTTTTTAAGATATTTTGAAATTTTTTACAGTGTATATCTTTTAAAAAGAAATAAAAAAAGTATGTAGATATAATACGTTTCAGGAGAACTATCAACCCAGAGAGTTTAAAAATTTTCAAAAATAGTGATGTCAGAAACGTGGATGTTTTGATATGGAATCACCATACATGTATCCTGTAATGTTATTGACGATATCTGAAGTTTGGGTTATCTATTTGGATGAAAACAGTCACATTTTTTTAGATTTAGTTTTACAATAAAGCATTTTGAAACGTATTCATTTTATATGGGACAGTTTCATAATCTTAGTACAATTACCCTACAATCATTGAAATGTTCATTTACAAAAAAAAACCTATGAATTATCTAATTCTTTTCAAATTCCACATACAACTTAATAACATCTGGCACACCTTGTGTTTCTTAAAGAAATGCTAAACGCAAGTCTCTGGTTATAAGTTAAAAATTTTGCTATTTAAACAAAAAATCCGAAAATGTGAACTTCTCCAAGGCATATTTAACAAGGTAGTCTCGTGTCGGAGAGTACCCACCTCTGTCAAACCCAGAAGCTGTCAAACACAAGAGGAATATAAAAAACAAAAAAAAACCAGCGAATAGAAAACTGTTTGCTGTTATTCGTAAGGCCGTGTGCTATTCGGAAACTTTTCACTCGGATTATGAAATTTTGACAGTCTGAAAGAGAATATTTGGCACTTGTGAGGTGAATATGACTGTCAAAAATTCATGTAGCCCCAGAGGCTTGTATAAATTTTGACAATCGGAAAGAGAATTTTTGACACAAGCAAAACTGAAAAAAAAAACAGTTGTGAGTTTGTGAGTAGTAAGGAAGTTAAATTTAAATTTTGTCTTTTCGACAGCATAGCAACCAGAATTGCTAATTTTCAATATATATTAATGATTTCGCAAATTAAATTAAATTTTTGTGCTAATGCACTACCACAATCTAAAACGTAAAAATTTCTAGTTGTCAAAATTTCATCGTCCTTTTGGCACAGCAAAAATTACAATTTTATTTCAACAGACAGAAATTTAATTCAACTCAGAAAATTCTCTCCTACCACGAGTGAAAAGTTTCCGAATAGCACACGGCCTAAACAGCCATTAGCCATTTTTTTTTGTAATATCAAAATTCCTATCTAAGTTATTTTAGTTTGCCGTGTGTTTATTTGTGCTTTAAAAACTACACCCCACCCATCCTCGTCGTTAAAATAAAAGCAATCGAATTTTATAAACATCATCAAAATGTTTCCTTGCTCCAATTAACCTCCCTCCCCCCATCAAAGTTTTGTGTGTGAAAACGTGTGTGTATGTGTGTGTGTATCAGTGGGTGACCATGCGTACCTTTGCTTTTGGCACCTGTCATTAAATGAAATCCAAGCACTAAATGAAAATTCAAAAAATTCGAATATGTTTTTATTAACGTACACAAATATTTGTGTGTCGATAGATGGCGCGTGTGTGTATGTATGTGATATGAAAAGACGGTTGTGCGTGCGAGCTGCCAACTTTATAACAAAACAATAAAATACAAATTATAGGTAGAGTAGTATTAGATATTTTCAAATGTATGCAAAGTTAGCACGCGTGAGTGTGTGTAAGTAACAAAACTTTGCTAATGCGTGTTAAAAACTTGGGCGTTATCAACTGCGTCGTCGGTCTGAAAACAAAAACCAGCTATTTTCAACAAATGTATTTTTATTTTGAGTACTTTAAAATACTAATAATTAAAGTCCTTTTGGTTGAAATAACTGACACACTTACACATGCCACCCTCCTTAATGACTATTTTCCTGCATAAACACCTTTTGCTGTTTCGCCTTCGTATAACCATCATTAGTAAAAAAAAAAAAAACAAAAAAAAATATTTCCTTAACATTTTTTCAGTTGCCTTTTGGGGTTGATTTTGATCATTTATTTAAATTGTCACATTTTTGACTAATGCATGGAACAACATATGCCACATTACAACAACAGTAATAACAACAAAAACAACAACTAAAAAACCCACACAATAATACGCTGTAGTTTGTAGCTGGATATGAATTATAAAAATTATCAAATTGGAATTGGAAAATCCATAATATTTCGGGTAAATGATTAAAGTTGAGTTTCTGTCTATATGTCTGACTGTGTTTATTTGTTTTGAACGTTTAAATGTATGCAGCTTATCGCCTAAGACATGTGTTCGTATTGGTGTTTTTATTGTTGTTATTGAGGTTGGCGGATGCGTGTGCTTTGGGAAAATGCGCGCTTTTGAACGAACACACATGGTGACAAATGCGTTGAGCCCATGTCGACACCCGTTCACTATCGTTAATTGAGATACAGTAAAATAATTTTAGTTTTATTTTTTATATATTGTTTTTTTTTTATTTTATATTTTTGTATTGTATTATTATTGCTGTGTGTAGTTGTTATCCTGATGAGTGTGATTGTAAAATCGATTAAGAACTAATTTTCATTTAAATCGAGAAGCCAATAGAACTGGCAAATTGTTGTTGTAAAGTATACAGTACATATAATCTATAATTATAAAAAAAAACGATTAAAAATAAATTCTGTTCTTTTAACCCATTTTGGACCAGAGGGATAGTTTTCTACCCCTGTACTGAAATAGGGTTTTTTATGAAACTATAATTTAAAAACATTATTTGTTGATTTATAAGTAACATTTGGAATGTTTGCTGTCATGTATGTATAACGATGATCTTGGATCAACCACGCCCACCACCATGCTCTCCCAATAACTGAAAGTCTATAAGAAGACAATTTTTTATTTAAAAAATCTAATTTTTTATTTAAAAAATCGAATTTTTTAAATATTTTATACGATAAAATTTACGTTCGTTATATCCCACATTGGAGTATTTCATTCCAATTTGTGTGATTAATTAAGAAAATCAATTCGAAGATGCCCAACCGTGATTGATATCGTGCGAAAGAGAATAGAATTCTACATCACTATGCGAAAGAATAATTGAAAAAAAGTCAACGGTGTCCGTGCACGGCGATTGCAAATTGGACGTTTTCTTTACTTTTGGTGTACGCATAGTAACAAACACAAAAGTTTTCTTATTTCGATGTGATTTTTCTTGAAAAATTAATTAAGTCTAATATTTTTAGTAATGAGACCTTCTACCTCAGGTATTTTTGGAAAGTCAAATGAAATATTTTAGTACAAAAAGTGTCTGGTCGTATTTTTAATGTTTTTTCCGTGCATTCTTACAAAATGTGTGTTTTTAGGTATAAATGTAAGCATATAGTTGTGAATACCACTCCATTCAGTAGAAGTCTATTTTTTTTTTGAAACAACAAATAATGGGTGTTTTTTTTAGGGGTTTGTTTTTCGAATAGAGATAAAACTGGCATTTTGTGGTCAAATCTGGCAACTCTTATGTCATTTATGTTCAGTTTGGTTTGCCATTTCATCATGAACAGGTTGACAAAAGAACAACGCTTGCAAATCGTGCAAATTTATTTCGAAAATAATGGTTCAGTTCGCGAAGTTTACCGCAAGCTCCGTCCATTTTATGGTCGACATAATCGTCCATCAGAGCAATTAATTCAGTTAACCATGAGTCGTTTTCGCAATACGTTTACTCTATGTGATAATACGCATCCGCAGAGACGTCAAACAGTGCGCACCGAAGAAACAATTGCCGCTGTAGAGCAAAATGTTGAAGAGGACCCGAATGAATCGATTCGCCACCGTGCACAGCAATTGGAGCTTTGTCCATCAACTTTATGGAAGATTTTGCGCAAAGATCTTGGCTTGCGACCTTACAAGATCCAGCTTGTGCAAGAATTAAAGCCGCGAGACCATGCAATGCGTCGTGATTTTGGTGTATGGGCCGAAAATGAGATTGATCTCGATGCTGAATTTCATCGCAAAATTTTGTTCAGTGATGAGGCTCATTTTTGGTTGAATGGCTACGTCCACAAGCAAAATTGCCGCATTTGGAGTGAAGAGAATCCACATGAGATCCTTGAGACGCCATTACATCCACAAAAACTGACTGTTTGGTGTGCTCTATGGGCTGGTGGAGTCATTGGGCCATACTTCTTCCGAAATAATGCTGGAGAGTCAGTTACCGTTAATGGAGACCAGTATAGAGCCATGATAACCGACTATTTTGTTCCCGAATTGGATGGCATGAATGTGGATGAGTTGTGGTTCCAACAAGACGGCGCTACATGCCACACAGCGCACGTCACAATCGATTTATTGAAGGAAACATTCGATGAGCGCATAATTTCGCGGAATGGACCTGTCAATTGGCCACCAAGATCGTGTGATTTGACACCATTGGATTATTTTCTTTGGGGATATGTGAAGTCGCTCGTCTACGCCAACAAACCAGAAACGTTAGGGGACTTGGAGGCCAACATTCGTGGCTTTATTGCCGACATACGGCCCCATATGCTCGAAAAAGTGGTTGAAAATTGGACCTGTAGAATTGGCTTTATTCGAGCCAGCGGCGGCGGCCACATGCCCGAAATCATATTTAAACATTAATGGCATAAAATTATCTTTCCAATAAAGCCAAATTGATGGACATTAAAACGATTTTCTTGTGTTTTATTTCAATTCGAAGTTCTATCTATACCTCTAAAAAAAACACCCATGTTGACAAAAAAAAATTTGCAGATTTTCTGCGGTTCTTAAGAAAAATATTATTTTATGTATGCCCATGGAATTGAAATACATACATATCGGTAATTCCATGTCAAAACGGCCACGTTTCTGACATCACTATTTTTGAAAATTTTTTAACTCTCTGGATTGATAATTCTCCTGAAACGTATTATATCTGCATACTTTGTTTTTTAATTTTTATTTCTTTTTAAAAGATATGCACTGTAAAAAATTTCAAAATATCTTAAAAAATACAATTAGTGCATGTATTCAAACCGCTGTAACTTCGAAACCGTAAGTCGTACAGAAAAAAATCTGAAATATGCCTTAAAAATCTTGAATGAGTCTTTCTTGTGGTGTACTCTTTTTTGACTCTTTTTATGAATTTATTTTTAATTTTTTTAAGTTTAAGTTTAAGTTTTTTGTCACATTTTTCATAGTGTCCGCAGTAAATTTTTCACCTTTTGAACATAGTGTCGTTATAATACATCAATTTTTAGGGTTTGTATATACAAAATTTTAGCTTGGGATTCCAACAATTGCTATTTTTAACGAATTTTAAAAAAATGCCTGCAAAACATTGAGGCTCGAAACAAAGACTTCAAACGCTTTAGGGACGATTTCGTTCGAAAATGTAGTAGGCAGAAGGCTAATTAAGACATTTTTAATAGGTTTTTGATCACTTCCGATTTCAGATCTTTTAATATGTTCAAAAAGAAAGCTACCAAAGAAAAAATTTTAAATTTTGCCTAAAGCAACTTTGGGGCTCCTCAAATCCGCAGAAGAAGATAATACCAAATATAATATCAAAGATAATGATGATTACGAAAACAAAGAAGATGATAATGATAATGATGTTTTTGTTAATGACTCAATGTCAGATGACTAATAATATAAAAACTTAAAAAAATTTAACAACCGCTCTATATTTTTATACTGCATATGTATTTCAGTAATATTGAGAACAAAAATAAAGTTCCATTAAAGTAAATGGTTTTATGACGATTTTTATAGTTTCTAATTGTTTGTTAACTAAAAAAATATAAATTCCGTTACTGAGACGCTTGGTTGATTTGATCACACTTTTTGCTGTCAATTACCCCACAGTGTATCCCAGCAAACACAAGTCAAAGGTTTGAAAAAGTTTTTTTTTCTCAAATTTGATTTCAAATGTGATTCTCAAATCATTTTCAAATCGAGAATTAATGTTTGAATTAATATTTAAGTTTGATTTAAGGTTGATTTGAGAATGAATGTTTTTCTGAACAGTTTGAAAATCACATTTCAAACAGGTTTGAAATCAACGTTTGATATCAATTTGAGAATAAACCTTTTTCTTAATTTGAGAACGAAGTCCCCTTTTTGTTGAGAATACTATCATTCTCAAATCAATTTCAAACCGATATCACACGTTTGTCATTTGAGAAATACATTTGATATCAAATCATTCTCAAATCATTCTCAAATCATTCTCAAACCTCAATGTGTGCTGGGATGTTGCGAATGGATGGTAGTACTGATATGAGCATTAAAAAAACAAAATTATCTTTATATTCAGAAACTATTCATTTTTGTCTAAGAATCTATTGGCCTTATACGTAGGAAACTTCTCCAACTGTTACTCGAAAACGATTACAGGTAGGGAAAACACTATAATGGATTTTTCTTGATTAGGTCAAAAAATAGCCTGGACTCCAAACTTCAGGAAAAAAATTTCACCGCGTCAGGAACCGGGCCAAAATGGGTTAAGGGGGGAATTTTTTCAAAATATATTTAAATTTTTAAAACTTTAACAGTTTTTGAAAATTACTGAAATTTTTATATTGTGCTTCCTCAAGAAAAACTGAGATGTTCTTGTTTTTTCTTATTTTGATCGAAATAGAACTAAATATGTACAGTGTCGCACAATAAATTAGAACCATACTTAACAAAGCTAAATATACATTTTTTAATCATAGCAAATCCGAACTCTTGACAGAAAATTTGTTCTAAAAAACCATTCGAAATGTTTGTTGGGTATTGTTCGTACACAACTCCTAGAATAGAATAACACCCGAAAAAATAAAAAAAATCAAGAATTTTGATTGGACATAGTGTATCAACAGGAGGTGTAGGATTTGTTTTTATTTTAAATAAAACATTTGCTTAGATTTGTTTTAAACTTTTTTAGGATTATAAGTTAGACACATGGAGATTATGGTTGAAGCACAATATCTTTCAAAACTGCCAAGCGACCAGCTGTTAAATAATACGGCTTTGCAACCCTACACCTCTTGTTGATACACTCTTTAGTAGAATCATTTCGTGTTCGAACAATTTTTAACGAAATTTTTAGAGGAAGTGTTCATATTATGTTGACAATCCGTTTTTGTTATAAAGTGAATCGTTTGAGAAGTTGACAAAAAACTGTATTTTGTATGGATTTAAAATGTATAATAGACAATTTAGGAAATCCTCCCTCGTACTAAAGGGAAACTGTCAAAATTGATGCAAATAATGTTTTTCGTTGCTCGGTGCTTTTTTGAAAATTCTGAACCTTGGCTCTCTGTCGCGAGTCAATCTTGTTTATTCTACCATATTGTTGTCTGTTTTTCCATGTTTTTTGATAATTCTATCTCTTGGCTCTCGGTTGTATAGTTACTCTGCTTATTTTAGATAATATGGCCGTCAACGATAACAACTACAATTGTTTACTTTCCGGGATTTTAAAAATTAATCTTAATATAACGAATTAAAAAAACTTCTTGAGAACATGCACACTAGCCGTAAGGAGTCGGACCAAAATAGTAGGTTCAGTTGTAATTCATTTCTGTACAAACATTTTATAACACGCATAACACCATATCGTCGGTTGAAAAGAACAATGACGTACCTGCAAAAATCGTAATTGTGCAGGAGAGGCAAAAAACAAATTTTATTTACTTTGGCTTTCATGCGAATTCAACAACTACACAACTGCACTGTGGCGGCTCTGAACAAACTACAGTTCTGTGGTTTTTCTCCCAGCTACCAGTGATATTGGGGATAACAATTACCCAATAAACCGTATTTCACAAAATTTGCATTAACGTCATTGTTCTTTTCAACCGACGATTTTTCTTGTCGTGTCTTAGAAATTCTAATCCTAAATTTTGTTTGAGGAGAGAAAAACTTTGAAGAACAAAAATTGGGTAAAAAAAAAAAATGTGTCTTGGTTATGAGGTATCCTTAATATAAAATTTTTTATTATAAAATCTTGTAACTTAATATAAGACCTAGTGAGAAAAGAACTGTTATTGAGACAAGAAAAAAAAATTAAATTAAACACAAATATTTATATAGTTAATACCGAGCAAGACATCATCATCACCATCATTTTATATACTATATACAATATATAAATTATGTACGTAAAATAAGAAAAACAAAACAGGAAAAAAACCCATGTATACCAATAGGATATGACATGCTGTCAATCCTGCTCACGCACACACACAACCAACACCAACGCCCTCCACATCCCACACCCCACTCGCAAAGATGATGTTGTTGCGGCTTAAACATATTTTTAAGAGGGTGTTGGTGATCCTTAAATTGAAAGGACTTTTTGGATGCTTCACCAAAACGCAGCAATGTCAAGTAAACCAACAACAAATAAGTCAAGTACGCACAGATATATGAAGCGTTATTGTTGTTGTTATATTTATACGTGTGTATGTTGTATATTTGACGTGTGGGTGTGCGTGTGTGTGTTGACTGCATAGAACTCACTGAAGCGAGACAATCAGATTACGGAGGACATCAGAAGCACACACAAATCTATAGCAAAATGAAGCAAATCAAGTACGAAATTCTTTTTGATTTCTTATAAAATCCATACAGCAAAAAAAAAAGAAAAAATACAAAAAATCCACAAAAATAAAATCCACATAAAAAAATCTCTAAATCTAATGAATGTGTTTTTCTCTTTGTATTTCAATAAAAAGCCAAAATCCTGCGTGCGTAGAATTTAGGGCTTTTTTTCGCTCGCTTCCAATTTCAGTTATAATATTTTTCCTATTTTGATTTTATTTACATTCATCTTGTTCTTCTTCTTTTTCTTATTATATTTTTTTTCGTTCCTGGATTTTTGTAGTCGTAGGTAAAAATGTTGGCATAACCTTTGTATGAGTTGTCAATGACAGTGAAACGCTGTCACTGACAGTCAATATTTTTTTGTTAACATGACATGCGGTGGAAAAGTTATGCAACAGATTGTAAAAGATACATAAAATAATATCCGAAATAATTTAAAGAAAAATTATAACCTTGCAAAATACACTGAAATTATAAAAATAGGAATCAAATGAAAATAAATACGATAAAATGTGTTGAAAAGCATAATTTATTAAAATCGTTTTTAGTGTTCTCATATATAATGTGTTCTTTAGTTCAATTATCATAGTTAATGTTCTTTTTTAAGTATATATATATATATTATATATATCTTAGCTTAGTTTATTTCTTTAAATTTTTTTATCAATATTTGTTCAACTTGTAAATTCAGTTAACAATCTTCCACTTATATGTTAGATAATAAATTTTTAAATTGATTTTGTTGGTATTTTGAATAGTTTTGATTTTTGCTCACACTTAAATACTAAAACTTAATAGAAATTTCATTAATATATCTGTTGAATTTTTATATTTTTTTTTTGTTTCTTGTTTTTTTTTTCGCTTACATACAACTTAGTCTAATTTTGATTTGTGGATAAATGGAAAGTAAATCTTTCGCATTTGAATCCTTTTGATTTTTTGCTCAATAAAGGTACTTCTTGCAAATTATTCATGGTTGTTTGTTATTAATGTTTTATTTTTAAATTTAATTTTTCATCATTTTTCTTAAGAGTTTTCAAATTTCGTTTTCAACTGAATAAAAAAAAAAAAAAAAAAAAAATAAAAACAAAAATTAATAGAAAAGAAAATTTTAAAATTATTTGTACTCTACTGTAAAAAAATAAAACTTTGCTAGTTAAGGGGTAGTAAACAAAATTGTTCGATTTTAATACTATTAGATTCATCTGTTTTTGCTTTGACGAAAAAGCAAGTGTGAAGTATACGGCTGTATAGCACTTAGGTTAAAAAACTCTTAGAAACTTACAGCAGATATAATTTGCTAGTCAAAAAACATTGCTGGTCAAGGGAGCCAACAAAATTGTTTGATTTAATGTTATTAGATTCATCTGTTTTTGCTCTGAGGAAAAAGCAAGTGTGAACTATACGACTGTATAGCACTCAGGTTAAAAAACACTTAGAAACTTACAACGGATATAATTTAACATAGTTTTAAAACAAAACCTCCAACCTTTCTATCAAACCCAAGAGAAAATTGAAATGTTTCTTTTAAACGTATTTATTTTCAAAACATATCCTTACTAGTTCCAGAACTAATATGATAAAAGCATATTGAAAAATAAAAAGTAAATTCTTTAAATGTTCCAATAATCTCTCAAATTGACTTTTGTTCCTACCTTGTGATCAAAATATACCCAAAATATCCCATTCAAACAACCGCGCTTGAGATATTATCAAAAAATATTTTTTCCGGTTGGTACATCTGTCATCTGGTGCTCAATTATCTGTTTTAGTGCCATTGTCGGCGCTATACTGATATATTTGTGTACAAGTCAGTATATGTTATGTTGTGTTCTGCGAATTTTGGAATGTCGAATTTAGTTGAGCAAAGAGTTTGTCTGAAATTTTGTGTTTCTAACCAAATATCATTTGCGGAAGAGGCCAGTAGTGTGGTGAAATTCTGGAACCAACAACTAATGATTTCTACAACATGACAATGAACTGGCTTATGCATCTAATCTTGTACCCGATTATATAACCAAAAACAACGTTCGTACCGTTCCGCGAGCTCCGTATTTATCCGACATGGCTCCTTGTGACTTTTTCTTATTCCCGTTTTGAGACAATTGAGGCTATACAGTAGAATTCACAGAAGCTGAAGGCGATTCCAAAATCAGCCTATGAAAAGTATTTTGAAGATTGAAGAAAGTGTTGGAATATGTGTATTGCTTGTAGTGGAGATTACTTTGAAGTAAATAAAATGAATATCGATGAATAATTGAGCCGTTTCTGTTTTTTCTTCAAGAAATACGGGTAGTTTTTGATCAGAACGTATATGACATTAATTGAACCTTTTTCAAAAAACCCAAAAACTTCTTGACGACATCGAGACTTAGAATTAGCTATATTGCTTGACTTCTTAAACTTTTTTCTTGTGAAATTCCCGCAATTTACTGAGAAATTGATGATAACAAAAGAAGTGTATTGAAATTTTTAACTAAAGACCCATGATACAATTTCTCTCTAATTTTTTAGCTTGTTTACAAGTCAAAATAAACAACAACATATAAATGCCACAGTTGTCAAAATGACAAAGTTCACAGTAATGTCAAAATATAAAATATTGTTTGAAAAATTTATGCCAACGCTTGCACTCCGTCTAGTCTCCTGTTCTTAAATTTTCAACCGCTCGTTGTACTGCACTATGGATAGACTCCAATGTATAATCATCCTATCAAGGATCAATAAAAATGATTGAACAAATTTTTATAGAATGTCA
Organism: Pherbina coryleti; assembly: GCA_943735915.1. NCBI lineage: Eukaryota > Metazoa > Arthropoda > Insecta > Diptera > Sciomyzidae > Pherbina > Pherbina coryleti. The sequence continues at coordinate 109,094,413 of OX030952.1, forward strand.
TGTCATGTTTTCGAACAAGCTTGTACACAATTGACCGAGAACCGGACCTACATGCTTAACGCCGACTCCGAACGGCGATGAAGGGAATGTTCTCGTTCTCAAGAAGCTTTACATGGCATTTTGATTACTCTCTGAGGTTTGCCATTGTCTGCAGAGAGGTGGCGGCCAGAAAAAATTATTACAGAAAAATTATTTTAATTCAAATAATTTTCTGTCGCTGCTGGGGTTCGAACCTGGGTCTTCAGGTTCTTTGACATAGCGGCCACGCACTTTAACCAACTACGCCACGGCATATAGGTTACAAATTTTAAAAAAAAAATTTTTTTTTCATAGTTTTCAAATTTTGCACATATATTTATTAACATTTAACGAATACAGAAACATATTTTTCAGAATTTTTGAAGCAGTTTTTGACGTTATTTGATTTTTTTAAAAAAAATGCCAAAAAGTTTACGGTGGGCAGGATTTCACCAGTCTGGAACATCTGAGGGAAAAAAAAAACCAAATTAATTCTTGTTGAACAAAATGGCGACCGATTTTGTAACCTCGAAAATCGAGTTTTTCTTCAAATGGCCGCCATTTTGTTTTTTTCGGCAGAATAAAATTATCCTAGTTCAGGCGATAGCCACTTCAATAAGGATTAATTTATTTTTTTTCCCCCTCAGATTTTCCAGACTGGTGATATCCTGCACACCGTCAATTTTTTGGCATTTAAAAAAAATAAAATCAAATAACGTCAAAAACCACTTCAAAAATTCTGAAACATATTTTTTTGTATTCTTTAAATGTTAGTTAATATATGTGCAAAATTTAAAAACGATATCTTTTTTCCTTCTATGAAAACAAATACCCGAAAAAATTTTTTTCTAAAAATTTGTAACCAATATGTCCCCATAAAACTGTGATACAGCTATCGATTATATTTTTTTTAACTTATGATCAAGTATCATACAGGGGCTTTTTCTAGTACATCAGCATTGTTTTAAATGACCCCAAATTTTCAAGGACTTTTTTATTTCAAAAATATTTTTATATATTTCTTACATTGAATGGAATGCTTAAAATTAAAATAAGCCGTTGACTAATATTGTCCTTAAAAACTTTTTATTGAACATAACCTGCTTGCTATCTCCGGACATATTGTCGGTTGCAAAGCATGCTTAATAGTGTTTTGGCAGCAACTGGACGGATGGCAGTGTATTTATTGATAATAATAATTTAAATTGTATGACCAGAATTCCCTTTTGTAGTTCGCCAAGACATAGCCTCTGGATAAAAGCTTAGCTCCAAACTAAAATTCGAAGAAAAATGGCAGCGCTATGACATTTTATTAAGAATAACCTTAAACATGAGTTCAAAGCAGTATAACTCTGCCTATATCCCGCTGTTTCTCCTATCATTGAGCCTACGGCTTGGGTATACAATGCTAAGGTCAGTACTGGCACTTTTTCGAAGTTCACAATCAATTACGAATAATAAGATGGTAAGTCAACCATCACTCAAGAGTTCACTAGTTCATCGGGTAATTTACTACCCCAAGACGAGAACATCATCATGGTAGAGCAGACTAGTGCTTCTGGAGACTAGATAGCCTCTGTCAGTTCCGGCGCCTCGTCTAGGAAATTGTGGTAACTTTAAACTACTGCTTCCAAGATAAATACTCCTCTCCATGCTCTGAGAGGATATCATGCTCCTTATCGAAGCAAAGAGAAGAATCTATCCAAAAGTCAGCAAATATTAAGGATACTGAAGAAAAGGAAAACTTTTGTGTGAAGATGGCATCTTCAGTCAAAACTATTGAGAAAGTTGTTACCATGGACGTAAGACCCCTTTTACATTGGTCAAGACTTGAATTCAAGTCTGTGAGTTTGTAGGCAATTCGCCGCACATCGGAAGCGACGAAAGGGTAAGAGAACATTGACGCTGTACCGTCAATTTTTTGTATTCCTTTTGTGCTTTTCGCTGTTTTGACGAAATGCTTCACATTATTTTTCGTTTGCTTGCGTGCGTTTGGTGTTTTGTAGCTGAAAATTGTAAGACTGCAAACATAGTGCATGTGTATGAGAAGAGCAAACATATTAAAGCAATAAAGAACGCATCTCGTTCGCACCAGAATTCAATTCTTGACCAATGTAAAAGGTTTCGTCAAATCTAAAAGAGAACGTCAAAAAAACTTGATTTCAAGTCGACCAATGTAAAAGGGGTCTAAGCAATACGATTTTTTCATTCTCTCCCATAACGATAGCATCCCAGCAGTTATTTTGGAGTCAATTGAAAGAGTGAACTAGAAAATTAGAACCTAGAGTTTTAATTTCCGTACGTTTCTTTATTTATTTAATTTATAAGTGATCTTTTCTTCATCTATATAAATATAAAAATAGGAATTATATGAGTTTTATGTTAAAAAAAGCATATTAAATATTAATAAATAATAATTCTTTTGTGTTAACAAAAATTTCTTTAAACAGTTTCATTCCTTTCTTTTAAATTTCTGTGAAAAAAATACGTCCAGAAGATAGAACATTTCAGAAATTAGAAACACTCGTGGAACAAAGTGGTTCTAATTTGTGAGAGTCTACTGTATAACAATTATAAAAAAAGTGCTTTTTAAAAATAATTAAAAATGTTGCTAATGCAACTAGTTCAAATATAGGGAAAAAGGAGTGTTTATGGGGACAATTGTCTTTTCCTATGACATCAACTCGCAAAAAGCGTCAGTTCGTTCAATGTTAAAGGGTATTGTAGTGGAACTAGTATTGGTCCTTTTTGGAACTACTTCAGAACTATTTCAAATTTGGTCCACTTTTCTGCTGGGATGGTACAATGAAAAGAAGGTAGAAGCATTTCAGAGAGGCACATTGCCGCAACTGTCAAAACGAAATTGACAGCCCATAGAAAATCTGAAAGGCTCATATTACACGGTGTCCGTTTGCCCGTCGTACAATCGATTTTGTTGTTGCTTTCAACGTGAAACTGTCAAAAACAATTGAGAGTGTGAGAGGATGAACATTTGGAACAGCGGGCAAAATATGTTCATTCTTGCCCGGTGTCGATATACATATATATACCCGGTGTACATCGTGCAAAACAGTGTTGCTGGGTGGTGAAATTAAAGATTTGGGTGTTTAAGAACACCCAGCGCAGCGTGCAAAATGTGGAAGAGAATAAAAAATATTCATTGCACGCCGGGCAAACGGACACCGTGTAATATGAGCCAAAGCGATAATTTTTTTATTTTTTTTTTTTTTTCAGTTAAAAATTATTATTGAAAGGCAATTTTGGCTATGAGGAAGAGAGCGCAGTCCGAAATGCGTTTACCTCTCTTATTCTACCATGGACGATAGTAAACAAAACAGATCGCATGATCCGTTGTGACGGGGCGCATATTCTGAAATGAATTGCTTGCTGGTGGAAGCCCATAGGCAAAAAGGAGAAGGTAAGCAGGCCTGTATTCTCGGAAATTTTTCAAATAAATCAGATGACGAACTCTGGATTTCTATTGAGGAGTTCAAAAGATAAAAGCATCTATTATGAAACTTTTTTGGTAGCAATTTTCATTGACAAAATACTTAGTGTGCTGCCTTCAAAGCACTCTTCAGCGCCACAGGCGTTTCACAAATCGAAAAAGGCCTGTAAATTCTAAGATACTTATGTTGTTTGAAAATGCTTTGATATAATGCTGAATGAATTGACTTATTGACAAAATTTTTTAAATTAAAGTATTATTTTTTTTTTCGTTTTATTTTGCCAAATGAAACACGTTTACGCAAAGTTATTTACGACATAAGCATCGCAGATATTGCGTTAAGCTTAAAAATGTTTGTATCTCAATGTTCATATGAAAAAGTTTTGACGTTTCGTTATTTGATACGAAATATGTATTTACGAAGTGACATGAAGCACCTTATTTATTTTAATATTCTGCCGACATAAGGAAGAGTGCTGCATCTACATATTTCAATATTCTGGGATGAACGACTTACGGTAATTTATCAAAAATTCACTGACTAGGGTTTGGATGGTTATAAATATTTGGTTCTTCAGGATAGTTAGGTCCAGTTTTTTTTTAACATTAACGATATTTTACCGATTTTGTTAAAAATACAAAAATTGTTGAACAAACAGTGTAGATGGCGCTTTTTTGATTGTTTTATCACAAATGGTTCTAAAAGCGGTATCTACATTAATTCTACGTTTTATTAGGTAAAACTACGTTTTGGAAATTACTGTCCTTTGGTGACGTTAAGGTAAAGCAGAACTCTATCCTCTGTAAAGATTTGAAGATTGTTGATATTGTCTATCTGTAGATACCAGTTTTTTTTTCTGTTTATGTAGATACATACTACGTTTTTGCTTGAATGATTGCTTTAATTTGTGAAGATATGGCACTTCAGGTTAAAATATTAAGCAATTGAGAAAAAAATTCGTAATTTTTATTTTATTTTCTTGAAGATAAAAGAAATATGGTTAAGTAAAAGCAATAAAACTGATTTTGTTTTTTAATGCTAGACGCGCACTCTTCCTTATGACGGCAGTATTGCTTTTTAGTGTATTTTAAATTTTCTATTTTTTTTTAGAAACACTAAAAAAATTCTAATCGAGACTTTTCTTTTTGATACATGCAGAGAGATGTGACCCCTTAATTGAGATGATGAAAAACTATCCTTAAAATTGATCTATTGTGTCTGTCTAAACGAAGGCTGAGTTTAGAGATGCCTCCAATTTTTCGATAGAGTACCTTAAGGCAATGAAATTCGCATCCATTTTAACAGATGCTTTTTTTAAAAATGTTGAATGAATAAAAAAAAAAATAAACAAAATGTTAAAAGTCTACTTGGGTCCAAAAAACAAAACAAAAAATTATTTCTTCTAACATTCTAAAATTAAAACTTTTATTAGCTTTTACTATTGATTTAAGGTTCACCAAAGGACCTATACCTATACTCAAAAACGATAGTGATTTTAAAAATATTTAAAAAGATTATAAAAATTAAATTTAAAAATAAAAAATAATAAAAAAAGTGGAAAATTTAATTTTAATTTAATTTTTTTTTTTTTTTTTTTTTTTTTTTTGTGTGAAAAACAAAAATTGGAACGATTTCTTGTAAAATCGGAGTTAGTATCGTAGTTTTACAAAAATATCTATAAAACTCTTGTACTATTCACCACCCAAAGAACATAAAATTCTTCCAAATACATTAAAAGCCAGACTTACTGCATTGCTTATTGATTTTGGGATATTGCAACCGCCCTTAAAATATTTAATTTCATTGCATATTGAAAACTGTCAAATTGTGGCATGCAAAATTTCCACTTTTTTCTTTCCATTTTTCACAAAAATGTCATTAAAATAATGATGTAACGCTCGAATTTGCATGCAAAGAATGCAATATCTATGAAATACAGCAGGATATGCAGATGACGTGTACTTAAATTTTGCACAGGCAGCGGAAATACGAAACTCAAAGTAATAAAATTACCCTGGCAAACAAGAAAAAAAAAACAACTATTCTCAAACGAGAAAGTAGCTGTTGCGAATTTTTATTGTCTCAAATGGCAGGGTGAGATTGCCGGGCAGCTTGGCTGCTGAGGGGTAAAAACTAAATTGCATTTTTCACATTTTTCAGCAGAAATTTCTTATTTACTTGCGACAAAATCACATTTTTAAACATGCAAATGCAGCAGGGGCAAAAAATGCACCCCTATGTGTGGAAAAATTGAGCTACGGTGGCTTATTGCATGTGTGTTTGTGTGGCAGTCTTTACAAATCAGTTCTATAAAATTAAGGATTTAAATGCACAAAAACTGTTACAAAAAGTTTGTAGAAAACAAAAAAAAAAACAACAATAATAATAATAGCAATAAATTGGGATAAACTCACGAAAGAAGTTCGCTTAACGACAACAACCACTATAAAAAAAAATTCTACACAGTGCAACTTGTAAGAAAGACAAAGCATACACTTAGGGTGTATTTCAACATTTTCCCCTCAATATTATAGATTTTTATAATTGTGCCAGCAAATCTAGATATTATAATCGAAAGCAACAAAAACTATAGAAAAAAAAATATGCATATCGCCCTATGAATAACAACAACGAAAAAAGTAGCCAACATCATCATCTTGTCGGGTATCAAATGTCCTTGACGTGCTATCTCGCTATCAAAATCGATATCAGTGGAAGAAAAAACAAAAAAAAAAAAAGAAAAAAATTTGCATGACCGCGTTAATGGCACGACACGTGACTGCAACGTGCGCTACTCTGATAAACATTCGTACACATTTTTCCCAAAATATAATTCCAAAAATGTCCTTGCCAATCATGTAAATGTAACCATAACGCTCGGACACTCATCTCTTACTCATTCATAGCAGCGACATTGATTATTTTAATGACCATAACGTCAGAGAAATCAACTTGAACGCTACTTTATAAGCCATCGATTTTAACATCAAGGTATTGATTTTAATATCATGAATAATGATGTGTTTTCTTTTTGTTTTTTTTAATTAGGTTGTGAGGTTCTTTTTTAGGGCTCTAAACTTTGCAACCAGCAGCTGCAGTTTTTTTTTTTATTATTTTATTTATTTTTTTAAATTATCCTCATTCAAGCGCTAGATTTGAATAGAGATTCATTTGACCGTGCTGAGTTTTGATGAAAATGCACACGCGCGTATCCAAATTCAAGGGTGGCCCTCCTTTTCGTTTGTGACCAAGGTTATTTTATTTTTTATAGGGGAATTTTGTGGTGCAGATGCATTTTTTTCATTTTTTTTTTTTTTTCAACAAACATTGTTATCACAGCGGGTAGCTGTTGTCGTGGAGTTTATGATTTGTTAGTTGGTAAAAAATAAAATTCTCTACGGATTAAGAACTATTGGCATGAGGGTGTACAAAGCAAAAATTCAAGCATCTGTATTGTATTGAAATTGAAACTGAAACAAAATTAAACAAAAATAATTTTAAAACTTGCACTAGCCTAAAGAAGATGAAGAAAAATAACACCCATTGCTTGACGTTTTAATAGATTCTGGAAATTATTTTTCTAGCACCGTTTGAGACATCACCAAAACAAAGTTTATCACGGTTTTTGAATGCATCGGTTTATTCTTTCGTCGAAAATCGTTGTTCACGCAGTTTGTCCAATAGTCTTAGAGCCCTATTCTGGCATAATCGTCACAATCAATTGATACTGTAAAATTGTGATCATTTTGATTCGGTCTCTATTGATTCGTATTCAGGTTGAACTGTCACAAGCAAAAAGCTTTAAAAATTTCACCACATATTGTTGTTAAGCTTTTTGAATTGGTCCCCTTCTTTTTATATCAACTTGCTCATCAGTTGTCACTGGAAAATAAATGCTCATGGAAGTCGAAAAATGATTGCCGACATAGTTAAGATAAGAGCCATTAGCATAGAATTAAATAGTTGCCAAAAACCTCAAGGCAAATGGTATGGACGACCTTGGCTCATTATCACGGTTGGAGTTCCTCAATTATATTCCAAACACACTGTATTCGGCAGTCGAAATGAATTTGCAAAAAGGATTTCGGTGTCCTAGAAGCCGTCTTCTTAAGATATTCCCTTCTTTTTGTTATTAATGTTTTTTATAAAATTTTATTTGTATGCATTTTTCGCTGTGACCTTCTTAGCTGCTTGTCACTATTTTGATCACTATTGATACAAAAAGAGCTTTTTAAAAGTGCTCAGAATAGGAATTTGTATCAATTGTGACTTCTGTATCAATTGATACTGAGGTGGCTTTTGTGACTTTGTTAGAATAGAGCTGTTAATGAAGAATAATTCGTCGGCGCTTATTTGTTTTCCTTATTTCACGTTATATAACTTATTTTTATATGTGTCTCAAGTGGTACTCTGGCAAAAATTGAAAATTTGTTGTCTTCTTTTCAAAATGAAAAATTCGGTCTTTATATTTATTCCCGAAATATATGTAGCAACCCTCGTACTTGAAAAATAAAATTGTAAGCCTGTTTCCCCTGCAATAAGCTATAATTTTTCATGATTTGGCCTTATTTCATATTTTTAATATATTTTGATATTTTTGAATTCGAAATGCTTTTTATTTCTCTCAAAATATGGTCCGAATATATAAATCCACTTGGAAAATAAAAAAATATAGATTTACTGGCAGGTGGCGGTCCACGTTGGGCAAAATAGAGCTAAACTCTCGCATTAGGGGTTATTCGAAAGTTACGGGGTTTCAATTTTTTCTATTCTTTTTGTAATCTAGACACATTTCTTATGCAGAAAATGAGTTTTGTTTGTTAAATTATCGTATGATGTAGTTTCCACGGTCAACTAGAGATGGTACTTTTTTACAAAAATGTTTGCTTATTTTATTTTGATATGACACCACTCAATAAAATTGCCTATAAAATTATAAAGCAACTTGAATGAAACTTTACCCAATGAAAGCTAATTTATAGGGAATTAGTTGTGACCTTTTTTTTTTTTTTTAGAGTTGCTGTTCTTAGGACAGTGATGCATGTTTGAATTTGTGCGTTTTTTGTGTTTTTTTCCTGAAAATTTGTAATTTTTAATAAGCTGTAGTTTTTTAAATCCACTCAAATTCACGAAAAATTTGAGACTACATTTCAAACTTTCCTCTTTCTGGTGGTACCAAATTTTTTTGCGACTACTTGCGCCTTTTCGAGTATTTGAGCTTTAAACTATGACTATACTACCGAGTATGCACTGAAGCTGAAGCGTTCGATTAGCCGCTATAGTTAAAACACTATTCAAATTTTGCCATATAGGTATAAAACTTGGGAACAAAATGTTTGCCAAAAAAAGGGGAGTGGTCCGCCCTTTTTCCCTTTTTTAAGTGAACAAGCTATAAAATTAGTTTTATTCAACATAAGGAAAAATATTTGATATATGGTAAAAAAAAAACATTAAAACTAGTTCGTGTGAAAAAGTGGGAGTGGCTAACTCAAGACTATGACTTATTAGTATTACAAAATTGTGGTGTATAAGTTGTTAAAATTGGGTAAAAAGGGTTAAAAGCAGGTAATTGGATAGTTGAAAGAATTTTTATAAATCAAAATTTCTCTAATTGTTTTTGAATACCTTTATAAATGTGTGGAGTTAATTTTCAGGATGAATAAATTAGGAAAGCGACATGATTTTTTTCAAGTGGGTACAATTTTATTACCATATTTATTAAGTTAAGGCTGTGAATTACTTTTAACTAATACCTAGAATATACATTCTGGGAGTTTGTTATTTGGTCGTTAAAGGGTTAAACACATTTTCTTTAGGTGAGAACAATTTTGAACACATTTGAGCTTGAGTCGAAAATGAAGAGAAGTAATCTCATGGTTCTTTCAAGTCATCTTTTCTTTCTTTTTGCAAAAGAAGAAAATTGCATAAAAACAAACAAAACCTTAAAGGGTTAATGAGGAATTTTTATCAAGTTGTTAATAAAAATTCATTAAAATATATTTTGAGGATTCAAAATTAGTTTCTTAAAAAAAAAAATTTGTATGCTTTAAGGCATGTAAACAGTTTAAACTTCCAAATGTAGGGTACTAAAATTTAAAAGCGAAAAAAAGTGAAAAGGTACTGCCCACTATTCTTTGATGCTTTCTAAAGAAAATATCAAAAATTGGTGCTTCTACGCCTAACCGTTTAGACGTTACATTTTTTTTTTTAAGCAATGCGAGCGTTTTTCTCATATTTTTCCCAACGTGCGGCCTTGGCCGAGTGCGTTAAACAGGTTCGAATCCCAGCTGAAACAACAGAAAGTTTTTCAATTAAAATGAATTTTTCCGATCGGCTTGCCTGTTTAAAATCAATCAATTCATCTTGTCAACACTTTGTCATTGAATTGTAGAACTTAACAAAATGACTTTATTATGAATTTAGATTTATTTAAAATCAAGTGATATCATTGACAATTGCTATGAACCGACCCATATTTCAAACCAATTGAAAATAAGTCATAACTAAAAAATAAGTGTAAAAACTAAATCATAACAATTCTCCCACATTTGTACGCTACACAAACTAAAAAATTATTTATAATGAACAAAGAAATAACAATAACCGAAACCATATCATTAAAGTACCATCAGTATTTCCTTTAAAACTGCTCATTGAAACCTCAGCTCAACCCGTATTTCGAAAATGACTTTTTTATTGCTTGCTAGGGGAGGGAGGGAAACAAGGAAACAATATTTAATTGACCGTAACTGAGAATTGCAAAAGATCTTGAGAACACGAGGTAACATCAAGTAGAGACTTGAAGAAACCGAGCTAAATGTAAGGGTAAAAAACCAAGTACTGTAAATGAATACATACCTTCTGCAAAGGGGGAACATTTTATATATAGTACAACAATAGCCATAAAAAAAGAAAAGCCAGCACTAAGTGTGAACCACACGCGCCCTTGAAATGGTGTCAGTTTTCAAATTTAAAATGAAATTGAAATAAATTCGAACATAAGTAATAATGTCAATAGGGTGTTACACATTGATAAGATTGGAACAACAATAATTGGGACAATCGCGTGTGTTCCTTTTTATTTTTTTTTTTTTTTTCATTTGTATATTGTATTGAAGTAGAGTACAAATAATTGAAGCAAAAGAAAAAATTGTAACAGTATAAAAGATGAGAAAAAGTTGCCGCATTTATAATGATAAACTGAAAAGTTAAAAAAAAGAAAATAAAGAGAAAATCATAAAAAAACCACAAAATTATAATGTTTTTATTAAATTTTATTAAATGTTTCTTATTTTTAAGTTATTTTTTATTTATTTTCATATACTTAACAAACTTAAAGTAAGATTAAGAAATAATTCATTGAAAATAACAAACAGTAATTGCTACAAGGCACACAGCTTTTTAAAATATTTTAAAATTTGGAAATAGCAATTACTGTAGCATCTATTGCAATGTTATGTGTATGTTTGCTAGTTTTTTTTTTAGCTGCAAGGCTTGCAAATAGTCACTTTGAAAGGTTAAAGAAAAGAAAGTAGCTTTGTATATTTCACAACAACAACATGTTAAAAAACACCTTATACTAAAAAATTTACAACAACATGTTGTGTGCGTGTGGCGGTTAGCAAGTTAGTTAATTAAGTTTTAAATGTTTAAAAAAAAAGCTATAATATTTCGTTTTAATTTTTGAAATCTAAAGTGTCTGCCTTTATAAATGGTCAGCTGGCAGTTAAAACAAAAAAAAACCTTCGCTGAATAGCGTCCCAGAGATGATTTCTCCAAAAATTTATTTTACTTACAATGTTGATTGATCACAATTTTCAACTTTGTGTCAGTTCCAGAGAAAAGCGATAATGAAAAACGTAATTTTGCTTTTGATTTACAAAAACACGCTAAACTGAGCTTCGAATGAGACCTCAATTGGGCTGTTAGCTATTATATGTAATTCGTTACAGTCAATTATGCCGATCAACACAGCGAAGGTTTTTTTTCGAATTTTTTCAAAACTTAAAGAACAAACCACATTTATGCTTGTTTGTGTAGGTTTGAAACTGCTATTGAATAATTTACCTGATTATGGCTTGTTTCAAAGTTCCTTTTTGCAAGACTTGAGTTTCGTCGTTCGTTAGTTTTCTGGGAAATTCACGCTAGGCGCTTTATTTCGCAAACAACTTTTCGTTATGTCTTTTGATAAATATTTTGACTAGTTTTATTATTTTATGTTATGTTTTTTCTTTCATTTTTGATTAATTCTATTCTAATAGTCTTTTATTTGGTTAGACTAGTATAGTTTTATTATTGTTGTTGCTTTGGAATGTTTTTTTGAAGCCTTTTTTCTTTGACTAGTTTATGTTTAAAGTAGAAATGCGACTATATAGCTTAAAAATATAGCGTAATTAAGTCAATAAATAAGAAATGATTGAAGTTGACTAAATAAGATTAAAATTAAAATTCTAAAAACAATACAAATAAAGATATAGTATAAAAGTGTTCTTATCTTGTTTTTACTAAATGGAAATGGTTGTGGCTGAGTTTGAGGTAACTTCTACTTGTTTCAATTTATTGGATTTAATTTATTGTTTTTTAGTCATATGAGGTAGAGTTCGCTTTGTTTTTAATTAATCGTTACTTGTTTAAATAAATTTGACTACCCATATTATTTTTTACGTATTTTAAATTTTGGTTTTCTTTTTTTATTTTAAAATATTTAATGTTACTTTAATTGATAGTACAAAACTGTTGTTAAGTTGTACTTTTGCCCTGAGATAGTTTTTATTTTATTATATTTTTTTTTTTTTTAACAAACCAAATTTTGCTCTAGACAAATTAAGCTTTTTGTCAAGCGCAGTGTTTTTTTTTCTTTTTGGCATTTTGAAAGAACTAAAATCTTATGTTAAGGTTTTAACTTTAAACTGATTTAAGACCTTTAAAAACTCTAGCTACACGGCAACTATTTGGATTTTCTCCAACTAGATTAGCTAATATTTCACTTAGCTATCCTTAGTTTTTGTTTTTTTTTTTTTAATGAAAAAAAAAATATTTTTTGAGCAAATCTTTTTCAATAGTTTTGATTTTGTCTTTTGTTGTTATTTTGATTTTGTTGCATTTACAAGAGATACCAACTCAAAAGAGTGACATGCGTTTTGCGGGTCTTGAAAACTTTCTTTCAATTATTGAAGTTTATCGCTTGTTGTTCTTCTTGTATTTGGTTCTTTTATAATTTCACTACGTTTTCTAAGTTAATATAAAGTGGAATAAATGAAATTTATAGGTATACTGCGATAACTCTCGACTAATAAAGTTATTTTCGCTTTATGTTTTTGGTTTTTTTTTTTTTTTAACTTGATTTAGGAAGTGATCCTAAAGATCACTTTAGGAACTTTTGTTCTTAAATTATTAGAATAGTAATATTTTCATGCAGTTTGTTCCGTCATTTTTGTATTTTAATGGAAATGTATATATGCTACCGTGTGATCAATATGTGCTATCATGTGTAGCATTAACAACGAATATTATTTCAATGGTATTAATTTTATGAGTTTGCAGAGGCATTTTTTAGGAAATTCGATAACGGTTCTATAATTAAATCCAACATGGCAATCTGCCGTAGAGATAAGCACGGTGTGTCAAAGAATATCCCAGACAGGCTCTAGAAAACAGAATTAAAACACGATTTGTCTTAATTTTTTGGTGTTTTTATTCAAAGTACTCTCCTCCCGAAGGATCTCACTCTTCCATTCGATACCAAACGAGGTTTCAGACAAGGTGATTCCTTATCGTGCGACTTTTTCAACCTAATATGGAGAATATCATCCGAGCTGCTGATTTGAGACGCTGTGGCACTATATTCTACAAAAGTATTATGCTGCTGGCGTATGCTGATGATATCGATATCTTTGACCATAATACGCGCGAAGTCAGTGCAGCATTCTCCAGATTAGCGAAAGAGTCGAGTCGAATGGGTCTTGCAGTGAACGCAGATAAGACGAAATACCTAGTGTCAACAAACAAACAGTCCCAGCGTCTTGGAAACCACGTCACTGTTGACAACATCTCCTTCGAGGTTGTTAAGGACTTCGTCTACTTGGGATCCAGTATTAACTCTTTCAACGATGTCAGTATTGAGATAAAACGAAGGATAACTCTTGCCAACAGGTGTTACTTTGGGCTGAGTAGGCAATTGAGAAGCAGAGCCCTCGCTCGACGAACAAAACTCACGCTCTATATGTCATGCCCGTCCTATTATATGCAGCACAAACCTGGACGTTGAGCAGTTCTGATGAAAAGACTTTGGGAGCCTTCGAGAGAAAGATCCTTCGTAAAATCTTCGATCCAATCTGCGTCAATGGCGAGTACCGAATTGCGGCTAGCGTCTCCGCTGGCTAGGTCATGTTGAGCGAATGGAAAACGACGCTCCAGCGAAAAAATATTCGATTCGGTGCCCGGTGGTGGTCAACGCAGAAGAGGACGCCCACATCTTCGTTAGAAGGATCAGGTGTTGGATAACCTGATCACGCTTGGTGTTTCCAACTGGTGTTTCCAGCAAGCGCAAAACAGAAATGGCTAGCGCAATTTCTTATACGAGGCCAAAACCGACCTACGGTTGTAAGCGTCAGATAAGTAAGTAAGTATGCTCCTCCCGATTCAATACGCACGATTCAATAGTGATTCAAAAGCCTACTATAGTTCATTTTGCGCGATTGTCTTCAATGGCTCTGTCGTAGCACTTTTAATGTCGCTAAAAAAACTTAATTTTCAATTTCGGGAACAAAGAGAAGTTGCAAAGTGCCAAATCAGGCGAATGCGGCGGATGATTTAACATGCACATTTTATTTCGAGCCGAAAATTGACAAATCATTCAATTTGTGTGGAATAAATTTTGCACAAACTTCTGCTTTGCCCAAATCCTCCTTAAGAATAAGTCGAATAGTCTCTTTTTTGATGTTTAAGGCCTCTTTCATAATTCTCACTGAAGCATTGCGGTCTTCTGCAATAAAGTCACGTACTTTTTGGATCATTTCAGACGTTCCAACTGAAATTGGCCTTCCTGTGTGTTTGTCATTCTTCAGCGTCTCTCTACGGTCCAAAAAACGTTTTTGCTACTCAAAAATGGCTGCCTTACTTAAACAATCATCACCGTACACTTGTTGTCGAAATCGAAATGTTTCTGATGCATTTTCACTAAGTTTTGAATGGAATTTAATGACAGCTACAACACGGGCGGACACTGGAAGCAATACCGCAAATTGAGCTAGAGCAGGCATTTGAATCACTATTGAATCGCTGTAGCAAGTGTATTGAATCGGGAGGAGAATATTTTGAATAAAAACACCGAAAAATAAAAAGAAATCAAGGGTATTCACAATGTGATGTATTTAGTCCTGTATTCTGTATCTATGGTAAATATGGTTTCTGTGGTTAATTACACAAACAAAATGTAAGCAACTAAAAAATACCATACTTACCACAAATGCAACACTGTAAATCGTTGTATTTATGATGTATTTGTGGTAATTGCTTGTCAAAAACATAAAATGGAAAATTTAGTGCGGGCTGTAAGTAAAGTTATCTGCATTGACTTATTTTAACAATATTATAGGATGAATTGAACATGAAAAATAAAATAAAAAAAATTAAGAAACTCAATAAGAAGTGAACCAGACGAAGTCGAAATTATCCTTCAATTTCTTTTGAAGCACCCGAAATTTTTCGGAATCTTGGTGGTTTTATAACAAATGTTAGCAAAATCAGGTGATTTTAAATAATTAACAAATTAACAAAAGGTATGTTCACGATCTTATTCTTACTGTTGTAAATTTTTAACATATTTACAACAAATACATCACATTGTGAATACCCCTATTATGTTTTCTAGAGTCTGTCTGGGATATTATTTGATTCACTGTGTGAAAGCATATTCTAATAGAACCTCTACAGGTTACCAGACAAATAACGATTTTCTGCTAGAAATAAGCGGGCTGGTATGTTGGAAAAGAAAAATAAAACTACTAACGTTTTTTAAATTCGTAAATACGTGAATTTCTTTCCATTTCTCCACGGCATATTACAGCACAACTTACACGAATTACAGCACACTCCGAATATTTTATATTTAATTCATACCAAAAAAGCATCAGTTCATAAAAATCATACCATTATAAAAAAATTAATTTTTCAATGTGGCACATGGTAGCACACGCTGAGCACATTGCCGCACATGCATATTTTAATGATAAATCAAAAATGGCGGAGCTAATTTTGAATGCATATAAAATAATAATAGCTGATTTTTCGTTGCCAGTTTGCAATAGTTTTTGATTTTTCTATTCTTTTTAGCAAGCAGCGCAGATTTTCACAAAACTCATAACTCATTAACTCGCACTCAGTCTTTGGAATTCTACTATTTTTAATTGATGGATCTTATAAAAATACAAAATACGGAGAAAGAAAATTTGTGTTGTTTTGCTTTTTTCGTGTTAAACTGGCAACATTCTTTTTTGATATAACCTGCGCTTTTTGGTTACCCTAGGCTGGAGTTAGTGTAAAGGACACCGTAAGCGGACCTGAGATACGTTCTCTGACTGGCAAATAAATAATAGCGGGCACAAACCTGTTAGTGCTGCGCTCACCATCAACACCTTCAGCATTACCTATATTACCTGCATCATTGACCTGAGCTGTGGTATGTTCCTCCATGATGAAGGCCTGCATTTCCTGAGTGACACCTTCAGTCGCCTGCTGTCCCTGTTGCTGATGTGGCACCGCGTAACAAGCTGGTTTGCCACAGCTTTGAGCGATCTGTTTAATAATATCCTGCGTTGGCAAAACATTGAAGCTCGGTGGCGTCATTGCAATGGGTGAGGTGGCTGCAGAACGCGCCTGTGGCTCATTGGAACCGTTACTCGCTGTATTTGCCACTGCTATGGGCGTCGCTGTGCGTTTTGAGAGATCCGTAGCCTCAAAACTTACGCTTTCCACACTCGTTTCTCTTGGAAGTTTTTTTGTAATTTGCTCTGACTGCGGCGAAATGGTAGACTGCTCGATCTTGACGATATCTGACTTTGTTGCAAAAGTTGTTGAGGGTAGACTTTCATCATTTGAGGCTGCCTGCTGCTGCTGGTGTTCGGGTGTAGGTGAAACGCTCCCGCTAGCCGTTGTATTGAGTATGGAATGTGAGCGCTCGTGGATGAACAGGAATGCATAGTAGGGTGTGGTAAAGGTGCACATGGAGCACTGATATTCCTTGAAACGTGGCGACTGTAATGCCTGATCGGCTACGGAGCCAAACATCCCGGGAAAAGCCGATTTGGGAATGTTGCCAAGCAAATGCTGGGAGTTAAGTGACTGCAGCGCCTGAGCAAGATTAACCGGGCTCGTGCCTGTCAAGTTAACGCCAGCCGCAGTTCCGTTCGGTATTTTAAGCGATGGACTCGAGGGCTTGCTTATGTTCCCATATTGCAAGTCCAGCTCGCGCAATTTTTCAGCTCCTGCGGCTCCGTGATCGCTCATAAGGTGCGCGCGTAGCCATTTTGGGCTACGGAAGCGACGACTGCACAACGGACAAGCTTCATTATAATGCTGTTGCAGGTAGCGTGCATCGGCAGGTTCAGCTTTGGGTGCATCACTGCCGCCAAATGGACTCATAGTCAAGCCACGTGCCAACTCGCTCTCCATTAACTGCTGCTGATGTTGCTGCTGTTGTTGTTGTTGCTGCTGCTGCTGTTGTTGCTGCTGCGCTTCATAGCCGAGCCCATTTTGACGTGGCTGCGGCAGTGGTGCTCCTTCTTCTATAATACCGTGCGTATTGTGCTTGTGTACACGCAAGAAGTATTTGCTGCAAAGCTCCTTGTTGCAGATGTTGCAAACAACGCCGCCTATTTGAGCACCATTCTCTATTTCAATGCCATGCATGCGTTGCATGTGCGTCTTCATAAAGTATTTGTTACAGAGCTCTTTGTTGCAGATCTCGCAGTAGCTACTAGTGGGCGTCATGGTGTAAGGTGGGCGTGAGCCAGCACCTGCCTGCGTAATGGGCCGTTCGGGCGTGACAAAGCCGTCACGCAGTGGACTGCCTGGCAGCAGATGCACCTCGGCGATATGTTGCTTGAATTCTTGCGTTGTTGCAAACTCACGATCGCACTGTATGCAGCGCAAGTCACCGGGGTTAGGTGGCATGCCGCCATGTGGTGAGCTTGTTGGCGATAATTTCAAAGCTTGTTGCTGCTGTTGCTGTAAAAGATGCTGTTGAAAGCTAAATGCAGAAGCATTGGTTTCCGTTGGCATGCCAGGTGGCACAGCATGCTCGGTCATCAAGTGTGCATGCAGCGAATACTGATTCTCCATTTCCTTGCCGCACAGGTGACAAGCAACTGGTCGCTTGCCGTTAAGATCGTTGAGCTGCTGTATCATGGATTGCAGTTTCTGTAGATTCTGTAAACCAACAGCGGCATCTGGACTGCCAGCGGGTAAATTAAAAGCATTTGTTAAAGAGTCTTGCAGCATTTTTTGTGGTTCCGGCGAGGTGGAGCTGCTTGTTATTTGCTGCTGCTGACGTCGGGGTTCTTCAGCGCGTAGATTTTCCGATTTATTCTCCTGATTCTCAAGACTATCGTGTGCATGTTGCTCGTCTTCTTCGGGTGCCTCTAACTTAACGCGTTTGGCCATTTGTTGTGTCGCATCCGAATCGAGTTGCTTAGTGGCTGCTGCTGCTGCAAGCATGCCACGTGCAGCCAGAACTCTTGACTCCTGATTGGCCATCATAAGATTCAACGGCATGCCGGATGGCATAGCTGGCATGTTTATGAAGGGCCACGCTGGCGACTGCATTTTCTGTGCCAATATCTCCTCCTTGACTTCTTCGGGTGGCACAAAAATACCGTGTCGTTTCCATTTATGCGTGCGCAAGAAATACTTGTTGCAGTATTCCTTGCAGCAAAGCTCACAGAAAGCTTCGGGATTGACCACGCCGAGCCGCTTTAGCTTATCGTGCGAAAAGTTAGCATCGCGTGCCTGTTGTTGTGACTGCGGCGAAAGTTTGCGTGGTTGAGGAGTGAACGATACTTCTTCCTGCTCCAGCGTAAAATCTTGTCGAAAACCTTCCGGCATTTGAAAGATTTTGGTAGCAGCATCGGTAGTTTTTGGACTTTCAGGCTTTTGTGTTGTTGCTGCTGCTGGTTCGGGCTTGCAAAGTTGCTCGTTGGGACTGGTTCGCTGCTCGTGCGCTTTGGCGCGATGACGACGCATTGCAAAAACGTTGGTGAAACGCTTGGAACAAATCTCACAAAAAATTGGTGGTGGAGCAGGCGGCGTTATTTGTGGCTGCTGCTGCTGTTGCTGTGGAATATTTAATTGTGCCTGTGTTGCTTGTTGTGTTATTTGTTGCTGTAGGAAATGTTGCTGTTGCTTAGCTTGAGCCTCAGCTGCAGCCTGCATTTGTTGTTGTTGATCCAGACTCTTTTGCTGCTGCTGTTGTAGCTGTTGTTGTTGCTGCACCAGCTGATGCTGCTGCTGCATTTGTAGTTGGAACATTTGACTCATTGAATTGCTACCGGATGACTCAGTTGAGCTATTTGCTGGGTCGTATATCCCATGTTTGTTGGCCTTGTGTGTCTTTAGAAAGTACTTGTTGCAAAATTCTTTGTTGCACAGATCGCAGTAAGCTTCGGGGTTGAAAATGCGCAACGGCGGCCGATTGAGACCATCAACTCCTGGAAATCCGGGCAGTCCACCGAGTAGTGGCAAGTAGCCGCTAGCGGAAAGAGCAGCAGCAGCGGCTGCTTCTGGGGGAAAGTGTGGGAAGCCCATGCTACCAGGCATTTGACTGAGCCACTGCTGTTGATCCTTGCCATTTGGTAGCATCGGTTGAGGTTCATTGACACTTGGCGCAGCGGGCTGAGGTGATTGGCTATCGTAGTCTGGGCGCTCCATTTTCACCTTTACTGAGGCGAGTATATCGTATGGCGTCAACTGATCTCTGTTACTTGCAACATCGTGCTGACTGGCCGCATTATCGGCTGCGTGTTCGGCCAACATATGTAGGCTAAGCTTGAACTCGGTTTCAAAGTTTTCACCACACTCTTTACAGTAAGTTTGATAAGGATTTTCCATGCTTTCTGTTTCTAGCTGTGGCGTCTGCGCATCTTTGGCTTGTGCATCATTGTGCTGCAGATCGTTTGAGGTTGCTATGCTGTGATCAGCGACGGGTTCGTTGCTTTCTTCCTTTGTATTGATGAGCGTAGCTGTTGATATGTTGTTTAATTGTTGTTGCTGTTGTTGTTGTTGCTGTTGTTGCTGCTGTTGTTGCTGTTGTTGCTGTTGTTGCTGTTGCTGTTGTTGTTGCTGTTGTTGTTGCTGTTGATGTTGTTGTTGCTGCAGCATTTCAAATGTTTCCTTTAATTGCTCCATCGACTTCGGCAGAAACATTTTCGACAACTTCTCTTCATAGTCAATGGTGCCCTCGTCCAAGTTTGTGCCTTCCAGCAGCAGCAGCTCAGTACTACTTACTTCTTCAGTACCACTCCCCGCTTCTGTTGCTGTTCCTATTTCCATTGCCGACCCAATTGCGCCTACATTATCCGCCGCAACTGCTGCATCGCCTGTTAAATTGAGTCCGCCCAAACGTATAGGATTGTTTTGTTTACGCCGCTTTTTAGCTGCATCATTGATGGCTTCTAACAGCTGCAGCTGCATAGCTGCATTAGCCGCGGCGGCAACAGCAGCAATTGCTGCGTTAGCACTCTGTGTCGTGGTATCCGCATCACTGGTTGCCGTTGTTGCTTTTGCTGCATTTGTACTGCTTCCCATATTCGCGGATGTTGCTGGCTCCTGGTATTGTTGTTGTTGATGTTGTTGTGGTTGTGTTTGTTGTTGATGTTGCTGTTGACTAGGCACATCCACTAAAACATCAGCAATCAAACGTTTCGATTTTTTGGCTGCTGATGCTGCTTCGCTGGAATCTGGTGAATGTGTATTGCTGGAGTTTCTACGGTTCCTGTGATTGTTGTTGTTGTTGTTGTTGTTATGGTTTATGGATGAATTTGATACGTCGGAGAGTGCGGTATCCTCACTACTTAAATCTGGCGGTGGGGTTGCATAAATAGACGCAGCCATGTTTATTATAACTGCAGAAGAAAAAATAAAATTGAAATTACTAACCACTTAACAGGAAACATTTTTAAAATTATATAGCAAGTATGTTTTAAATGTTTTGATCATATTTAGGTTTAAAATCTCCGTTTTAAAAAAATCGATATATTTTTTTAAAAATATTTGTAAAGAAACCATTTTCAAAATACTTTTCTATCATTGCTCCAGTGGGTTCCAAAAAATGGAGTATATAACATATATACATATGTTTTTTTTTTTCTTTTGTTTTGTGTAAGGAAAGTTTGCGTTGAATAAAGGTATTGTTCGAAACATTAAAAAATTTCAATGGATTTAAGAATAGAATCCATTCCATTCTGATGTTTGTGTTTGATTTTAACAGGGTTTTTCTTTAAGAAGACGTACAGGATTTTTTTAAGAAGCGACTTTTAGCGACAAAAAAATTATGTTAATATCTTATTAGAAACTTCTGCACCGAATTCAACGACGCTCAGTGGAGTATTCGAGCCAAAAACGTCGACATGACTTTTTCTTGTGAGTTTTTTTTTTCGATTACGTCTAAGCGGCTGAATGAAAAATTCTGAAAACAATACTGAAAAAAGACATTTCAGGAAAATATTTAATCTTCTCTCAACTTTCTTGGGCATCGACGCAATGCAATGTTGGTTGCGTAATGCTATGTCAACACTGAGAGTTTAGTTTGTTCAAAGTTGAGTTTTACCATCGAACTCTTAATAAACTCTTGCACGAACTCGAGTCGAATAGCGAAACTCGACTCGAACTCGAGTTGAATAATTCGCATTTTCGATTGCCTTGAGTTTATGAATAACTCGTGGTTTTTTTCGAGTTTGAGTGGGAGTTATTCGATTGTCAAGAGTTGTTTTTGGCAACAATAGTAAGTTAAAAAATAAATAATAACTTGAAATGAATGAGGGAAATAGCAATATAAAAATTTGTTTGACAAATTATTCGGAGAAACTCGAAATTTGCAAGTCATTCGACGATTTTACTCGAAAATCGATATTTTCAAGTCGAATTTCAAGTCGAGCTATTTGACTCGAATCGCAACGAATAACTCGCCGTTCGAGGTACTCGCAGGCCCAATTTAAATAAATCCTCAATAATATTTCTACATTTCGAAATACATATGTATATCGCAAAGATCACGAAAATGCAAAATATTATTTATTTCTGATGCAGATTATATCTTTTTCCACTTCTTGCAATAATATAAAAAAAATACTTTTTAAATTGACGAATTTCTCACGGAGTGTGCCTACTAAATCATTCGGATACTTAGACAATAAATCGTTGTTTTCTAATTCATTAATATCAATATTGGTGAAATTATTAAAAATACTAAAGTGACTGAACAGTAGATACAGTGAAATCATTCTTTGCTGCTGGTTATCCGTGCTCCAACTCTCATATGAAAGGCACTTAAAAAAAGAAATAGTAAAACGCCCAAAAAAGTCCAAACTATTCATAAACTGGATACAGTTATAAACATGATCCATGTGTACTATTTAGCAATATCAGTGAGATCACTGCGTCCTGTGGTGAGTGTTCTTACATTTTCTTTTTTTTTTGTTTGTTTGCATCCTTTAATACTAATTCCGACTGTAAAAAATTTAAATGCTGATTTATTGATTTTGAAAACAGGTGTTTCAGCATTTTCGTCTTAAAGATAAAGAAAGATTTACACTTACTTCTTCTGAATTTTTACTTGGAAAATATTTAAACCCGAATATGAATTAATTGCATTACTTAATTGATTGATTTTTTAAATTACCACCAATGACATTCCCATGTTAAAGTAATACTTTCTGTAACCCAAAAAGTTATCGATTGCACGTGTTTTCTACGTAATTTTATTCATTTCTTCTAAGCAAAGTTTTTTTCTGTATAGTTTTCCGTATTAGACATTTGTCGCTCAAAATAAGGCCTCCCAAAAATGTACGGTACGGGTCAAACTAGTTTAATGATTTATTTTTAGTTTTTTTTAAAACTAGCTACGAAAATATTTTGCCGCCTGTCAATTCTGTTACAAAAAAATTGAGTTTGTTCCTAAATTTTGTTTTCCTCAAAAAATTCCAACCCTCTAAAATTTTGCCGCTCTAGGCCCGGGCCTCACGGGTATGTGTAAAATTTATTTACAATTACGAGGCACGGCTATGGGATCACCTGCGTCAAAAGTAGTAGCGGACATAGTAATGGAAGACCTCTTAGAAAAATGATTTAACGATCTTACTGTGAAACTAAAACTAGTCACAAAATACGTGGATGACCTATTTGCGATAGTTAAATATGACCAAATAAAAAATACTTTAGACGCACTGAACTCATACCATAGGAGAATAAAGTTCACTCTTGAAAATGAAACAGACAATAAACTACCTTACCTTGACACATAACTAACAAGAAAAAACAATAAAATAGAAATGAATTGGTTTTAAAAAACCAACGGCGACAGGACGATGAATCAATTATCACTCCAAACATCCTAAAAATATTATAATTAACACTGCGAAAAATTTTACAAACCGAGTTTTTGACATAAGTGACAAAAAATTCCACAAGGACAAAACGATAAAAATTAAAGATATTTTAAAGAAAGACTGTTTTCCGGACTATTTAATTAAAAAAAAATTGTTAAATATAAAGTTAGAACAGTAACTGAAACATTGACGACAAAGGACCCCCAAGAATAATTAAAAGTATGACATACATCCCAGGTTTCTCGGAGAAGTTCAAAAAGGCCTATATTTATAATAAAGACAAATTCAGAATAGCCTTCAAAACATCAAACACTTTGCAAACACTTTACACGAACACTAACAGCCCTATTCTGACAGCTTAACAAAGCTCACCACATTAACAAAATAGTTAGTTAAGATTTCGTATTCTGGTGATAATTTAAAAGCTCCTTTCTTTACTATTTTGTTAATGTCAGAAAACATCTTAACAACGAGAGACAGTTCAGTTGCAAACCAAACAAATGCTGTGCAAAGAAAACAAAATATAAAAAATGGATGAATTCTTACTTCTTACTTCTTTTAAGCATTGATACTGAAGAAGATAAAAGAAAAAATAAATCTAAAAGACTACAAAACACTCAAACATTATTTGGCTATTGAACAAACTAATTTTAAAACTTAAAACAATTCGTAAATTATTTATTTGTAACGTTTTCCATCTTACTTGAAGAAAAATAAACATAAGCAATCAAAATAAGCAAGAAATCAGAAAAAAAAAAACAGCTGACGCTTTATATCTAAGGCATTTACATTTTCACTATGCGTGGTGAACTTAAACAGCTTTTGAGAGCTTCCAAATTGTTAAAGATTTGCCAGAATACAAAAATTTACTTTACATAACAAGAGCTTCTTTACAATTCCTTGTTATGTTAACAAGCAGAATAGAGCTGTAAATGTAAACTTGACAAGCAGGACAAATCGGATTTGATATATCAAATTCCGTGCAATGGAGACGGATCCAATTTATGCCAAAAGGTATATGTTGGAACAACAAAAACAAAATTACGAACGAGAATAGCTAGACATAAATCAGACTTTAAATCAATTGACAAACTTTTAGAACAAAAAACAGCATTAGCAATCCACTGTACCAATTCTGGGCATACTCCAGACTTTGACAAAGTTAAAATTTTACAGCAAGAGAAAAATTATAGGAGACGATACACGCTCGAAATGCTACATATTATCAGTGTACCAAGACACTTGAGACTAAATTTTAAAACTGACACGGACAATTGTGCCCACATCTACAGACACATAATAAACAAAGAGCATGAAAGGCACAAAAACATAACAAGACAAAACTAACAAAAATTCCCAACAGTTATTTTGGAGTCAATTGTAAAGTGAACTAGTTCAGTTCTAGCGTAGTTCGCAGTAGCTCTGAAAAAGTACAATAGGCGTTCAGTGTAGAACAGTTATCTTTGCTTTTGTTTTCAAAAGTATTGCTGAAAAAAATAAACGCGTTCTGGCTACTTTTTAAAATTTGCTGCGCACAAGAAAAAATAATAAAAAAAAATGTTTATATACAAAATGTTTTCTGGAATGTGGATGGAAAAGATGGTACAAATGAGATCTTTAGGACCTTTCCGTTGCACTAAATTTTTACACTTTTAATATGTTCACTTTAAAACTAGTTAAAAAATAACCACTTTCAGGCTACTGCGAAAGCAAACAGTTTAAAAATGTTCCTAATGCAACTAGTTCAAATATGGGGAAAAAGGAGTGTTTCTGGGGACAATTGTCTTTTCCTATGACATCAACCCGCAAAAAGCGTCAGTTCGTACAATGTTAAAGGGTATTGTAGTGGAACTAGTACTGGTCCTTTTTGGAACTAGTTTAGAACTATTTCAAATTTGGTCCACTTTTCTGCTGGGTTATTATTGAAAAGTCGGTCGTCAAGTGATGTTTATTTTATGTTAGATGCTGTGTTTTTTCGTTTTTTTTTTCGTCATTTAAAAATGTACAAATAAATTTAAAATCAAATATTAATTTAATTTTTGTAAGTTTCAGCGTATCGATTATGTCATGTGATTATTGTATAATTTGTAATTATTATGTATTTTAGCATATATATTCCCTGATGATGTCTTGCAACGAAAGACGAAATATTGGAAATAAAATTTAATTAAATTAAACTAACCAAAAACTGACCTGTAGCTCGTTTTTTCAAAAATCAGTTTAAGAAAAAAATATTCTGCAATTCGTAAAATTAGCAAAAAAACATAAGAGTTTAAAATTATACATTCAAAAGATTCATTTTGAAATATCGAATATAACAGACAAAAAAAAGAGAAAAATTCCGAGTTCTCAGAAATGGTAGCATATTTTTGTGAAAAACAAAAAATCGCTATAAATAAAGTAGTAAATGTCATGGTGTTTACACTAATGTAGAATTTTTACTGGTTCTCAAAGGAATAAATACATTTTTAGTTGAATAGCGGTATACGCTCAGCTTCAAACAGAACAATGACGTTTCTTTTGGACATGTGTTCATATCTTTAAGCCACTAAATCAGCTATTTTGTGAATTTAGTTACTTTACTTACTCTATTTTATATGTTTAACAAAACTAGCTGATTTTTATGCTTTTTATGTATGACATCCTTTATGATCTTACAAAGTCCACACACAAAGACACATCCATATAAAAAATGTAGTTATGGAAAAAGTAAACTTTTATAAATTGTGTGGAAGTTTTGTTATGTGCTGTATGAATAAAAGTTTTATTTTTCAACATTGTGCAAATTCTTTGAAAATTTTTCCATTATACATAATTTTTGTGAGTTTTTTGTGCGATAGTGTGAGTGTTTGTGTTTGTGTGTATGCATGCGCTTGTGTTAGCCTGGTTGAATATGTAGTTTGAAGGCATGTTTGTATGTATATAATACTACCTTCCATACACTTTTAGGGCCACATAAAATTATACAAAGTCATCCGTTTTAAGGCATACAAATTTTGCTCGACTGCCGCGGCCCACTTTACGTTAGCAGACACAAGAAACACCCAACCTGCTTGCTCTCCACCTCATTCCTCCCTTCAAAACCATACCAAATACCATCAACTCTACCAGCACCACCGACACATCTTCCTTGAACTTATAAAAATTTTTCTTCAACATGAGTTGGCAAAATAAATTTCATTCTTCAGAAAATAAGCAACAACAACAACAACAACTACAAAAAAGGAATAAGAAATAAGAAATAGAGGAAGAAAAATATTCCCAACTATGCTGCAACATAAATTAAGTTTCCATGGTTGAAATTGGTTGTTGGCTTTGCTTTTATATATTGACATTGAAAGTGTATGAGTGTAAATGTGTGTGGCTGTATGTGATTGGTATGAGTGAAGTGGGTGGGCGTTTGTTTTTGGCAGGCTGGCAGGCGATATAAAGCCCAAGGTAGCTAAATTTATATAGAAAAAATTTTTCATTTTTTTTTTATTTTGTATAACTTTTGGCTAGAAAGAAAGCAAAGTTAAAACGCCGCAAATGAAATTGGCAACGGCGTAAACAAGGTAAAGGTACTGCCTGATATTGTTGTTGTTGTTGTTGTTGTTGTTGTTGTTGTTGTTGTTGTACTTTTTTCTTCTTATTCTATAAAGTAGTTTAGAGCGCCCAGTTTTGGGTGTTGGGTGCTTGGGTGGTAGTTGTTGGCAAGCTTTTGGGCTGTTCTTAAACACTTAAGTTTAATTTTAAGCAAATCTATAGGCTGGATTTTCACATATTTTTTCTTTTATGCTGTTTTGTATACGTACGCATAAAATTCCTTTAATTGTTGTAACGATTTTGTTTTTTTTTCAAAAAAAATTCACTTGAATTTATTGTCACTTTGTCAAATTCACTTTTTGAAAGTGCATCACGTGTTTCGTTATTTATTTTAAATTTTCGAATTTTGACTCAGGGAAGTACCAATGTGTGCGCTCATGCGCTCTTGTGTCTTATTTGTGTAACGTTAAAATAAATACTGCATGATGCAGCAAAAAATCCCAGTTCAAAAAGTGCATTATTTCTCTTTTTTTTCTCTAAATTTCTTTTTTAGGTTTCCTCCTCATCGTTTGTCCCGACCGCACAAATCAAACAGCTATCGAACAACCAACCCCTCGTTAAAAGTCAGTCACTCTGAATGTACTTTTATTGACAATTTTTTTTTTTTTTTTCAATTTCTATACCAACAATAAAAGTCTTAACAAAAAATAAACGCTTAAGCACCCCAAAATATCAAAAATTGCATATTTTCCCTCAAAAAATTGTATAGAAATTTTTGTGAAACAACCACGCTCCGCCTCTTTTTTTCAATTTTTATTCGATATGTTTTTCAATTTGTTTTTGTAGCGCTTGATCGGAAATCGAAAGTGCGAGCTGACATGCTTGCACACTTTTAGGGGTGATTTTCCCATACATCGTCTTCGTCATATCGAGTCGATATAGGTTGTATGGTGTATTTGCTATCTGATTGTTAAGTAGTTATAACTATCGAGTGCATGTTTTCATCTGCTACGTCAACACAGCAGGGTATTTTGGTCTTGTAAGCGATGCGCATAGTGCACGCAAGAGTCGAAATGCAAATCTTAGCTTGAAGGTGTTCAAAAAAGACATTGTTTACTTTTTTGTTTTCTTCTCATAACAGTAACGCTTAGAATAAGCATATTTATTATTGTTGATTTAAAAGTTCAAAGAAATACAAAGATGCTATAGGTATAAAATCTTAACCGAAGCTTTAGTCGAATAAAATTGTTGTTGTATGTTTTCTTACCATTAAATCTTTTAAGTTTCTTTTGTTTTTATATTAAAACGAATATGTAAAGGGTGTTTTATAGAGGTTCCATTAAAAAAATTGACTGTCGATCAGTTCTGGTCAAATCTCTATTATCGTTTGTGCTTAATTTGGTTTGTCATTTTATAATGAATGACTAAAGATAGAATAACGCTTGCAAATTGTGTAAATTTATTTCGAAAATCGTAGCTCAATTAGGTAGTGTTCCTACATCCATTTTACGGTCATTATAATCGTTCATCCGAGAGACTAATTGGTTTAACCATGGATCATTTTCCATTGATGGATAACCATGGATCTCTCAAATAAAGCCAATTTTCATTTTGAAATTATATAATCTTAGTATTTTATTTCAATTCAAAGTTCTAACAAAACGAATTGACCATTTTAGCCCTAAAAAATACTTTGACCGAGATTCTTATGATCAAATTGTTCGCGTGTTATTTAATGTTTTGTACACCTAATTCCCTCTCTCTTCTTTATATGTAATGTCCAATTATCAATAATTTCATGATTTTTCTATGTCCTAATATCCAATAATTTAAAAAAATTTTGAATTCTTATCCAATTTCCTACTATGTCCAACATATGTTCAATATGTTTATCCTCCTGGCATATTATTATTATATACTATATATATATACTAGCTTTTCCCGGCGCGCGTTGCTGCACCCTGCAACTATATGGGAACATAATAGGTGTATTCAAAACTTTTCTTAGACTCATAGTTTGACACCACTGTTATTTTCCACTGCCCATTACAGTTTCCCAGTAGCAGGAGATCACCAAATAGTAACTCCATTTTGAGTTTATATGTAAGTATTGCTACTTTTACTTTCAAAGCTATTCGATAATACAAATTTTAACTGTATGGGCGGAGCCACAGCCTCTTATATAATGCTCATCCCAGTTTTCTAGTAGATAGACGTTACCCAGTTTTAGTACAGTTGCCGACAGTAAGCATACAGACTAAATTACCAAAATGTAGCCCAATCGACGAAAACCGTAGGAAATATAGCATTTTTATTGATTTGTGGGCGGTAAAAGGGGGTGTGACAGAAATTTAAGCCATCTCGTACATGAAAAAAATGTGCTGCCAAAATTTCAGCTCTATCGGCTAAGTTATTTTGAAGTTTTCAGCCATCACACAGACAGCGTTATGCTTTTTGTATATATATTTTGGATAAATATTATTGGCTATAACTTTTGATTGGCAAGAGATACTTAGATAATTTTTTCTAATAAATAAATTTTTCAGCTTGTACATATATTTTTTCAAAACTATAAAACCACAATATTGGAAAAATAATTTTGTTCGAAAAAATCAAGGGTAGGCCTTGCTTTTTGAATCACACAAATGGTTTTTAATTTTTGCGTGAAATTGAAATAATTTTTGCTGATAAATGTTATAACTTTTAAGTAGAGTTGAAAATTTGCGAATTTGAATTTAAATTATTTTTACAACAAAAACAAATTTTGAGCCTTTTTTTGAGGGAAAACTCCAAAATTTCAGACCTTTTTTGAAAAAAAAATTTTAAATATACATATATACTCAACTAACGGTATTTTTGCAATAAGGTTCTCATAGAACTTTGATGAAGCTATAAGACAATAAAAAATTTAACAAAACGTATACAAAAGCAGCGGAGATATTTGACTCGAAGTTCGCAAAATAAAATTTCTGATTGTTTTTTTCTCATTTGTGAGCAACGATGTTGCTCCTAATAGAAACTAAGAAAACAACTAAAAATATGCGATTTTGTAAAAAATTTGTACTACAGCACCATCTGGTGTCCAAGGTGGTTCAAAGAAGATAGTGCTAAAAAACTCATCGTGCCTGAAAACTACTATATACCAATTTTTATTCTAATCGTATGAGCGGTTTGGGAGTTTTAGGTGGTTTTGTAAAAAATTTGTACTATAGCGCCCTCTGGTGTTCAAGATAAAGAAGCTTGGTCACCTAACATAAAATTACCCAAATAAACTTTTTCGCTCTATGTGACTCACATAAAATTAGTGTCTGCCGGTAAAAATATAGAATACATAAAAACCTTTTCAGTGTTTACCTACCTGAAACCTCCACGCTTACTGCGTAAGGCTCATAAGAGTATTTACTTTGCAACTTTATTTGTAACGCTCATAAGGAGGCGTGATATATAGACAAGTATTTACATATATTCTTAATCAGCATCACCACCTGAGTCGATTAAGCCATGACCGTTTGTAAGTTAGACTGTTAGTCATCACGATTACAGTTTAAATTTGAAGCTATTTATATATATTAGAGTGTATCAACTCGTATGGGAAAAATCTGACCGATTTATTGATGTAATATTTGATGTAAAAAAAGTTTTAAATCATTTTGTTTTTTAATTTAAACGCTTTATTGTGAAAAAAATTGTTACAAATTCATTTTTCAAAGTATTATCCATAGCTAGCCACTACTTTTTCCCATCTTTCTAGTAATTTTCGAATACCATCTCGAAAAAAAAACCATCTTTTAATGCGATCTACAAATCGATCCAATTTTGGAGTTCTTCAAAAGAGCGAAACTGTTGATCCTCAAGAGCATGCGTCAGCGACGAAAACAAATAGTAGTCGCAAGGGGCAATGTCTGAGCTATATGGCGGGTAAAGTAGGACTTCCTATTTCAGCGTTTCAAGATATATTTTGACCGGCTGCGCAACATGTGGCCGAGCGTTGTCATGTTGCAAAATTACCTATTCGTGCCTTTGCTCGTATTCTGGCCGTTTTCAATGCTCAGCTCAAACGCATTAATTGAGTTCGGTAGAGTTGCCCTGTGATGATTTCACCCGGTTGTAGCAGCTCATAGTACACCACGCCCAATTGATCCCACCAAATACAGAGCATGACCTTGCCACTGTGAATATTCGGCTTTGGCGTCGATTTTGGCGTATGGTCGGGAGACCCGTATGATTTCTTGCACTTGGCGTTATCGCAATGAACCCATTTTTCATCACCAGTCAATACGATGAAAAAATCCCTTTCTTTTTTCAAATGAAAGTAGAAAAGTAAACTTTCCCTCAAATTGTGTTTTATTGGCACAAAAGTTGACATATTCGGAGCACACAAAAACTATAGTGTTTAAACTTCAGCGAAACGACACGTACTGAAAAAGAAAGCTTAAGATGAGGCTTCAAAATGAAGTTGTTGGCAACATTGTCCGATTCGATTTAATACTAGTGATGCCATCTTAAAAAACTTCTTTTAAACTTTTTTGTACACCTGATAATTGTTCTTATTTTGTTAAGACTAACAGTTCCTAAATATACTCTACTTTTGCATTAAATAAAAATAAAAACCCAAAAGTGTTAAAATATTTAAAAAAAAATAATATAATTTAAATTAAATAACAAATAGATTTACTTTGAAAAAATATCAAATTTCGTTAGAGTATTTGTCAAATGGAATAAAAATTTGCAGTTCTTCGTTTTTTTATCTAAGGAATTGATTGATAAGCTTGATTGTCTTTTTAAAATTTACTATTAGTGGGTCTTTAGCACAAACGATGCATTTTTGACAAAAATGCAATTCGGGGAATGCCAAAATTGGCTTTGACCAAATATAATGTACCATTCTTAAAGATTTTTTTATATACTATTTAATTTTGGTACCGGAATTGGTGGTCTGATTTTTGATAAACACTAATATATACTCTATTTTTAACCCTAGTTCGGCCGACGTAATTTATCTATATGTTATATAAATAGGCGTAGGCAGAACAGTTGAGAACCATTTTCTCCCGTGTTTCTCAACCGATTTTGAGAATTTTTTTTAAATCAATAAGAGTCGAATAGCTTTAGAGTTATAGGTCACACAGCCTCGGAAATCGTTAATCGACATCAAATCACACGTACCATTTACTGGTTACATTTTATGGGCGTTTAAAGAGGGGCGTAGCACTTTTAAGCAGCCCAAATTCGTTACAATTTTCAAACTTTAAATCACAAATCAATGAAACTCGATAGGAACTTACTATTTAGTCGTGTTCTTCGACTTGTAAAATTTAACGAGCATTAGACATTTTGGGCGTGGCACCACCCATACAATTCAAAGTTTTTTATATCGAATAGCTTTGGAAGTAAATGCCGTTTAACAATGAAACTTAATATGGAGTTGCCACTTGATGATATCCATCTACTAGAAAACCGTGACGGGCATTGGACAAGGGGGTGTGGCTCTGCCCATATAAACCAAATTTTTGATATCGAATAGCTTTAGAAGTAAAAGTCACAGAACATTCAAACTCAGAATAGAGTTATCGCTTGATGATGTCCCTCTACTAGAAAACTAGGACAGAAATTTGAGACGGGGGTGTGGCTCCGCCCAAACAAGCACATTTTTTAATATCTGTTAATAAATTTTAATTTTCTGTTAGGGTTTTTTGAGAATTTTTAGTAGTTTCTACAAGAAGTGACAACATCAACTATGAACTGTTTTTTTTTGCATTTGATGTAACCTTTTGTGTCCTATTTTTCATTTTGTTTTAGCTCTTAAAAGGTTTATTTTGTCAAAGTGAGTCAAAACAATTGCGTACCATCGAAACAATGCTGCTGATTGTTTGTTGAATGAGCGAAATAGCACCAGGATATGTGTGAAACGTGAGGCTGTATTAAATTCTGACGACGAGAAAGTATATATTTAAATTTGTTTTTTTTTTTATTTTTCAATGACTTAAATACCATTGAATTTTTAACAAACCAAAAAAAAAATGTTTAAAAACAAAAATTAGAAAAAAGGTGGAAGTTTGTCTCTAAATATATTAAGCAGTTTTTATTTTACTAAAAATTAGTAGAAAAAATCTAAATAGTTCAACCTTATTACAATCGAAGAATTATTCTTTCATAAAATATAGTGTATATCTGCTTTATGTTTCTTAAAAAATTGGCTGCGCAAAGTTGCGCATAAGATAAAACACTTCATTTAAAAAAAAGCGTAAAAACAAGTTATCCTCAAAACGCACTAATTTTCAAAACAAATTCTGTTATAGAACTAAAAGATGTTTGTGAAAGATGTGTTTGTGTTAATTAACAAAGGTACATACTTACAATTAGTAAGATATAGTAATTAGTAATTTTAGGGGTTTTTTTTTTATTTTTAGGGGAAAATTCAGCAAATTTTTTCAGATTTAGGGGAAAGAAGCTCAACCTATCTGGCAACACTGTTATATGGTCGAATTTCGACCAAAAGGCGACACTAGTACTCATTAAAGATACTGTGTTTTACCTTTAATAGTAAAGGTAAAAAGAATAAAATTCTTCATTATATAGGAAATTTGTACTTAAAATTCATAAGAACTTTAAGATGTCACGGAGGATGGGTTGACAGTTGAAAACATAATTTTCTGTGTGAAAATGGTGAAAAAGTCACCCCGGTGACTCGTAAGCCGAACTAGCGGAACAAGCGCTAGTTTAAGTAGCAGGACACCAAAACAATATTCCTTACGATTAACTGCGGAACAGTCATGTCAAAATATCGAAAAAGTGCTCAAAATCCACTTCAAGCCAAAAAATGGATGACATCGTAAATCTCTTATTTGAATGAAAGTAGGCAAAAGTAATGATGCAGAATTTCTAGTTTTGGCAAGTACTTTCACGAGAGATTAACAACCCTGAGTCCCAAAATTATGATTTGCACTGTTATGTTACATCCATAACTGACTATTAAAAAAGGATATATGCATTTTAAGACAAAAATGTCATAAATTTTATGATAAATCCGGATGAAGGTTCAACCATGGGTTCAACTTTTACTCAAAAAATAAAGTTTATTTCGTTTTGTTTTTATATTTTACTCAAAAGTATTCGAAACGGCAATTTTTAAGTTTAATGTCAAAAATAACTCAAAAAACTACGCAATTGTTTTTTTATTTTGACGAGAAATATAACTTAAAAATAAGAGTATAAATCATGGTAGAATAACAGAGGTAGACGCATTTCGGACTGTGCTCTCTTCCCCATAGCCAAAATTGTCTTTCAATAGTAATTTGAAAATGAAAAAAAAAAACAAGAAAATAAAAAAAATATCCGCTTACAGATTTTCTATGGGCAGTCAATTTCGTTTTGACAGTTGCGGCAGCCTGCCTCTCTGAAATGCTTCTACCTTCTTTTCAATGTACCATGGTATTAATTCATTTCAGTCATCAAAACTAAATTTGGAAAACACGATTTTTAAAAATTTTTTTCTCCAAAATTTTTAATTCAATTTAAGCATCAGAAAGCATCACGTAAGTTATTATCCTGTGTGTTATAAAAAAAATTCCAGTGCTTGTCTATTTTAATTCCTCTAAACCGTTTAAATTTTTTAATACACAGAAAATTTAACATAGTTACGAGTGCGTAACTATGGCGAAAAAAAAATCCACTCAATGCTGACATGTGAGAATGCCGTAAAACAAATATTCCGAACATGCAAGCACTCGACAATAATATGGTTACTTTCATTTTCGCATAGATTCTGCGCACTAATAAACACCGAATGAAACAACGAAAGGCCTGACCCAAGCAATTCCAACAGCAGCTCAACCCCACACACAAGAATCATCTTCGAGTGACCACTGTACAGTGTCAGAATCTGTTACCGAAGCCGAAACTGAAACTGCAATTGTAACAGAAACTGAAATTTGCCGGCTGTTCGGGTGTTGTTATTGTTATTGTCCTTGTTGTTGCTGCTGCTCCTGCTGTAGCTGTTCGTAAAAAAATCATTGGTCAGTGAATGAAAGAAAAACGGCGGCATCGGTCATTGCAGAAAAACGTAATGGTCAAGGTTTGCTATTGACTTTCACTCTCTATGTTGACCAGAAAACTTTCACTGTCGTTTTCTCCCCAAAAGTCATGCATGCTCTTAAAACCGAAGCTCTTTGCTGAGCATTCATTGCAAACCCACCCACCACCAGCTACCCCAATGTAATACAAATACAAACACCGACAACCGGATACGGTAATGTGCACCTCTCTTGGGATTTATTTAAAATACAACAACACGCAATATTCGTGTATAACGATTTTTTTAAAAGTATTACGATGCAAAACACTGTTTTTGTTTTTTTTTTTTTTGTTTAAAAAAAATTTCTCAATTTTGACGTTACAACAAAATTGTAAATATTTTGAACACATTGACCACGAATGCGTGGCCGACACCTTGTCTACCAACAGGCAAGGCTGTCATTGAAAATCATGCTCACGCAAGGACTTGAA
Source organism: Pherbina coryleti (assembly GCA_943735915.1). Classification (NCBI taxonomy): domain Eukaryota; kingdom Metazoa; phylum Arthropoda; class Insecta; order Diptera; family Sciomyzidae; genus Pherbina; species Pherbina coryleti. Next base: position 109,129,508 of record OX030952.1, read on the forward strand.
CCCTAATTAATGTGCACGCACGTTTAGAAAAACTTTAAAATCGTAAACGCCTCCGCTATTGATGATAAATAATAATTTAAAAGAGGTGGAATGAAAACGATGCAATGACGGACGTGCCCTATACGCAAACGGGAAAGAAGGAAGATTTTCGAATATGACAGTCTGTAAAAATTACTACCTTCAGAGAATATTTGACGACATGTTATTGACATTAGCGAAAAAACTATAAAAATAATTATTTAGTCACAAAAAAGTGGCGGCCGTGGCGCAGTGGGTAGAGTGCGTGACCCATATGTAAGAGAACCCTGGTTCAATTCCATCTGACACAGAAAGTTTTTTCAGTTGAATTAATTTTTCTGTTCGGCCGTCACCTCTCTGCAGACAATGGCAAACCTCAGAGAGTGTATAATGCTATGTGAAGCTTCTTGCTAGGTCCAGTTCTCGATAATTATTGTACAAACATTTAATAATACCTACAACAGAATTTTATCTTGAAAAGTCCGGTCAAGGGGTCGAAATGGGCAATTAATTTAGGTTTTTCATTAAATTAGACAATATTAAAGAATAGTTTATCTGTATTTGATCGGTTCCTTGAAAATTCAAGAAAAGTATCAATAATTTTTTTTTGTTTTCATCATAAAAGTTTTCCTTGAAAATCTATATATGTACCTATATATAAAAATGGATGCATGTATGTCAGTATTTTAGGTATAAACTCCTAAGCCGCTTTAGGATGTTTGGTGCCGATCGAACCATTGGGGTGGGCATAGGACAAGGGGACGCATCTCCCATAAAACTCAAATTTGCGATATCGAATAGCTTTGGAATTATAGGTCGCACAGAATGGAAATTCGTTATTCAACCTCAACTTACACGTACTGTTCAATTAGTTACATTTTATGGGCTTTGGCGGGCTTTGGCGTCGCTATAACTAAAATTAAATTTAAAATTAACTATAAATAACTAAAATTTCTAACTATCACACATCAAATAAACTCGGTACGAACATACTCGTCGTGTCCTTTAACATAATAGCAAAATTTTTCTATCGCTGGACAAGAGGGCTTGGCACCACCGAATTAATTAAAATTTTTGATATCGAATAGCTTTGAAAATAAATGTGGTATAGCAATGAAACTCTGCATGGAGTTACAAATTTTTCTACTGGAAAACTGGCACAGGCATTCGAAAACGGGGCATGGCTCCGCCCATACTATTCAAATTTTCGATACAGCAAAGTTAGGGAAGTCACACAACAATGAAATTCAGAAAAAAGTTACCATTTGGTGATGTTCACAGTGTATCAAATAATATTCTACTATAGAAAAGCTCTAGAAAACATAATTAAGACACGATTTCTGTTTATTTTTCGGTGTTTTCATTCAAAATATTATCCTCCCGATTTAATACACTTGCTACAACGATTCAATATTAATTCAAATGCCTGCTCTAGCTCATTTTCCACGATTGCCTCCAGTGATTTCGAGGCAAAGATTGACGAATCATTCGAAATAAAAATTAAATAAAAAAATTGGGTGAATGTTATAAAACATAAATGAAAAAAAAAACATTTTGACGTTGTCAGGTAGCGGACACAGCAGCTTATGCAACAAAAATGCAATATTGTAACATGGAATTACAGCAGTGTCGGCCGACGCCTATGCACGTGTGCTTCGTGAAACTTCGTATATTTACACCCATGGTATAATAATACATGGTAGCATTGACAACTGCTTATTTTCTCTTCAACAGGAAAACATAAACTGTCAAACACAGCTTGTTGTGCAAATACATCAGCAGCTGCTGTGGTTGTTGTTTTTTTTCACTTCAAGGTTTTCAACATTGCTTGTGTTTTCAATGGCGGATTGTGAGCGCTCTCTTTTTGAGTATATTTTTTGACAGTATATGATTTCCCAAGCAACTGTCAATGCTACCTTGTATTATTATACCATGATTTACACCCATGGTATAATAATACATGGTAGCATTGACAACTGCTTATTTTCTCTTCAACAGGAAAACATAAATTGTCAAAAACAGCTTTTTGTGGAAATATGTACATCAGCAGCTGCCTGTTTTTTTTCACTTCAACGTTTTCAACATTGCTTGTGTTTTCAATGGCGGATTGTGAGCGCTCTCTTTTTGAGTATATTTTTTGACAGTATATGATTTCCCAAGCAACTGTCAATGCTACCTTGTATTATTATACCATGATTTACACCGACATAAAACTGGCTGTAGCGCTTTTACACCGACACTGCCGATTATTCGTAGCAAGAGCGCTCAGTCGATGTTTCGCTTTTGGCTAGTTAACACCACGCTTCTATGCAACGCATGCACGTAATTTATTACGTAATTTTATATGCTTACACGTAAAAAAAATGCTCTACCAAATGTGGGAATTAGCATATTTTTTCTTCGAAAATTGTTTTGGGGAAGCGAAAACTTAATTTGTCAGAAGAAATTAGGCCTGCTACCAGTTTGTTTTTATTTTGAATATTGCAATATACATTGCATGTTTTAGTTTGCATATTAATGCAATATAAATAATATTTTTACAATTAGGAGTCGGTAAAATTAGGAGGAGTAAAAGATTACGTTCCAATCAACTATCTCATATTGATATTAAAAATAAATATGTGCGTATTGATATTATTAATGGAATATTAATTTTAATGTTATCATTAATTATTATTTATAATGCGGCCGCTAGACAATAAATAATATTGCACATTATTTACCTAGTAATTTCATTTATTTCAATTCACGTTTATACATATGCATTCATTTAGAATGCCGCTTAATGTTAACAATAAAAAATTTCTTTAAGCCTCCTGCGAAGTAAAATTTACACAGTGTAAGCCAAAGAGAGAATCTTTGCTCTCACTTGGGCGCACACTACTACAAAACTGAAAGAACTGTGTATGTATTTTTTTGGCCGACACTGAATTACAGTGCTAGCTTAGTTATGATCGGGTATGGGCACCACTACAGTTAAAGCTTCTGTGTTGTTTCTGTGTTTGGCTTTTGTCTTTGATTTGTTGTTGGGTTTTGTATTAATACAGAAGCCTTTGCTCCCAATTCTTGCTCTCAGCGCTCTAAGAGCGCTCTCTGCCCATACCCGGTTATGATGCTAGGTTAATTTTATTTTACGATAATAAACATTGGCTCTTTTATCTTAAAAAAAAAATAAAAAACAAAATTTGACACCACGGTGGCAAACCGCATTATGCAGTGAAAATGTAACAACAATCAAAAAGCGTTGCATGTAATTAAAACTGGGTGACTATGCTACGGTAAATTTTATGGATTTACAATGAATGCAAGGTTTTGCCCATATGATAGAAATAACTCTAAGGGGCTCTTGAGGGCGAAAAAGCGAAAGCTTAAGTAAAAATAAAAGACAAAGGTGAAAAAAAAGCAAAAGCAAAAACGAAAGAAAAAGCAAAAGCAAAAGTAAAAGAAATAGCTAAAGTAAAAGAAAAAGCAAAATCAAAGTCAAAAGCATAAGCAAAAGCAAAAGCAAAAGCAAAAGCAAAGTCAAAAGCAAAAGCTTAAACAAGCTCAAAACAAACCCCTTGACGTTGTCACGGCAATACCTCCGGCTGAATATATTTATACCAGAGAACTGCAGAAGCCTACTTGAAATCTATTTCAAGAACTTTATTAAAATATGAGTTCAAGCTTGCTTGAGCTTAATAATTTTTAATCAAGTTCATATAACTTGTACTTGAATATAAATAAGTCCACGACAGCTTGCGACTTGCAACTATGCAAGCTTACAAGAGAACGCCACGAAGTTCCAAGTAAAAGAAAAATTTTATGTTGTCGGCAAAAAGCTTGAAATTGAAAGAGGATAGGGCTGCCATCTATCTCCTATTTTGAATTTTAAAATTCTGACATCGGATTTGAAATCAGCGGGGATCGCTGAAATGTTAGATAATAGCTGCGTTTGATTCGTCAGCCTATATTCAATTCATGTCGCTTATTTAAAAATTTGTATGGGAAACAACAACAAAGTCTACAGCTAGTTGAGTAAAGAGTAGGTCAATTATCATAAGGTAAATGTAATAGATTCTGTCAAAATGTAATGTGAGTACAAAAACAAAATTAATTTATTGGCAGACTTTAAGTGGTCTGTAAAAACAAAAGTGTTGCCAACTATTCAGTAAGTAACAGCTAAGTGAGTAGCCGTTTTTTTTCGTAGTTGAGTTGAGCACTGGCGAGTCGTACGCAGCTAATATTTAAAACTCTTAAGAAACATATTGTTAGGTTACCCTATGGTAAAAAATTACACAATTCTAAAATTCTGACAACGGATTCGGATTCAGCGATCCATTTTTCCTTAGTATTCGCCCTTGCACCTAATTCGGAAAAATTCGTAAAAAATTTTGGTGGCAATCTTATCCATCTTAGAATCTATTGCTCAAGCCGGTATTGGCTATAGAATTAACAATTTTTTTTTCCAATTAACAATTGAATATTGAACCTCATTGGATACTTCAATTAATCGTAATTAAGTATGGATACATACAATATTTCAAGTTCTTTAAGTGGCTTGAACTTCAAATAAACTTCTGCAGTTCTCTGGTTTAGATATACCGCCAGTTTCATTTTCGTAGTGTTGATTTTCACTTCTACTGAAATTTAATTTTCAAAATTAAAAAAATCAATGAAAGCGCGAATTACACAGTAAATGTAATAGTCTTAATGTGTACTAATATTAGGAGAATTCACATTAATCTAGACTGAGTAGATATACATACATAATAAATTATTAGAGAAATTATTTTTTTTTAATCTATTATTAGAAATTATTAGAGAAAAACTGTTATTTTCAGAAAAAATTTATTTTGAAAAGAAAAATTATGGGGTATTACAATGTGATATATTTGGCCTTGTATTGAATATTTGTGATACATTTTTTATTTTTAGTTTTGTTCAAAAACAAAATTCATTAAGGTTTTAATACAGAAAACATTTTTTTTAAATGTGAAGAAATCCCATTGTATTCAAAGAAAAAAAACATGTTTTTTCTGGCAAAAAATAATTTTTGACAATATGAAAATACAGGACTTTTCAATTGAAGTGTTCCACAATTTAAACCATCTGTATTTCGCAAAACCGTTTGACAAATATGTATGATATTTTCTGAATTGCTTTTTTGGTATGACAACACTATTACTGCAAAAGCACTTTAACATATGTTCAATCAGTCTGAAGCTATTCAACATAGAGCTAAGTCGTAACGCCGTTATTGCACTTTATTTAGCGGGAAAACCAAACAACGCTATCGTTACAGAGTTGAAGCATTTAAAAGTGAATAGAAAATTTGTTTATCTACCATAAAGCGATACAGGCAGACTGGTAGTGTAAAAAAAACGATATGGAGGCGGAAGACGTAAGACTGCAACTGCTCCAGAAATTTTGAGAAAAGTAAAAAAGCGCCTTTCCAGAAATCCACGCCGTAGTATTCCGAAAATGACTAAAGAAATGCAAGTGTCATGTGCAAGCATGCATCGAATATGTACTTACAAATGAGCTTAAACTCAAACCATACAAAATTGAAAAGTTTCATGAGCGTAATGATAAACAGTAAAAAGATAGACTCCTAAGAGCCAAAGAGTTGAAGCGATTGGCCGCGGCTGGTGGGTTGCCAAACATTATCTTTTCTGATGAAAAAATTTTTACTGTTGAGCAGTTTGTAAACAAACAAAATTACCGAGTTTGGTTAAAAGGCAAGTTGCCTGAAAATTTTGATGTCAGAGCACCTATGTACGTTATGGTATGGGCCGTAGTCAGCTCAGATTTTCGTTCTCCATTAGTGTTTATTGAAAAAGGAGTCAAAATTAACGCTGAAGTATACCGTACAAAAATTTTAGAAGCTGTTTTAAAACCTTTGGCTGACAAAGTCTACAATAAAAACCCCTTACATCTTTCAATAAAACTCGGCACCATCACATAAGGCCAACGTGAATCAAAATTGGTTGCGGGACAACGTTCCGCATTTTATCAACGCAAAACAATGGCCGCCGAATTCACCTGATTTGAATCCAATGGACTTCTCTGTGTGGGGTATATTGGCGAATAAGGTCTCCACGAAAAAATATGAGAGCCTGCAGTCTCTTCAACGTGCACTTACGCGAAAATGGGATGAAATACCGCAAGAACAGCTGTGGGAAGCATGCAACACATTTTTTAAGAGACTTAACGATGTAATAAAAGCCAAAGGGGGTTACATTGAAAATTTGTAATGCAATTTTGTTCCTTTGTGTACTTTTAAATAAAAAACCTAAATTTGAAAGAAAAATATTAAAAAATATGCATTTTACAATGTTTTTTCTTTGGGACTCTGAAAACCCCTGTTAAAAAACCCTGCAAACAAGCAAAAATCAAACATATAACAATTTACTTAAAAGTTCTGACAAAAGTCCTTGTCTTAAACAGCCAAATTCAACATTTCAAACGGACCGGCTGTAGCGAACTCGCTTCATCTTGTTTTATAATGAAAACAAAAAAAAAAATAGAGCACATCAGAAAGCTTACAATAACAATTCAGTCCACTGTTCTTTGGTCCTATAATGAAACTTTTATGTATCTAAACTTAAACTTGCCAAGTGATAATTACAAATTTCACACACACTCATACATCCGCGCGCACACACACACACACATACTAGCATTAAAACACTTATCAACACACAAGCCCTACGTCTGTCCACCAATCCATACATGTATTTACAGGCCAATACATACGAACGCTCAAACTTATCATACATATGTATATGTGCTCATTTAATAATTTTCCATATTTCGTTTTTTTTTTTTTTTTTTTTTATTTGCTACATATTCGCATCATCTCTGTTCGCTGAAAATTAATTTTATATCATATTTTTCGCATTTTCTTTGCCTTGCTCGATTTTCCGCCTTCTTTGCTATACTCTGTTGTACTGTGTCTTGCCACCCAAACCACCCATACCACCCACACCAAGCACTAATTTGTTTTTCCCGCTATATTGAATGCTCCGTATGTGTTCAACCCCCAAGAGCGTCACTTTTGCTGATATCAAACTTTTATTTTTCTCAATGTAGAGCAAAACAACAAAAAAAAAAACAAAAAAGAAAAAATTAATAATGAAAAATAAAATATATAAAAATATAGATGTATTCTTTTTAATAATAATGCAAGTGTGACGAACGTCGTCCTCGTCCTAGTCGTTGTTGTTGGCAAACACAAACACTTCAACTTCTACCTCCCACCCGGTTGACTGATGGTTGGCGGTTGCCCCGCAACAAGCTCTTCCTTTCCTGGCCAAAAGAATTTGTCTGCTCCACCCTCTGCAATACAGGCATTCGTTTTCAAATACAGGATTGTGGCCACCCGACAAAAATTGTAGTGAACAAAAACTACTCACAAACATTGAAAATTCCCCAAATATCTTGTAAAAATTTCAAGGAAAAACTTATATTTCTTCTTCCCTTTCTCGCTGCAGTCATCAGTTCTTCATAGTTTCGCACAATTTTTTGCCGTTTTCCCTTGTAATTTTCCCCCTTCTGCTTTATGAAACCATCAAATTATTTTCTTTTCCATTTCTGACACTCGAAAAAATATTATTTTCCAGTTATAAGTATTTTGCTCGGTCGTTGCAGCCCAGCATATCCTGTGGAAAACTTTTTCTTTTGGTCTATATGATTTTGTTTTCTTTTTTTTATATTTTTTTTTTATATTTTTTTTTCTACTTTTCTTCTCTTTTCAGTGAGTCTTTTCATCGAATAGGTAAAGTGAATTTTTGGCCAAAGGTTGGGGGAGGTTGGTACAGTAAGAGTATATCTGTGTGTGCGAGTGTGTGTATGTGTGTGTGCTGCTTTGTTTGCAGAGCTGCCAGGCTGCTGCCTTCCGCCACTAAATTGTATATCAAAATATTTGAAAGTAAATACGATAATTCTTCGTCTTGTATAGTGCACGAAGCGGAGGTGGGTTGGAGGCGGGTGTAGCCCAGCCAAAGGCTCAAAGAACGTTCATTCGGCGAGATTGAATGTTGGCTTAGTGAAATACGTGTATAATAGCAAAATTAAAGTTGTGTGAAACTAAACGGCATTGTACATGTATTTGAATTGTTGAAAAAAAAACAGAATATTATAAATATTTATTGAGAAATCATAAAAATTGACTGACAAAACTTTAATATTGACAACGACCACGCCATCATAAAGTCAACAAATGTGGCAACCTCGCTCGTAATGAGGCGAACTTTATTGATTTTCATATGCAATAAATTTTTTTTTTTACTTTTTCTCATTTATATAAATTTTCATGGTTTTCCATTGCAATTTTTTTTCATTTTTAAGGCTCATCCACTTTCATAAACTTGTTATAAAAAAAATAAAAATGTATATATTTAATCCTCTGCAGAGCTCCTTACTCCTTGCTACCGCATATACGCTGACTTTAACTTCAACACCAACCCACCCACCCACAAAAAGCACCCACCCTATACACTGCAAATAAAACATTATATTTTAACTACAAATACATACCCTACTTCATATACATGCTTCTATAAAACAGACAGACTTTATCGCTAAAGTTATTATTTTTGATAGCAGTTGAGAGACCCGATAAAGAGATAATGAAAATAATCGTAATCACAATTTTCGCAGCTATCATCATTCTCAAATATACATACGTATATACATATATCTAGATATATGAATGTATGTATATAGGATTTTTTTAATTTTCGTTTTTATTAATGTATTTAAATATCATGCAGTTAGTGTGAGCAATAAAGTTTTAGATTTTAATAAGTTACAAACCCATACATTCGAGCCCTCCTTGTGTCGGCTAAAAATGTAAATTGCTCGCCAAAAATGTCAAGCTTTGTGGAATACTTAATTTTTCACTTGAATTAAGAAAACTCAACTCTAAAAAATAATTGTTTTGCATGCTTTTATTGTCAGAAACCAGCAGTATATTTGGAATGGAGCGTATACGCTGCAAGCATGGTATATTTGTCTATTTTTAAGGTCTTTTTCTTAACCTTAAACCCGTTTATCGGGTCATATTGACCCGAGGCACTTTTCATTTGCAAAAAAAACATATTATAAATCAAAAATAAGAAAAAAAAATTAACCATTTTATTTATTGAACTTTTATCTTTGCAACCAGAGTGAAAAAATTGTACATATGTGACATATGTGCATAGTAGAGACAAAAAACTTACATGTGCATAGTGCTTTTCTACCGTTTATCTGGGCCAAAATGATCCGACATTTTTTACCGTAAGATTTGCATGAAGGATCAGTTTTTGTAGTATTTTTTTCACTACTTTTTGCTGTTGTGCAATCCTTTCTAAATTTTTTGTAACTGTGAGTACATTGGAAGTGAGTGACAGCATTATTCTGTCGTTGGCGTATGTACTTTTTATACTTATGTACACTAACACGTATTAAAACATACTTTTTATATGAGTCTGCGTTATATCATGCTAAAAATCAGTTGGAAAAGCGATGCAACACTCCAATGAAACAATCAATAAGGCCGTGTGTTATTCGGAAACTTTTCACTTGTGGTAGAGAAGAAGTTACTGACTTGAATACAATTATGTTGAAATATAAGGTCTGTTTCCGTACGCACTTCAAGCTACTTGAAGTTGCTTGAAGGCGTTTCTTTACACATTTTTCGAGCTCGAGAGAGAAGAAGAACAAGCAAAATGCCACTCTCTCTAGCCTCGAAACTAGCTTGAACTTTGCATGAACAATTTCTTCGAGCACGATAAGAACAAGCATTAAGAAGAACAAGAAAATGTCAAATTAGTGTAAATAAATTTGGCGCTGCTTACGTTTATAGGCAATCAGTTGTTTTTGTGCTTGAAACTCGCTAGAAGTAGTTTCCGTACTTTTGTGTAAATTCTCTCATTTTGACAGATAATAAAATTACTCTCACAACTTGAACTTTACTTGAACTTTTCTTCAAGTTTGTACGGAAACAGACCTATAATTGTCATTTTTACTGGGCCAAAAGGACGATGATATTTTGACAACTAGAAATTTTGACATTTTAGATTTCGGTAGTGTATTAGCGCAAGAATTTAACCCATAAATGCATAATGTGGCATATATGGCACAACCGACGAATTTATCCCCATGTCTAAACGAGAGTAATTTTGGGAAAAATAATAAACCTTCTCGAGTCGCAAGCTCACAAGTGTTTTTTTTTTTCTATTTTTGCTTGTGTCAAAAATTCTCTTGCCGATTGTCAAAATTTATACGAGCCCCTGGGGCTACATGAATTTTTGACAGTCATATTCACCTCACATCTGCCAAATATTCTTATTCAGACTGTCAAAATTTCGTCATCCGAGTGAAAAGTTCCGGATAGCACACGGCCGAAGAATTGCTTTGAGTTTGATTGGTATGAAGCCAAAAAGCCTTACAGAATCGCTTCGAATGCCACAAGTTTAGGTAAGAAATAAATAAATGATTTTCATTTCAAATGATTTTTTTTGTTTCATTCACTGTCTTTACTGAGACAAGAAACCACGACGTAGATGTGAAGCATATAAGGGTAACAGCAAAACAAAGGATAATAAAACGTCTGCTGTGTGTGACCATTGCTTAAAACCTTTTTGACCTTTGCATTATGTTCATTCATGTTAACCGTGTTACCTTCACAAATACGAAGTACCTGATATATTGGAAGGTTACAATGATAATGATGCAACAGATCCCATCAATGCCTAGCACAACAAATACAGCTCAATTGAAGCGACATTATCAATCGGTTATAGATCTTTGTTTTTTTTTTAATTTTGTTTTGTTTTTTCTCAAAGTTCATATGTAAATTGCAAATATTTTGTGCAAACATATATTTAAAAAAAAATAAATATTAAAATTAATATTTCATGAAATAATAACACTTTTTAATTTTAACTCATTGAAAAATGTAAAATTTCCATACAAAATACACTACGGGTCAATATGACCCAGATAAACGGGATTAAGTTGTAAAACATGTAAACGGGTCTAAGGTTACAGTCCAGCACGCCTGAGGTTTCTTTTTTTTAAACGAAATGTTACATGGGAACAATGTGGGTCATTTCTTGTTCTATGAAGAGATGGTTGAATGATAAATGAAAGAGTTTGATATTGTTATTCATTTATCACTGTGTTTGTCATTCTTTAAAAACGTTCCTTTCGAACATGAATCGGAAGTGCAGTGTAGACATGAAAACCTTTATGAATCTCTTATATTTTAACACATGGTCCAATAAGTCCCGAGACTAAGTAATAAAAAAGCTTTTGTTGCAAATATTCTTCTCTTTTCATCAACATTAGTTCCTTCAAGAGCAATACATTCATTCCAACGCTTTTCTAACCTTTCAATACCGGTTTTGTAGAACGATGTGTGCTTTGCCTCAAAATACGCTTCAGTTTCAGCCATCACCTCTTCATTGGATCCAAATCTCTTGCCGGTAAGCATTTTTTTGAGGTCAACAAAGAGCCAGTAGTCGCTGGGGGCCAAATCTGGCGAATACGTTGGATGAGGAAGCAATTCGAAGCCCAATTCGTGAATTTTCGCCATCGTTTTCATCGATTTGTGACACGGTGCATTGTCTTGATGAAAAAGAATTCATTTCTTCTTCAAATGGAGTCGATTTTTCGCGATTTCATCCTTCAAACGCTCTAACAACGCTATATAATCGCTGTTGATTGTTTTTCCGTTTTCGAGATAATCGATGAACAAAATTGCATGCGTATCCCAAAATACAGATACCATAACCTTTCCAGCTAACTGTTGAGTATTTGGTCGCTTTGGCCTGCTTTCATCGGTTGCTCTCCACTCAGCTGAAGACCGTTTTGATTCCGGTGTGTAATGGTGGATCCATGTTTCATACATTGTCACATACTGACGCAAAAATTCATGTTTATTCTTTGTAAACAGTGCTAAACAGCTCTCCGAATCATCAACACGTTGTTGTTTTTGGTCCGGTGTGAGAAAACGCGGCAAATCTTCCATCGGCAAATCTTCCTGTAATATAGTTCCCACACTGCCTTTCGATATCTTCAGAGCCTCAGCTAACTCGCGCACCTTTACTTTACGGACGGCCAATACCATTTTGTGTACTTTTTTATGTTTTGTGGAACAACTGCCTCATTTGGGCGTCCTGAAGGTTCAGCATTATTTGTGTCTGTACGACCAAGTTTAAACTCCGAGTATCATCGGCAAATGGTTACTTTTGACGGAGCAGAGTCCGAATAACACTTTTGAAGGCATTGCTCAGCTTAGGCGGTATTTTTTCCCATAACAAAAAAAATGATAAATCAACACAAGGAATTGCTTTGAATTCATTATTTTAAAAATATCAACAGTAGCGTCACTTAAATCCATAGCTGTTACGACGAGTAATCATTACTTATTCGATTCTTTTTTTCAAAAAAGTAAAATAATTGATTAAGTACGATTCTTTTCTGTTTGTAATCGTAATCACATGATTACAATTACAAATAATCAACAAATAATAACGATTACTTGAGATTACTCAAAATAATCAAAAAGAATCAAAAGGAATAAAAAAAATAATCCGATTACTTTTCGAGATTATTTTTGATTCTTTTTTGATTATTTTAAGAATTTCAGTGGCAGGTACAAAAAATTTTGTTAAATTTTATTAAAAAAAACCAAGTTATGTATTTCACTATAAAAAAAAGATTGACAAAAAACAAGAACGAGAAAAATAATGTATTATAGTACAACATAAACGAAACAAAAATAAAACCTTTTTACTCTAAATTACTATTTGCATTCATAAGAACTAATTTTTTAAAAGAAAAATCAGACAATGATTGCCGTCTTGGAGTGTTTACTATGCCGGCAAAAAAAAATAGTCTCTCAACTGGCGCTGAGGGCATTAAAGGAGTATTGAATGAAAGAAATGGTTCCTTCAACAAGCCATACTTTTGCCAAATCATTTCAGCACTGGAATTGTCATGCATGTAGCAGAAGAGTTGGTCTGTTGGGATCACTAATCGGGTTTAACGGTGTCCTGTGAAGAACCAGTTGTGTCAATTTCATCATCACTTTCACAAAATATTCCGTACTTTAGACTGAAATTCTTAAAATAATCAAAAAAGCATCAAAGATAATCTTTAAAAGTAATCGAAATATTTTTTGATTACTTTTGATTATTTTTGATTATTTTGCGTAATCTCGAGTAATCGTTATTATTTTTCCATTATTTGTAATCGTAACCAATTACTAATCATAAAATTCTTGCTTAAGGATTATATAATCATTACAATTCTTTTTAAAAATAATCTAATTGATTACTAATCGTAATCGCAATTTAACAGCTATGCTTAAATCACTGCAACTTCTGAACGTTAGATTGTCATGAAATTTTTACACGTATTGTTTGAAGGTTATAACTATCGAAATATTATATCGATATTTCGTTAGAGGTGCCACCTAGTAGTTTGTCTTGGGACTTATTGAACCATGTGTTATCACTTCATCGTACCAAAATCAGCGACTTGGTCATAAGCAAAATACGAAAGTCATAAAAAAATTCATTCTTAAAAAAAAAATAAAGTCTCTTTAAAAACTCTTCTCATCAAGGACATATATTCAATTTTCCAAAAATCTTCGAAAAATGCTAAATACAATTTTGTCCTATCAAAGTGGCAGCTTTTAAACCCCTTCACTTATGGCTTTGAAAACAGGTTCCGTCCCAAAACTGGTAAGACACAAGACAATTGAAAATTCAATGAGAACGTTATAATCAGCTGTTTTAGAAAGTGCAGATTCCTTTTTGGATTTAGGATTTTTCCTAATATCAATTTTCTTCAACCGCTATTTTCGTTACCGCTAAAGTGCTATATCGCACGCACTCCATCTTCAAAACAGACACAACTTAAAACTTCGAAATTTTCAGGAGAAGCGAAAAAAAAGTTTGTTTTTCAATGGAATCCATACAAAACAAGGAAACAAAACGATTTGTTTTTAATTAAAAAGTAAAAACATGAGTTCAAAATTTTGATCGTTGATGAAGGTCAACTCACTACGAATAGTTTAACATTGAAAAGTAAAAATTTGTTAATTTTGAGTTGTGGCTGTTTTGAAGATGGAGTGCGATATAATCTTTGAAGTAAAAAAAAAAAAAAAAATAATTGACTCTGAAAAACCAGCCACACGGAGATTTTAACAATTAAATTAAATTTTCATTTATAATTAACGAGCGAAATCATAAAATTTCTTTCAAAATTTTCTTAATTTTTCTTCTTTTATCTTCTTATTTGACATATTTTGAAAAAATTTACCAGAAAACTTCGAAAAAAGGATACAATTGTGTTCCATCAAAGTGACAGCTTTTAACTTCACTGATGGCTTTGAAAACAGGTTCCGCCCCAAAACTGGTAAGACACAAGTCAATGAAAAATTCAATGAGATCATAACGATTAGGGGTTTTAGGAAGTGCTGATATCTTTTTTGGATGTTGGATTTTTTTCAAATAACCATATTCTTTAAAACCTATTTTCATCACCGCTGAAGTGTCATATAATCTTTGAAGTCCTGATAATGAATCATCGACCCCGAAAACCAAGCCACATGGAGATTTTACCAATTAAATGACAAACACCGAATGATATGACCAGAGCATATATACAGAACATATATACCTATACGTACTTACCAATTTTTTTTTTTTTTTTTGTCGTGAACAAAGGCTGTTACACGTTACACCTATTCAGAAAAATGTGTAAGATGTTCTAAGCGTGGCGGAAAGCCGTAGAAACATATGAATTTTAATCTGATCCTTTACCTCAGTCAATTTACGTTTTTAGGCATTCCCATCCGCAAATTTCTCGACCACCAACTACAACTTTTTTAAGCCGGAAATATTGAGGGATTTTCAATTTCAATTGATAAGAAATGAATAATGAAATGAAGAAATGTGAAAGCATAGAACCATAAGGCATGGCTGGGATTGTCACCTGAGACCCCTAGGTGAATGCAAAGCTCACTGCCACTCGACTACTGAGGCCACAAAATAATCATATGATACAAACAGTACAAAAAAAAAATAATATTCATGTCAACTTACATTAAGAAAATAATCAATTGTGTTTTTTGGTCTATATGTTAATTTTGTACTTCAAAAATTATCATGGTAACATCATCTTTCGGAAATGTGCTATGGATATTCAACTGTAAAATGAAATTGGACTGTGAATTTATTTTGTAAAAACATTTTTTCCAACTGCATCAAAAAAAAAAAAACGAAAAGACTATTTCAGCTCTTAAAGGGACTTTGACCAAACAATTTATGATCGATTTTCTTATGCTCGTTAATTAAGGACTCATACCATATACCCCTGAATGTTTAAAAAAAATATAAGATTTTTTTTTATACTTTTAAGAATTAAAAAATTTTAAGAAAATTACATTCCATTACAAAGTCATGCCAATAAATGTAACTGGGCATCCTTTTGGGATCTACCTGTTGGGAACTACCTTGCTAACTGACTCGCCCTTCTCGACAGCTGCGTTCCGTAGATATATTTTTTTTTTCTCGAAACTATGTTTTTTTGCCAGTGTCGGCAATTTTTTTTTTTTTCTTTTACTTTCTTTTTAAGAACCTTGATAATTATTTTCTCTATATTTGGACAAATTTTTGTAAATAATTACACTGTGCGACACCAAAAAATAACTGATAAAACTTCAATGGTTTCTGATAACCATTGGTTCATAGAACATATCATCCAAGGGATTTTTTTGGGTTAGTTCAAATAAACGAGGTCATATATTATACTATGGGGCCGTAGCTTATTTCCTTTAACTCCTAAACTAAGTAAAATTTTGATGTAATACCTTCAATAATATTCTTGCAATTTTAATGTGCTTTAAAATTGGGATATTCACATAGTAGTTCAAAACCTCCCTTAACTTAAAAAAGTAGTATATCTCGGAAAATCTGGGCGATACCCCAAAAGCCATTTATTTCTTTCTATTTAACTAAAATCATCTTAAAATAATCAGTATTTTGATGGTAACAAACAGAGTTGAAATTCGTCAATAAGAGATAAATTCTCGTAGAATTTAATAATAAGCAATAAAATCGGAGTAAGGAACAAACTTTCTAATATGCAGGCCTATGTTATGTGAAGAGTAACATAATTTTAAACAGCAGACAGAAAGCTTTATGAGGGCTGTTTTTGTTAAAATGTGTTTTTTATACAGTTAAAAAAAAATAAGGGCTCTCGATTTTTTACGAGGTTTATTGAGAAACCGACCATCTGGGTACTCTAAAAAAGCGCATGTAATTTGAAATTAAAAAAATTCGAGCATTACCGGTTAATGCCGGTTAACATCGCTCTATACCGAGAACCATTGACGGTAACGGTGTCTCTTTCCTCACTTCGAAAGAAATAAGGTCAGATGATGCCGCCATAACATGAACCGCGCAAATCAGTTAATCTTTGTGGATGCATTGATGCTTGATTAAACACCTGTGAATTGTGGTACAACAAAGTTACTTGAAGACAAAGAACAAGCAAAATGTCACTCTATATTACTCGAACTCTACTTGAATTTTATTTGAAAAATTTTTTCGAGGACGAATCTCAAGCTTCAAACAGCTGATTGTCAAAGTGTCAATATTAACTTGTTGTGATAAAAATTGATGAAATTGGCAAAATTGGCAAAAAGCAAAATGAACGCAAATGGAAGCCAGAGGGTTCTGGAGAACAATCCCCTTGCATTTTCTTTGAATTTTCCATTCTTTAAAATAAATTAACCAGCAAATTGAATTTATATTTAATTTCATATGTCAAAAAACAGCTGTTGCGATTGAACTTAACTTGAAGTTAACATTCATTTTGACAGATAACAAATTACTCTCTATTACTAGAAATTTACTCAAACTTTGCTTGAAACGAGTACGGAAGCAGGCCAAATGTAAACTTTAATGAATATTTTGACAGCTGAATGTCATTGGAAACTTTGACAGCAGTCAAAATATAACACTTGAAAAAAAACAGTCATTACTGATTGTACCCTTTATATTAAATAAAAAAATTAAATTAAATAAAAAAATTATGTGCTCGAACTGATTAAAATTTTTGAAAATACCTGGGAACATGAAAATACCCAAAAATACCCCGTCAACTGGGTATGGCCGGGGTAGCTCGAAATACCCAAAAATACTCGAACAATTTTTAAAACACCTTGGTGCCCAAATATGGGCCGGGTAATTCGAGTTACCCAGATAATCCAAATGCTCGGTCGTCCAAATATGGAAACAGTTGAGGTCCCATCATCATTTGCAATTAATATGAAATGATTTTGCAAAAAATAAAAAATAATTTACTTTTACCAATACATGCAGAAAAGACAATAAAGTCAGGTTTTTAAGTTTTACTTTGAGATAATTAATTAATAGTATTTTTTATTTCGTTCTGTAATGGTCATCTTTAACAAACCAATAACTTTCGATAACTGCAATCATGATTTTGAAAAAAAAAAACAATTTGTTTGTATATATGAGGGTTGCTACATATATTTCGGGAATAAATATAAGGATCGTATGTTTTGTCATTTTTCGAAATAATCTTCATCATGATTATTGGTAAATTTTTCCATGGCAGCATTTGTCATAACGTTTATCCCATTCCATTTGAGACATCTACAAAACATAGTTTTTGAAAGCAACAACGGCTTCTGCTGGCGTCAAAAATCGTTGTCCACACATTTGTCCTTGATGTGCGGGAACAAAAAGAAATTATTGGGTGCCAAATCCGAACTGTATGGTGGATGAACTCCGCCTGTTCTCACGAGCAGCCTGTCCAAAGCCAGGATAAAGGAGGATGGTCGCAGGCAACGGGTTTGCCCTATCCTGTGTAAAAGTAGAGGGACTACCCAGATCCTGGAGTTGGTCGCCCAATCTGGGGAGGAGTAGGTGGACCGTTGACTTGATCAACGGTAGCGTATGCCTACGAGGGAATAGCAATAATCCTAAAGAATTTGTTAGCACGGGGATAGTCGTTACTCTCGACAGACGTACTGTTGCAAGTCCCCACTGATGCATTCGTATGGTCTCCTGGATAGTCATATAAGTCTTGGTAGACTTATATGGCTGGTATAAACGACGAATAAAGAGGTGTCAGATTGGTACTCCGAGTGTGAAAAGTTAAACTTAGTAGCCTCGGAGTGCCAGATTCAAAAGTTGATATTGAGGAGGTGTCATGCTGGTGCTTTGAGTCACTGGGTGTTCATCTTGGTAGCCTTCAGCACTAGACTAATGAGGTGTATTGAGGAGTTGTAATGGTGTCCCAAGGTGTGATAACTGAGGTGTATCAAGGATTGTCATATTGAGTACTCCGAGTGTGAAAGGTTATCTGAGTAGCCTCGGAGTACAAGATTGATGAGGTGTATATCAATGAATGTTGATATGGTGTATAGTCATGAAGTGCTGCAGGTGCTAGGAGTTCATCCCGGTGGTCTTAGGGTACCAGTATGAAATGGAACAAATAGTGGCGATCTTGTGTCGCACACAGTCAATGGCGATGTGGTCTACGCTGTAGCACGTCCAAGTAGTGGTGGTTTTTCCACAACAGTCAAGAGTGATGAATGCAAATGTATCGGTGTTGTGATAAGTGCGTGTCAAAGTAAATCCC
Organism: Pherbina coryleti; assembly: GCA_943735915.1. Taxonomy (NCBI): domain Eukaryota; kingdom Metazoa; phylum Arthropoda; class Insecta; order Diptera; family Sciomyzidae; genus Pherbina; species Pherbina coryleti. Next base: position 109,148,183 of record OX030952.1, read on the forward strand.
TTTTGCCCGGGGAGACTATCGATGGGCTGGCCCTTCGGGGAGTATCGTGCTAGCTGTGGTAGTTCAATGTCGCGAACAGGTCTGTGATCGGCGTGGAGTTGCGCTAAACAACCGGGTGGCAATGCCCTACATTGCAAGAGATGTAAGATGGGTCTCGATTTCCACCAATAAATGTGGATGATGACCCAACTAATCATCCATAATTGGTACTGTTGCGTTCCAGCATTGGTTGCTATCCATACAGTATATTTATTAATTTAAATATACCCTTAAGTATGGTGTGCGACCGGTGTTGAAACTACTATGACAGGGCGATGGTCGCGCCTGGAGTCATGGAAGTGACGCCTAGGAGAGATATGACGGACGTCGTATAAACATTATCATGGCACTGACGTCCTGAAAAATTTATCTCCTAGGCATCAATTCCTTGAACCACGACCCCACTGCCATGGGGCAACGTAGAATTAAGCCATATGGCAGGTGTCTACGTTACATAAGATGTAAAATACTTGTATTCCTTCTGTATGGTGGATGATCAATTAATTCGATGTTTTGAGTGCAAAAAACGCCTTCGTTTGAGCTGATGTGATGGAGCTCGCATTGTCTTCTTGAAGAATAATTCTTCGTCGCTTGTTTGTTTTCCTTATTTCACTTTCCTTATTTCGCGGAACACAGAACACTTCTGGCAAACAAACTGTTGTGTTCCATTCCGAATTGAACGGTGTACGTGCCTCAAGTGGTACCGTGGCCACATGACCAGTTTTTAAGTAGAAACAAGCGAACATATGCTTTCTTGGATTTGGTTCATCTTGAAAGACCCATATAGTCGACTGCTGTTTATTTTCAGACTCATACACATAGATCTATGATTCGTCATCAGTCACGGTCTTATATACGTCTTTTAAACCGCGATTGTATTTCTTGAGCATTTCTTTACACTAATCGATACGAGCGTATTTTTGAGAAATTGTCAAATTATGTGGAATCAAATAACAAATATTTTTATGTTTTTACATAAAAAACATTTTTAAGTAATGCCCATTTATGTCTCAATCTCACGATATGTCACATAACGATCAAGCATTATCAGTTCGCACACCTCATCAATGTTTTGTTTCGCCAGTGAACGAAGTACGACCCCCATTTGAATTCTGTGTACCACCTATATACAGATATTTTTGATGGTGCTTCATTGCTAAAAATCGAATTGAGTTCATCGATGCACTCTTTTCGAGATTATTCACGTCAAAAGTTGTAATAAACAATCGCACGATAATGGTCACGAATTAATTCAATTTTTTGCTGAAATACAATTTTGAAAGCACTGTAAACAACACAATAAGCGCACATACATCAAAACATTGTGAGTACGTATAAGTTAAAAAAGATCAAACTTTCCAATGAAAATGTTACTTTGACTGAAGTAACATTAACGTTATCAGATCCCGGAATATAAGTAGCAGCCTACATACAAATTGATCAGAACTACAATATTTATAATCTTCATTAGAATATTAATAAATGTCTAGTTATTTTAACAAATTTGAAGCCACAATATTTGTTCCCTGGTCCCTTCTGGTAACATAGCCATTAATCTGTTCTTGATTTGTTTATATGGCTTCAACTTTTGATATATCGCATATTATCCGACGGCAATCACTTATATACATATATTTCAATAGATACAAAAAAACCTATGTAAATAATTTTTTTCAGTAATGATTTGTAATATTTTAACTACGACAGATTGTCTGAAATAAGCAATTTATTTTTTGAATTTTGAGTTATTGAGCCAATAAAATATTCCAATAGTTTTTAATAAATTCTTTTTTGAATTTTTTTTTTTTTAAAGAATATTAAATATGGCTTGTTCACTCACAATGTCATTAATTGGTCAACAAAGAAAGTTTCTTTTCTTGTGGTACATGTAAAAAATATCCCTTAAACTGTCTTTAACCGCGCGACCGAACTTAAACTCCATCGTTACGAGGACGCACTTGGAAGCTTAGAACTTCAGAGTTATTCGTTTCTTGTTTTTTTTTCTTCTTTAGCACTATTTACAATGTATCGCTTGAGTTGTAATCCTTTTGTTATCCTCTTTGGGAACTCTTAAATTCCATTGTGTGCTCATATTCATAATCTTTTACTTGCGTTTTATTTTTATTTTTAATTTTTATTTGTTTTTTTTATTTTTTGTTTTTCTGTTTTCGTTTTACGAAAATACAAAAACCGCTTAGCGGTTAATAAAAACCTCTCACATACACACACACAAAACACCAAACAGTAAAAAAGATAGAAATTGTATGATCCTTAAGAGATGCTTCTAAACTTACAGAACTCTTACAGGGTGTATCACTTATTTATCATACCGACAAAAATTACACGCCGAAAGTGTAGCCTTGCGCGGCTACTTCTTGTTCACGAACGCGTTTTCTGTAGACTGATTTGAATTTTGGCCATGCTCGTGCATGAACCCAAAGGATTCAAACGCCAACGAATCTTATTCTCTGCTGCACTTTCTATGTTAAAAGCACCCACACCAAACACACATACATACACGTATAAACCTGGCCACCTCTATCATGCGCGTAGCGAAGAGAGTCTTGTAGTTGTTGTATTGTTTCGACGTTACTGGCTTCTGGCATTGTTTACTTTTACTCATATTTGGCCAGGACCAAGAATGACGGTGGAGAATGACAAAACTTTTGTGAATGAGTAAAAACCACAAAATTAGGGGAACGAATTTATATGTTTTACTGTAAATATTGTTGTTGTTGTTTTTAAGATACGGGGGATGGTTTTCGATAGTGTTCTGAGAGCTAAGCACAACGATATCAAACAAGTGCCACGCGTCTTGGCCAGTAGTATTTATTTTAAGGAAAGGAAAGCAGAAGTTCTTGAAAGATAATATTTTAAAAACAAAACTGAGGACCACAACCATAGTATTTCTCCGTACTTCTGCCAAATATGGAAGAATTGAAAGCAATTTATAAATTTTTTATGTAAATAAAAAACTTGGCCTGACGAAATTGACAAAATATTTTTTAATTATTAAAATAGTACCTATTGAATATTATTTTATATTGAAAAATATTGTATTCCTTGAACTTAAATGTTTTTGTTTTTTATGGAGATCTACATATATTTTTTCCAGTATTCATCGTCTAAGTATTTTGTGTAATTTTTAGTTTTTACGCTACAGTTCAAAATTTTAAATAGCACATGACAGTTCACTTCTTTACACGACTTAATAAAGGGTGTTTTTTTATTCGATGTAGTTTTTCTTATCTGATATCATACTGTGTTGAAAAATCGACGCAATTTTTTTTTTTTAATTTTATTAATTTTATAAAAACATTGAAATTTCATCATGCAAAGACCATCCGAAGTGCCGTGCGTTTGCAGATTGGGCATTGACGAAGCTTGAAAATTATCCGGATGTTGATCAAAACATCATATTTTCTGACAAGGCACATTTCTAGCTAAATAGGTAGGTAAACGAACAGCGGCCTCGGTAGTCGAGTTGGTAGCGTGCTCGACTGCCACCCCAGAGGTCCCGAGTTCGATTCCCGGCCAGGCCATGGTCCTTCGCTTTAAACCTTTCTAAATTTTCTATCCTCATTTCTAATCAACTGAAATTAAAAATTCATCAATATTTACAACATAAAGTTGTAGTTGATGGTAGAGAAGTTTGTGGATGAGATTGCCTTATAACTTGAATTGACTGAGGTAAAGGCATAACACTTGCCTCTGATTCAAATTCACATGTTTCTTTGGCCTTCCACCACCTTTAGAACATCCTACACGTGTTTCACTTGATTGCCCTTTCCTTCCCACTAATCTATCACCCCATTTCGAACCAAGGCAGACTTGACTGAATAGGTATTCCACCTGAAATCCTTGGTTCAAAGCTAAAAAAAAAAAAAAAAAAAAAAAAAAAAAAAAAAAAAAAAAATTTGGTTTCTCAAAATTTTGTATGCAGATAGTAATCATTTTTGAAGCTTTAATTTTGGTTTTTTTTTTGTTTTTGAAAATACAGCGAAACAAAAAACTTGTCCATACAAAAAGTGGGTTTTTGACCAAAAAACGGCACTTTTTTAAAAAAATTCACTTTTTTAAAAAAATTTTTTTTATTTTACTGTTGCTTGACCAACGATTTGACAATGTAAATACTCGTCAAATTTTCTGGAATAATTTTCGCGAGTTCAAAGAAGATTTTAAAGTAACCACTTTGAGTAAGCATGAAAATACCTGAAGATAGTTAATTTATAAAAATGTATCTTATAATTCCTTAACTTTTTAGCTTCTTATGGCTCATTTGTCAATGAAATATAAATAAGAGAACTCCGTCATCGTGATGTTTTTACTTCATATACAAGACAATAATGGAATTTGACGAAAAATTTTACTATTTATTTCTTATGTTATAAATAAAATTTACTCAAAATCTAAAGATTTTTATCGTGCTTTTCATAACTACCCGAGCTATCGAATATGCATGTTGCCATTAACATTTTAGGATTATTTAAATTTGTTGATTGAACAGCGAAATAATCGATCAAACTATTCAATTTAACAAACAAATCGTTCACAAAACTTAGTCTCATAACTTAATTAAATGCTATTGTTGTACTGTTTTCAAAGAAGTAATATTTATTGCTTTTTTTTTTTTTTTTTTTTTTGGATTCGCCCGGAGGTAAGAAATCTTCATAGATACGTATGACCCGCGCCATACGCATGCACGATTTACACTCCAAGAAGTTCCCGGATCAGCCGGACTGGATAGAATGCACCTACGTGCTAAAACTTACCACCTATTGGCAAATAAAAGCCTCCACTAAGCACAATTGCTTGGCCTTTCAGCGGAAATCAATTCTTTCGGCCTTTCTTCGTAAAGATTTTCGAAATTTTTTCTAGAACGAAAAAAAAATCTTTAAACAAAAAGAAGTATTCTCGACACCAGCATATTTCGAAAAGAGTTTGTGGCTACATAACAAATTTTGGGCCTAGTTGTAAAAGTTTTCTTGTAATATCCGCTTGCTCATATAAAAATGAATTTTTCAAATTTTTTGAACGTCATGTGGGCAGTGTTCTATCCAGTGCAGAGCCGTCTCTATCCAGTCTGTCTGCGTTTTCGTTTCTGTCTATGTCGCAATGACCTAGGACCCAGCAGACCCTATGGAGATAATCCTTAATTTTCATGAAACGTTAAGTTATGTTTTTTCACACTAAAAATTTCCTCCATTGCATCACGACAGGTAAAGATGTTAAGATGCTATAGAATCATTTTTACAACAAATGTCAAATACAAATTCTTTGTTCCAACGATTACTCGCAAAACGATTACAAAATGTATTTTAAAGTAAAAGTTTTGGACAACAACTCCAAGCTTGGGTTTATTACCTATGCCCATTGACTTTAGGATAGTTTTAAGGTTTACAGATTTCAACTCTCTTATTAAATACTTTTAAATAACTTCCCCAGCTCTGTTTAAATTCTAGAGAGACACACATGCGCGCTCTTTGCTTAAAATGCCACCCCACATTTTTGGTAGAGTATTTTTATAAGGACTGTTATCCTTTTTTTTTTTTTTGTTTTGTTTTGTTTTGCTTTTCTTTTATCAGTCCGCTAGCACCCTGTTACTTTGGAACTGCTTCTTGTTGCTACATGTTTTTGTTTTCTTGTTTTTTTTTTTTGGTCATGTAAATTGATAAAAGTCTTTATCATTATTGCACAATTTTTGATTGTTGCTTGCCTGCGTGAACATCTTAGCCGGCTGTATTTGGACGACTATCGGCACAACAACACACTTTTAGTCAGTTGAAGCAGCAACACCAAACAGCAGCAAATTGAATGTTTGGTTTATGTTTTTGTTATAATTTGCTTTCCTATTGTCTGTTTACTTCTTTGCTGTGCAGTTGGGAATTGTTTGTACTAAGGAGATAGCAATTAAATGCTGAGCGGTTTTTTTTAGCAAGAGTGAAAATTATTTTTTTATTCGCAGTTTTTAAAATGTGATTAAAATATTTTTCTAAAATATCTGAATGCTCTTACTTATTTCTAATAGGGTAGAAAAAACGCTCACCCTCATACGAAATAAAAAAAAACAAAAACAAAATATTCCTGTCAAGCACGATAAAATAGCATGTTTTACCAATTTTTACAACCCCAAAAATTTTAACTAATGGCAAGCTAGGTAAAACGCTTGGTACAAATGCTATAAGTTGTCATGTTTATTTTTGTCTGAAACTTGCAACTCATTAGAATGAAAAAAAAAATATCGAAATTATAGTTAATGATTTTTAAAAGCGTTCATTTTGTATTCTTCATTTCTTTAGCCAGACGCTCCCAAGCATGTTAAAAACAACAACTAGTTTGCTTTGTGCAAAAGTTTTGTTGAGCTATATGTATGAAACGTTTGAGTAACGCTGCTTTACGCCATGTTAGCTATTCAAATGCGTCTTGTAAAACAACAATTCCGGAAACGCACTGGTGGCTAAAGTTTCCGCTTTATTTTTATTTTAAAAGAAAGCAATTTGAGTTAGGCACGACATATTCAAATTTTGTGCGTTTTATTTTTATAGTTTTAAATAACATCCAAAAAATGTCGTTTTTTTTCTCTTTTTTTAAGTTTTTGTTATATGGTTTATGCATATATTGAGTATATATTAACCTATATATTTTTTATGTAGCGTGTACTAGCGTTTGTTTGCCTATTTAAAACTAGAGTGGCTATAATATATAAAATGTAATTTTATGATTTCAGTTTTTACGTTGCTGCCGCATTTCGAGCAGCTCCTTGTATTGCTCTATGGAACCATCTTCGTGCTTCGATGTGTATGAAGAGTTATTTTTATTTGCTTCAGCATTGGCTGCTGCTTCGGCGGCTTCACGTGTCATATCTTTTTTGGTGCGTTTGGTTTTCTTGATTTTGTCGCGCACGCGTTTACCTAAACGCGATGTGGCCAATACTTTACTAACTTTGGAGCTCTTAAGCCAGCGTGAATTCCAGGACTGTAATGAATCGAAGTTATTATTTTATCAATAAAAAATTTTTTAGACTGTTTTCAATTCTTACCTCTGATGACTGCTTGGTGAGCTCATCATCGCTAGAATTCAGTGAAATGATATCATCTTCTACAACTTGTGCGGCATTTGTTGATGCTTTTTCTATTGCCGCTTCTTCTTTTTCTTTATTGCGTGCTGCGGATGAGGTTTGACTGGATTCAACATTGGAGTTATCCTTCTCCAGGTGCTCGGTCATTTCAGTTTCTAGATCACCACCTTCAATTGAAATAACATCATCGTTTTGATCGTCGTCGAATTCATCTTCTACGGGTTTAGCTGCTGATGGTGGAATTGCTATGGAAGTAGTAACAGTTGTAGGCTGTTCTTCTTTGGCATCATTCTCCACAAGGATTTTATTTTCTGTAACGATTTCGTTGCTGATCTCCGTTGCATTCGACTCGATAGGCTCCTCTGCTGATGAAACAGTTACAATAGGCTCTGGGTTATCATTACTATCACATTTATCATTGTTACAATCATCAGAGATTTTCCCAATTTTCTCTTTATTCACATCATTTTCATCTACATTGTTTGGCTCTTCATTTGCCTCGTTATTTTTCTGAGTTCGAAACTCTGTTTCATCTAAAATTTCTCCATCCTCTTGTTCTATGTTGCTCTGACTCAATGACTCCTGTTCTAACGCAATTTTATTGGAGTGCATTTCAATCACTTCTTCGCCTGTCTTTAATTCTTGTTGTGATATCACTGCTTTTGTTTTATGCACATCTTCGTCATCGGAACTATCACTGATCATTAGAGTAACTGGTTCAGCTACGATGGTTATAACATCTGGCGATGCAGAGCGTGAGCGTTTTTCTTCTTTAACAATGTTTCTGGTTGTTGCATTCGATTTGGGTTCATCTTCTGGTTTTTTTACATTCTCAGTTGTTGCCGGAGGGTCGATTTTGTTAGTACGGAAATTACGCTTTAATTTAATTTTTTTAGTAGGCTCTATATTTGGACGTATGACTTTCAAGGTTTTATCTGGTACTGAACTTGGAGCTGGTACGCCATTTGTTTTGGATTTCTTTGAAGTTTGTGAGTGCTCATCAGATTTACGTTTACGTTCTTTACGGTTGTTACTTTGACTCTCGTCAGTATCATTATCAGAATCAACCTCGATTTTGGTTACAGGTTCCAAAGCTAATTGTGAGCGTATCGCACGTGCTCTTGCTTGAAGTTCTAAGAGTTCAAGTACACTGATTTGACCGGGATCTAGAAAGCAAGTGAAACATAAATTTATTTTGTGTGAAAATGGTCTCAATTATGGTTGAATAAACAAGGTTGTCTCGAGGCTGATCGTACTCTCTTCTCAGTACCCATAATTGTCAAAATCAATGAAAAACTACAACAACAACTTCATCGGCTTTGCATGTTATCAATTACCGCATTCAGATTTTGTATGAGTTGTCAACTTCAATTTGACATTTATGGGAACTCGCTCTCACCCATGCGACAACCTTATTTATTCAACCATGGTCTCAATTACAATATATTGAATTGACATTTGTTTTTCTTTAAAAATTTAAACAGAAGCTGGGAGATTATACGCGTCATTGGAAATTGATTAATCTTTTCAAATTTAGAAACAGCAGAAATAGAACTGGAATAAAATTTCATAGTTGAGTGTTTAACCCAAGCAATTTATAGTTGAGTGCATAGTATCTTATTTTTGAATTTTTCATACTTGATATTGAGGTGATTTTGACCCCTTTTTGAAATTATTATATTAAAAACTTCAAGAATTTTAATTTTTGTTTTTACGATAACATGGAAAGTTAGAGTCTTGGAAGTTTAATAAAAATCGTGGATATTTGCGATGCCCACCACCTCAATAAATGGTGGTGAAAAATATCGAATCAATACCATCTCATATCGTCAATTGCGAGCTGCTGACGATTGTACCAACAGTCGTGAAAAAATTAGCAGTAATTTTTCGGTAACTTTCAAAATTTCGTATGAATAATTCAATGAGTTTATAATTTATTTAATAATTTTAAAAAATTGTTAGTATTTTTTTATAATCAAACTATGTACGATAGTTAAAAATACTATCGAAGCACTATATTTTTTTCTAAATTTTGCACCGATAGTTACAATCCCTCCATAGAGGAGCCGATTGGGACATCGATAGGGACTGAGTGAGTTTTTCATCACTTCATTGTGGGAGTCTGAACCCGAAGACTGAACCTCGAATATATACGACAACGGTCAGGATGACGTCTTCTGACAATCCTCGACCATGCATAAACGAATAAAAATTCAATTTTTTAACAAATTAACACTTTGAATAAAATCAATATTTTCCGAGACATTAACAATAAATAGATTTGTCATCAATCGAAATCAGTTATGAATTTTTAGTTTTTTTTTTTACTTACTTTCATTCTTTTCGGCACCATTTTTGACACCATTCTTTTTGGTTCCACCTTTACCACCGTTCGCACTCGATTTCTTTTTCGCTGAAATAAATTTAAAGAATAAAATTCCAAATAAACAAAATGGCAACAAAAGAGCAAATACTAGATAGTCGCAAATTTAAAGTGCAACTTAATGGCATAAGTGAGCTACACCAACAACTGGAACAGTTTAAAAAGGCTTGTGATGCACATGAGAAACACAAACGTAAACGCTGCAAGCGACGCTACTATCAATTGGGTCTAATGGCCAAGGTAGTAGCTGAAACAACAGACGATGAGCTGAAGCGGCTATTGAAGAATGGCAATCGTACATTTTTACTAGATGCTGTCACAAATAAACCCAGCGAACTAGAGCAGTTGCTGCTCAAGACACAGGGTGCTTTGGATGAGTATCAGGCAGAAGAGACATCGATGAAGCTAGTCACTGGTTTGGCAATCGAAATACATGGTGATAGCTTGCGCTTGGGACGCATGCGTAACAACTGTTCTGTGCTGTTGAGAAAAGACGACATCATGACACTGACCACCGATGAAAGTTATCGATATTCATGCTTTAAGGAAATTGCGTACGTCATTAATTTAAAATATTATCTCAAAAAGTTGCAATTGAACGATGAGATAATCATTGGCAAGGAGGTACACTGCAAAGTGGTCAAGAAGCTCAGAGATAATATTGCGATTCTGGTTTCCGAAGCAGGATTGCTTAGATCATATGAATACATTGAGCTGCCAAAGCAATGTTATTTCCTTAAACAAGAAACCATACCAGAATTGTTTATAGACGACTTGCAAATAGCCGAAAAGGCACAGGCACATTACGTAGTAGTAACGAAAATTCGCTGTAAGCAATTCCTAAAATCATTGCGATCCAATATTACTAAAGATTCGTTTGACTTTAAGTTAATCGGCACGGTAGACTTTGATTTTATCAGTTCTAAGATGCTCGACATAATGGGCATACTTGAGCTTTTAGATTATTTGTGGATACCAGATTTCTTCAATGAAGGACGCAACATTCAAACATATATTTTTGAGGACGTTATACCGATTTCTAAGTGCCTTAAAAAACCTATAATCGGCTCTGTGCCGCTGGAACGTTGCAGTGATTTCAAGCGTTTCGAAAATCACGAATTTCTTTGGAAAATAGATACAATTTTTATTGAGAAGAGTCCTTGGTGCAATAAATACCCGCTGATAGTTAAGAAGTTATTGCCACTGGCTGATTTTCGCATGGGCATGGTTGAGAATTGCATGGTTTTAAAAAATATTTTAACATCGTATCAATCGATAGTTAATTTCATTATAAGAACAATTAGTTCCATAGAATGTCAGGCCATTATCATACATTGCAAATGTGAAGCAGCAGCCGTTGCGCTGGGACGAGTTGAAATTTACTGTCCTGTCATGGTTATGCTGCCATTGGACAACGAAGAAGATCTGGCATGTAAAACAAAACTGGCGCGAGCCATTAATTTACGACGCAATCTTAGAAGCATGATGTTCACCAAAGAAATGAATGAGTGCAATCTGCAACCTATTGACTTTGGAATATGGTATGCGCGTAAAACTGGTCTACTCGATACTGGAGACTTTGTTGTTACACTTGAGGTATGCAAAGAAGATGACGAGGATGTTGAATATGGTGTAGATGGAGATGTTGCCATTTTACGAGCTTATTATTTGCCTGCGCTTAAAATGTGCGAGCGATTTAAATATGGTTAATTATTAAATTAAAAATTTTACAATATAACATTTTTGTGAACCACAAACTAAATAATGGAATTAAGTATTTATTACGAAATTGTGAGTAATTAAAATAAATGTATGTATGTTTGTTTATGTATGTACCAAATGTGAATGTTTTTTTTTTATTTCTTTGCAACAATTTTGGGGAAATTGTTTTCTCTGCTTTGATATTCGTATAATTTAGGAACTTACATGTTTTTGCACCGCTCTCTCCAATTTCACTATCCGATGATATTTCCTCCAAGGAAACGTGTTCTAAAAAATTAAATGAAATCATCAACAAACCTACATTGAACCAATACCAAAGCAGTTACCTTCAATATTATTGACATCAGAGTCGCTGGATGATTCAGTGTCAGTGGGACACTCCGTAGCGCCAATAATGGATAGCAGGCGCTTTTTTGATATACCCAGCAATTCATTTAAGCAGTTCTCTTGAATTTCTTCTAAATCCTTTTTCTTTCAAATAAATCTCAGATAAATGTTTCTTTATGCAAAATGCTAATAGTTACCTTGAGAAAATCCGGCGCCAAGTTGGTGATAGTCTTTGGCTTGAGCGATCCAAAGATCTGCTTAATCAGCTCCAGTCGATCATCAACATAATGCGACATCGGCTGCGGTGTCCGATCCTCTTCTGTTTTCTCCTTTTTAATTTTAATTGGTTTGGGAATTTTCGCCGTTTTGTTAGGTTTCTTTTTAGATTTATGCATTTTTGTTATTAATTTGCAATGATAGGAGAAATGTACTAGACACACAACTAAAATAATCAGCTGTTTTATGACAGCTGTAAGGTTTGTTCGAGTTTTTAAATGGAAAATCTTAAGGCAATCACACACTAACTCAACAACAGGCCGAGAAATTAGCGATGTGCCGACTTTAGTTATCGACAATGTAAACGAAACGACAATCGTCATAGTGGCACAATGGCGTCAACAATAGCGGCGCTACTGTCGGTTATGTTAAACAAAAAACACACTCAATTTAACTCGTATTTTGGCTCTAAAACGCGAAAAATGCATAAAACACGTTTTGAGTGTTCGGTGTAAGTGCACTCTTAGATTATAATTTTGTTGAAGAGATAATGTTCTGTCGACACGTCGATAATAGAAATAATGTAGACAATTGTATAGTCCACATCATGTAGTTAACGCCGCCCATGACTGCAAGAAACTGTTCAAAGTATTCAATAATAGGGCCTAAAAAAATGTATGTTTTTATTTATTTACTTATTTATTTGATGATAGATCTGTTGCAAACACATCCGACATGATTGGTTTTGTTACAATATTCGTAAAAACTTTAAGACATCAAAAACATGTTAAAATTATATTAAAAATTGGTTAAAAACACAATTGAATAGTACTATGTTTCCATCTCTTCGAAATCTTCTGAAAAAGTGATTTCAAAGTGTTTCTATCAAACATGTCATGTTAGCTTGATTTAATTTAACAATTAAGAATTCATTTCGTCTTCTGATTCGTTGTTTATTGTTTTTGTTCTTAAATTATAAATCACTTGTAATTACCAAATGCTAATATGGCAATTTTGACACAAGCTGAATAGAATTAGAATGAATTTTAAATCTCATTGAATTTGATGAGATTTTGTATTAGATTTTGTTGAAATCACAAGATTTTGCAAGATCACAATCATAAACTGGTATGAAAATCTCAATAGATTTCAGTGAAGATTTTACGAAACTCAGAAAATCTTAAGATGTCAAGGAGAAGGAGACATAGTATAAAAGATAAATTAATTTGTCTGTTCTGTATTATCGTAAGGTGACGTTTAGCTCTGAACAAAAAAAAATATATGTGTAAGTAAACGAATTGCTAAAAGTTCCTACTTCCAGTTTTACAAATGAAAAGCACATGAAAATCGAAATAATTCTAATAAAAAAATTTCAAGACAAAAATACAGATGCAATGCTTATTTATTTGAATTGCTTCCAGGTAATTTATGTTTTTATTCTATCTCTTAAGCTTATCAAGCCATTTATACTGAAAAATATTATGTAGAAACAGTTTAATTAAGAAAATGTCTATATGTGTGATTTAATTTTTTCTTATTTTTTTTTTCATTGTCCAATTCAACTTGAGTATTGTCTTAAATTAAAAATTGAAAAATGCGAAACGTCACATTTCTCTTTTAAAAAAAACAATTGCCTTTCTGATAAATATTTTTACAACAAAAATCAGCTTGCTCTAATAAATCTATTCGTTCATATTAATATCGTTGTTTTATTGTATTTTCAGTATATTCTTGATCTCATCACTTATACCTTGAGAAGTGTTCAATTTAGTTTGATTGATGACAATATACCCTGGTAGTGTAAAATACACCAATATTTTATCATAAAAATAAATACATACCATCCGAGTCATCAATGGTAGTGGTGTTCCTCTATGCCACGACTTTAGTTTTCATTTTGGTATCGACAACGTAGATTATTTATCGACAACTTATGCAATGGTGTAATATAAAAAATACCAACATTTCTGTCGAAAATGTTAAGAAACTACAGTTGACAAGCTTCAACTTGACGGCACGATGAAGAATTGTTGAGATAACACTATTAACTTTATGGTTTGATTATGCAAAATTGACGTAACATATCTTAACATGACACAGCGTACTATGAATTTTTGTTGATTATGCTACCAACATAGCAACCACAGTAAGTGTCAAATAAATCAACCGCACATTTGAGCAGCCAATTTCGACTCAGAGCGAGAGGATTTTCAGACGCGAGACTACAACTACATTCTTTTTTGCTACCATGCGTTGAACTATGTTTAGCTAATAAGGTCATTAGTAGTATTCACATCGTGGTGCACTTATTGTATTGTAGTTGTGCAAAATTACTTTACAAAAACCAAATTGATATACTTCAAAAATATTTCCCCGAGAATTTACCCGCAGTTTTCCCCATAATTTATTTAAGATGCCTGATTGCAATTGTCGATTGGCATTAGAATATAATACAATCGATTGAGTCGATTAAATTTTATTTTAGTATTGTATAACTCAATCGACAAAAAATTAGACTATTGTGAATTGTGTACTTAATTTTAAACAGATGTTTGGCTCCAGCACCAGCTGAACCAACCGCGCGTATTGCTTACAATCTCTGATCTTAAATGTATTTCTTCTGAATTAAATTCTTTTGACTACTTCCAACGCAAATAACTTACTTTTTTACATTTTATACGCCCAAAACATGCGATCATTTAATAAAGAACTGTATAATCTGATAAATGGTCGACCAAAAAGTTATTCACAGTCGCTAGCTATTCGAGTAAACGACACTCACAATACCATCGCTAATCGACAATCCCTTAATAGTCGTTTATCTATCGCCGATCGACAATCGCAATAGGTTCTGGTGATTTCCCATAGATTCATTCTTATCATTTCCATTTTATATATAACATGAATTTATGACGACATAATTGTGAAGATGAATGTTGGTGAACTTCAAAAGTAATGCGTTAAAAATTAAGGCTCTCCGCAAAATCGCCCAAAAAAAAAAAAAAAAGAAAAATAACCCAAAATGAAAAATGACCCAAAAATTTATAAAAAGTCGCCTAAAACGAAAAATCGAAAGTTTACCCAAGAAAACGAAAAACAGCCCAAGTATTTTTGGAAAAATTACCCAAAAATCTAAAAGCGAAAATGCACCCAAAAAAATTAAAAATCGCCCAATATTTTACATTGTGTTCCCACACGAGATACGAAATGAGCATTTTCAGGGCCAGTATTTTTTTTTAAAAAGTTTATTTTAATTCAATCATTTGATGAGATAAATACTATTTATTTATTTTTTATTAATATAGTTATTTATTAACCACTGTTATTAAAACATGAAATAATAACACGAAAACTATTATTAGAACTATTATTGCAACGATAAAAGGTACTGGGTAAGCTGATTTTTAAATTGCACTACTACGTTACTAATCAATCTTAATTGTGTATGTTGGCGGATCTAGCATTCGCGAAAGGAGGGAAGGGGGGCTGAAACTACCCGGTTAAAAGCTACACTAACCGGATATTGATAAAACGGCCCTTAATTGCGTAGGAAGTGCGTTCAATTTTAAAATTTAATTCATTTTAATTTTATATAATCTCATACTTAAAAATCTATAAAAAGATTTCGTACAAGGGAAAAATACTGATTCTTTTTCAAAACAAAGTTTCTTTGGTTATCAAAAAATTTCAAAAAGAAAAAATGACGGCAGAGGTGGTGGGGGAGCAGGGCGGGGCGACGAGTGGCGCGTGCGATCCGTCGCACTACGCGTAATCCGCCGCGCCGCGATACGCGCGATTCGCCGTGTCGCGATGCGCGAAGGAAATATTTCCTTTGACTTGACCAAGCAAACTGAAGCAAGTGATGAAAATAAAAAAGAAGAACAAAGAATAATAAAGAAAAGAATTTTTCATATGAAATATCACCCAAATTTATATGGAAAAAATTGAGTGATTTTTCATTAGTTTTTTTGGGCGATTTTTCGGAGAGCCAAAAATTAATATCTGTAAAACTCGAATTTTTAACTACTATTAAAAGTAATGACATTGCTTGCTTTATATGAATCTGCTTTTCACTTTCCTAAAAATCGCAATTCAGTCTTGGAGAAATTAAGCGAAAATATATTTTTCAAGCCTTCAAAAAAAAAAAAAAAAATTACCTTAAATTCAATACCTTGAATGTTTTAGACAGCAAGCTTTGAAAATTTTGAATGTTTTCGACAGAGAGCTGCATGTTTTTTTCAGACAGCAATATTTGTTTATTTTTATTTTGGTTAAACAATTTTGTTTTAACCTTAACATGTTTATCTTTCAATCCGAAACATTTTTAAGATTCAGATTTTTGTTACTTTAAATTTTTAAATTATTTCGCTAAACAATGCATTAATAGACCATCTATTTGACACGTGCTGCTAAAGCGCTCAAGTCAGCGATGCACTTGTTAAGGGTTTCTTTCTCTTGAGTCGCAGTAATTGAACCCAGTACATTGTTGATTATCCAGTTAACCATATGTTTTTGGCTAAGACGACGCTCAATATGACGGCACTCGACTTGGTAGTCCAAGCGACGCTTTACCTATAATTTTTAATTTTTATTAACTATTTTTCAAGCAAATAATTTCATATTTATTGATTTGCATACTTCTGTATAGACGTTCATGGCACGCTCGCGGAAAGCAGCCTCCAATTGCAGAGCAATGTTTTCCTTTTTGGCATCCATGAGCATAAGAGCGCCCTCAGCACGCCACTGTTCTTTCTTTTCGGCAGCGATGGTATCAGCAAGAGCCTTTAGCTC
Source organism: Pherbina coryleti (assembly GCA_943735915.1). Classification (NCBI taxonomy): domain Eukaryota; kingdom Metazoa; phylum Arthropoda; class Insecta; order Diptera; family Sciomyzidae; genus Pherbina; species Pherbina coryleti. Next base: position 109,164,739 of record OX030952.1, read on the forward strand.
AGCTTCACGACCCTCCTTCCAATCATCTTCGAGTTTCTAAAGTACAATAATAGAGAATAAAATTAAAGGACAGACACATATGTGAGTAACTCACATCAATTTCGTGATCTGCATATTTAGCTACACTTGGACCAAGTTTCTTCACGACCAAAATGCTCATGATTAAAACCGAAAGCCCGGTGTAGTACTCGTGCTCCATAACGTAAATTTCCTTGGAGCATAAGTAGGTTAACAGGCCAACACCAAATGTGTACGGACCAGTCACACCAGTCTTGTTGTAAAAGAACTGGAACCACTCCTCTGGCACGAAACCCATGCGAACCTTTGAAGGGTTGATAGGCCGTTCTTGACGTTCAATAGGGGCAGGGGCGGTTGAAGTGGCGGCTCTTGTTGCAAGAGCTGCCATTGGCCGTTTAACTAAAATTAAACATTATGAAATTAGTATAAATATTATTTCTTCCTGAACACATTTTAGCAAAAAGTTTTAAGACAATGAAAACTTTGACAGTTCGATGACGGCGAAGTGATTACATAAACGGCAACCTCGAGTCGCGTAACAACTAAATCCATTCCATGAATTTCGCGATTATTTTAAAACATTGTTTAATAATTGAACATTCTTTAAATACACTATTTCAATATTTTCTTAAATACCTGAAAGCAATGCCACCCTCGACAACATTTTTAAAGAAATTTTCACAAGATTAGGAGGAAATTGACGGCCAACTACAATTCCCAATTTGCACCAAAAACAATTCACAATAGATTCACCACTGGAAACTGCACGAAAATGGTGGTCAATGGCAGATGGAAATTTCCTTGTGAATAATTTTGACAATTGGAATGAACAACCGCAATTCACAATAGTGCACTTTGCGAAGTTTGAGCTTTTAAAAAGAATTTTCATAATTTGAAAAAATAAATTTGATTAAATATTCATGGATATTTATTTTTTAGCAAATTACAATTTTTTATGTGAAATTCAACAGCACGAATGATAGAGAAGAGTATGACAAAAATGGTAGATGCAATAGTTTACGTTTTGCTAATAGCGTGACACTTGTATATTGCGGTGTAAAAAAAAAGAGAGACCAACAATTTTAATGCCACAAGCTCAGTCTTCAAAATCCAATAATTTTAACAGTACCATTAATATTAAAAAAATACTAAAACTCGCTTGCAAGGGCTGAAATGGCCAGTTATTTATATATTTTTTTAAAACTCGCTTGAGTTCGAAACTCAATATAGTCACGACATAACGAAATTATCATTTGAACAGGCAGAATGTTAAAAAACTATGAATATTTTTATAGATTTAATAATTTGTCAAGGATTTTAGGTTTATTAGAACAGTAAACACTGTTAGTAACGAAATAACAAAGAAAAAACTCTTTTAAAGACACTTTATTTTCAGATAAAAATAATTTTGGGCATAACACATGAACACCTTTAAATTGAAATAAACAGAACTTATTATTCTGTGGCGTAATGCTATAACTTCTCTTTCAAAATCATTAAAATTAAATGGAAAAATTAAAAAAAGTGATGTTTTAACAAAATTAGGTCTGTTTCCGTACTCGTTTCAAGTAACTTGAAGCTACGAGAGAGAAGAAGAACAAGCAAAATGTCACTCTCTATTACTCAAACTTTACTTGAAAAACTTCTTCAAGCATAAATCTCGAGCTTCGAACAGCTGATTGTCAAAGTGTCAAAATTAAATTGTTGTGAAAAAAATGCACGAAATTGGTTCGAAAATTAATAAAAATAAAGTTAAAATATGCCAAATGAACGCAAACGAAAAAGATTCCTAGAGAACAATTCACGTGCAACTTCTTTGAATTTTTCATTCTTTTGAATAAACCAACCAGCCGCTTCAATTTGTATTTAATTTAAAAAATGCAGAAAAACATTGGTAAAATTTATCAATGAAAGCTTAATTTAACAACGGGCTTTTGTATGTTGAAAGGCTTCGCAAAAGTTGCATAATTGCCTCCGTTGAGCTTTAATTGGTGTTTCATAGAAACTTTGGATAGTACGTTGCATTCACCATAGGTAAGAGTAAAATTCTGGTTGAGCTGATCGGTAATATTATTTGTGTGACGAGAGAAGCGAGAGACCACCAGAACAATTATGGCAACGAGAAATTTCTGGAAAATTAAATTTTTTTCAGTTTGTATGTAAAAGTAAAATATCTTCCTACATAGAATCGTTACTTTCTTTTAAATAACCGTTAATACTATGAATTATTGAAATTAAATAACTAAAGCTTAACCGCCGTATTCATAAAAAGATCTTAAAATAGCTTTAAAACCTTCAATAGTTAAAAAGCCTTTTAAGTTAAAAAGTCTTTTAAAATTTTGTTATTCATAAACATGTTGTAGCTGCTTTGTACTTTAACACTCTGGGAAGAGTGTTAATAATGGTTTGTGTATTTGATAAATTCAATGACTTTTCATTTATTTATCACAATTTCGTCAACATTTTGATATTTAAACATCAACATTTTTTCGAAGCTACCCTCTGCACTGAAAAAATTATCATTTTATTATATTTTTTTTATATATTTTGAATTTTTTTGACATATTTTTCAAATGTTTGAAATATTTTTAATTATTTTTGCAAAATTTGTGCTCAAATAAGTGCAAATTATTTTAAAAATGCTTTATGAGGGGTTTATTGAACGTTTCAGCCATTTTTAAAATCCTCTTATTTATAAACAAACATTTTTAATAATTTTTTTTTCATTTTCTTTGTTTTTGATATATTTTGAAACAAAACATATATTGTAATGCTTTCTGAAGTTTTGCAATTCCTGTTATATCTTAAACTCTTTAAATAATTTGCTTAGTATTTAACACAAAATAGATTGCAAATAAATTATTTAAAAAAAAAAAAAAAAAAAGTTATTTATTATTATTTATTTATTGTACGTAAATTTCTTTTTAGGCACACAATTTGTGAATTTATTTATCGCAAAACATAAACAATTATGAAATCTAATTTGACATTTGCTTCTTCTTATTGATGCTTATTCTTCTTGATGCTTGTTCTTACTTTACTCGAAGTCTCGAGTTCTAGCACTCTCTGTGCACTTTGTGTGCTCGAGAGAGCGATTTCATGCTTGTTCTTCTTCTCCCATTTGAAGCACAGAAAGTAGTGAAGAAACAGAAAATAGTGTCCCACAAGTTACACAGTGTGCGTACGGAAACAGACCTATTACAAACGACTCTTAACAGGCCGTATCGACGGACTCTTACATCTTCTAGTGAAGACCACATACGCCATGTCATATCTTAGGCCCCTATTAGGTACGACAACTCAACTGAAGTTGACGTGAGTTAAGACACCTCAACTGAACTTTTTTGCCATATTACGCATAACATACATTTTCAGTTGAGCTGTGGTGTAAAATTGCTGTTTCTATTGGAGCATGATTACACCGAAATTTTGACACTTTCGTTGAAATGAATCAGCTGTTCGCATTAATTTCAATTTTTGTGTATATGTATTTTGTTCACAAGTAATAAAGCAAGGAAATAATAGTATAGAGCAGGAGTGCCCAAAACTTTCTTATGGAAGTGCAAACACTAATACATATAAAATCCTGCAACCTTTCGTAAACGAAAGCATACTATGTTAGACAACAACAAAATCTACGTAGAAGATCACTGTCACCAAAATGTACCAACAAAGCATACGAAAGTGTTGTTGCTTGCACTTCGGTATAAGCAACGAAAAAAGATCAAAAACAAAAAAGACAAATTTGTTTGTGTATTTTGTATTGCTTAGTGCGGAGTGCTGTGTGTGTATATTAGAATACACAGCCTATGCCTAAGTGCTTTTACAAAAACAAATGTGCACCAAGTGCATAGGGCTTGGGCACCTCTAAAGACGCTATACAACTAGCTCAAAGCAGATGTAAGTTTTTGACAGTTTTTACACTCGAGACATAGTTGCATTGTTAAACCTAATACCACAAAAAATACATACACATCTCTGAGATACATACTTGTCAGTCGATAGACACATATGTACCTCAAATGTGTAATAGACAATACAAATTTACAAATTACACACTCAACTTAAGTTGAGTTGTCGTACCTAATAGGGGCCTTATGCTCTGAGATAAATTAAATGATTTAGGCCCCTATTAGGTACGACAACTCAACTTAAGTTGACGTGACTTAAGACACCTCAACTGAACTTTTTTGCCATATTACATATAACATACATTTTCAGTTGAGCTGTGGTGTAAAATTGCTTTTTATACTGGAGCATGATAACATCGAAATTTTGACACTTTCATTGAAATGAATCAGCTGTTCGCATTAATTTCAATTTTTGTGTATATGTATTTTGTTCACAAGTATGGAAGCAAGGAAATAGTAGAGCGGTAAGACATTTGGCTGTAATGCCAGCAGTACGAGGATTAATCCTCTCATGTGACAAAGAATAAAATTTTTTTTGCTTTGTTTTTGTTTTTTTTTTTTTTTTTAACACAGCTAGGACATCCAATGTAAATTTTAATATGAATTAGGTTTACTTAAAAAGCGCTCCAGGTGTGTGAAACGCTATGGCAGAAGCGCTTGCTAGGATGGAAGCGCTTCTTGAGTGCTGCTAAAAAATCGCTTAAAATATTTACAAATAGTTAAAAAAGCTCTTTTATAGGTTAGTCCAAGGAGCACTGTGTAAAAAAAAAAAAAAAAATACACAAAAACAAAGCGAGAAAACTTTATTCTTTCTCACATAATATATGTATTTATACTTTATTTTACTTACGTATTTTTATCCATTTTCACTCAATTAACAAAAAACAATAAACAAATAAATAGTTCGTATGAAAAAGACGATATACAACTAACTCAAATCAGATGTAAGTTTTTAACAGTCCTTACACTCGACACAGAGTTGCATTGTTAAACATAATACCACAAAAAATAAATACATACACATCTCTGAGATACATACTTGTCAGACGACAGACACGTATGTACCTCAAATGTGTAATAGACAATACAAATTTACAAATTACACACTCAACTTAAGTTGAGTTGTCGTACCTAATAGGGGCCTTATTTCACCATCGATAGTTGCAGCCAGTGTTGCCATTTTAGCTACTTTGTAGCTAGATTTAGCTTCTTTTTTCTCATTTAGGCCCCTATTAGGTACGACAACTCAACTGAAGTTGACGTGACTTAAGACACCTCAACTGAACTTTTTTGCCATATTACGCATAACATACATTTTCAGTTGAGCTGTGGTGTAAAATTGCTGTTTCTATTGGAGCATGATTACACCGACATTTTGACACTTTCGTTGAAATGAATCAGCTGTTCGCATTAATTTCAATTTTTGTGTATATGTATTTTGTTCACAAGTAATAAAGCAAGGAAATAATAGTATAGAGCAGGAGTGCCCAAAACTTTCTTATGGAAGTGCAAACACTAATACATATAAAATCCTGCAACCTTTCGTAAACGAAAGCATACTATGTTAGACAACAACAAAATCTACGTAGAAGATCACTGTCACCAAAATGTACCAACAAAGCATACGAAAGTGTTGTTGCTTGCACTTCGGTATAAGCAACGAAAAAAGATCAAAAACAAAAAAGACAAATTTGTTTGTGTATTTTGTATTGCTTAGTGCGGAGTGCTGTGTGTGTATATTAGAATACACAGCCTATGCCTAAGTGCTTTTACAAAAACAAATGTGCACCAAGTGCATAGGGCTTGGGCACCTCTAAAGACGCTATACAACTAGCTCAAAGCAGATGTAAGTTTTTGACAGTTTTTACACTCGAGACATAGTTGCATTGTTAAACCTAATACCACAAAAAATACATACACATCTCTGAGATACATACTTGTCAGTCGATAGACACATATGTACCTCAAATGTGTAATAGACAATACAAATTTACAAATTACACACTCAACTTAAGTTGAGTTGTCGTACCTAATAGGGGCCTTAGCTCCAAAAATTGTGTTTTAGCTCCTAGCTACTTTTTTAGCTTCTTATTTTTTAAGTTTAGCTATTTTAGCTACTACTTTTTTTTTGGTTAAAAAATGCAATATTTTCGTAATTTTGTAACATCTCCAACTTATACACACTTATCCTTGGACTAAAGTATCGTCTTCTATTGATTTTTGGATAGAAGTAAGAGAATGGACGGGTGCTTTTAGCGAAACCTCTTTTTCTGATCTTACTAAATTCGTTTTTTATTTTTACTTTTATCGTTAAGCAACGCTGAAAAAGAGAACGTTTTCAATAATGAGTCTTATAAAAACAAAACAGAAATTGAATTAAATTGTTAATGTCAAATTCCACAAAATGTTAAGCCCATCATTCGCATCGCGAAACAAGGCATGAACGACAGAAAAGAACCGATCAGCACTACTTTCTTATATATATAAACCTACATATTGCTTATCGTTAGTAAGCCTATTTCGTGATACAGAATGAGGAATCAGAATCTTACAGGGGTAAGATATGTATATCTTAAAAAGTAAACAAATGTTGCAACGATTACATTATAAATGACGATCTCGTAAAATTTATGAAACGGGAAGATATTTACGAAGATGAAGATTCTGATAGTTCGGATAATGATAGTATGGAATTTGAGATCTGAACTGATGGTGTACACCTACAAAACTGCCTGCATATAAATATTAATACATACATATATGTATTTATTTAAAACTAGACTTTTTGGCCTTTTTCTTGTAATTCATTTTTGTTTTGTGGCGTCCGTGGCGTAGTTGGTTAAAGTGCGTGGCCGCTATGTCAAAGAACCTGGAGACCCAGGTTCGAACCCCAGCAGCGACAGAAAATTATTTGAATTAAAATAATTTTTCTGTACGGCCGCCACCTCTCTGCAGACAATGGCAAACCTCAGAGAGTAATAAAAATGCCATGTAAAGCTTCTTCAGAATAAGAACATTCCGTTCATCGCCGTTCGGAGTCGGCGTTAAGACTGTAGGTCCATTTCTCGGTCAATTGTGTACAAACCTAATAACACGCACAACACAATTGATCATAAGAAGCTAGGTCAAAGTCCTTTCAAGGGCTGAAATGACCAGTTATTTATTTTTTTTTTTTTTTATTTCATTTTTGTTTTAATTAACACATAACCGTTTTAAAAAAATTATTAGTATATTGAAAGTGTATTTTACTGATCAAAATGTACCTTAGCATATGAAAATATATTCCTTTTGTTGTTTTATTTATGTACACAAAATTTAAAAAAAAAAAATTTAAACTGAATGAATAAAATATAGTTACTAAGTTGTTTTTAAAAACTAGCTTCTTTTTTTAGCTAAAAAAAAATTGTTTAGCTCTTTTTAGCTACTTTTTGTCGCATTTTTAGCTACATCCTCAAAAATTTTCTGGCAACACTGGTTGCAACCGAATTGAAATTTTAGTGAATGCAGACGGCGATGGCTTCAGCCGCAAAGATTTGTTGGGCCCATATTACACGATGATCGTTTGATCGCGGTCAAAATATTTTTGTTGTTGCTTTCAATGCGAAACTGTCAAAAAACACTCAGAGCCAGAGCGGATGAACAATTGTTTCGCATTGAAAGCAACAACAAAAATATTTTGACCGCGATCAAACGATCATCGTGTAATATGGGCCTTGCTGTCTGAAGTTGTTTTGTGTGTATTTGTGTATGCGTGTGTGACTGTTGGGCATGACTGTGATGGGTTGCCATTGGCTTGATATCATGTATAGAAAAAGTATTATATACAACAAATTGTAGAAGTTATTTTTCATACATTTTGTTAATAATATTTATTGTTAATAAGCACTTTATTATTCCAGAAAATGTCAAAGGAAAGACAAAAGCATGTCACTAAGATCGGCCGTCGAAAACAAATGACAACAAAAATGCAAAATGCTGCTTTAAATTTATTAGTATTTCATGGTAGTAAATAAAATGTCCAGTGTTTCAGAGTTGAAAAGAATGATAAAACTGAGTGCATTCATCATATTTTTTAAGGTTACAAGAATGGGATTGATATTTTTCATAAGTTCCATTCCTTACAGAGCATTGGGTGTGTATTCTTTTATCTTCAAAGAATGATGAATTGTGCATCTGTAATTCATTAGGTCTGTTTCCGTACGCACACTGTGTAACTTGTGGGACACTATTTTCTGTTTCCGTACTTTCTGTGCTTAAAATGGGAGAAGAAGAACAAGCATAAAATCGCTCTCTCGAGCACACAAAGTGCACAGAGAGTGCTAGAACTCGAGACTTCGAGTTAAGTAAGAACAAGCATCAAGAAGAATAAGCATCAATAAGAAGAAGCAAATGTCAAATTACATTTCATAATTGTTTATGTTTTGCGATTAATAAATGCACAAATTGTGTGCCTAAAAAGAAATTTACGTACAATAAATAAATATAATAAATAAAAATTAAGTAATTGTTCAGTTTTGCATTAAAAATGGCTTTTAATAATTTGAGTGAAAGTGTTTTATATTTTGTGCTGCCGTCTGCAGTCAAAATCAGCTGTTTTGTGCTCGAAACTTACTAGAAGCTGTTTCCGTACTTTTGCAACTATTCTCACATTTCGTTTTTACTCTCTAGCACACGTTTTACACAAATCTTACACAGTGTAAAGTACGGAAACAGACCTATTAACTCGACTGAAGCATAAGATTGCAATCTGGTTGATGGAGCTTTTGAATGCATAAAAGGTGTGTGCATTCCGAAATGATTCAATCTTTTACAGCTCTGCTGTACTGCATACCAGAAATTCAATGGAATTGAAACATTTTCAATTTTACGCGCGTCTAATTAGAATTTACATCACTTTTAATACAATTAAAAATGAATTCTAAAATGCATTCGAATGGTGTGATTAAATTAATAAATAATTTTAACTAACATGTCATGGCATAAAATCTCCATCAAGCAAATACTGTTACACATTTTGACAGCTGGCGCTCAAGCCTTGATATATGTGATGGCATGGGTTACGTCTCGTGAAGACGGCCTGTAATATACAATCACTTATAAAATTAACAGTCATATGCATATAAATATTGTAAAATAGCTTCAAAATGCTTTTTTGTTTTGTTAAAAAGTCTTTTAAAAATTTGTTATTAATAAACATGTTTAGCTGCTTTGTAGTTAAAATAGAAACATTTTCGATTCGAAGTGGATGGTTTGTGTATAAGATGTTCCATACAACAAGTCATGGAACTGTACTCGATGCAGTCCTTGCAATTTTTAGATGACATACAATATAAAAATTTTGTTGCTTATTATAGCTACCATAAGCCAATCGTTACTTTTATAGGATTAAATAATGATACTAATAATGTGCATGCACAAAATTCTAATGTACATATTTAGGAATTGTAACTAAGGATAAAATATATTTTCTAAACAATGAAATATTTTATTAATGAGTAACCTCTATATTATCATATTAATATACATACGGCTGTATTCATAAAAAATTATGAACCTCTTATAAAGCCTTCATAAGGAAAAAATAAAAAAAAATTGAAAAACATTATTCATAAACGTTCAATAGCGTTAAAATTATCTTTTAAATGCTTTATAAATGAGAGAAATTTAAAAATAGATGAAACCTTCAATAAATGCTCGAAAAAGCATTTTTAATTTTATCATGTTTTCATCTGAGCACAAATTATCTCAAAAATATATAAAATTATTTCAAAATATATCAAAAACAAAGAAAATGTCAAAAATATTATTGAAAATATTTGTTTATAAATGAGAGGATTTTTAAAAATGGCTGAACGTTCAATAAACCCCTCATAAAGCATTTTTAAAATTATTTGCTCTCATTTGAGCACAAATATTGTCAAAAATAATTAAAAATATTTCAAAAATTTGGAAAATATGTCAAAAAAATTCAAAATATATAAAAAAATTCAAAACAAAATGAAAATAAAAACAAGAAAATTTGTCAAAACTTTTCAAAATATTTACAAAATAAGACAATAATATGACAATTTTTTCAGTGCAGAGGGTAGCTTCGAAAAAATATTGATGTTTTAACATCAAAATGTTGACGACATTGCGACAAATAAACGAAAAGTCATTGAATTTATCAAATGCACAAACCATTATTGACACTCTTTCCACTTGAAATCGAAAGTGTTCCTATTTTAACTACAAAGCAGCTACAACATTTTTATGAATAACAAAATTTTAAAAAACTGTTTATCATTAAAAAGTAATTTAATGCCGTATAAAGTATTTTTATGAATACGGCTGATAAAATTTAAATAATAAGCTTTTCTCAAGTTACACAATTTCAATATTAAATATTAGAATTAGATCAGTTTAAGTTATCACTTCTGCTGTGCGGCCCGAGACGCACACATTTTTTTTTTTTAATTTTTTATGTCTTGAATTCTTATGTCCATCTTGCAATTGTTTGAAATGTTTTGTATAATTTCATTATTTTTGACAATTTTTGTGCTCATAAGAACAATAATTTTAAAAATGCTTTATGCAAGGTTTATAACATGTTTGAGCCATTCAAAAAATGTTCTCATTTAAAAAGTCCTTATATACGGTTTATGAATCTCATTTCAAACATTTTTAAACTTTGTGTTTGTTTCTAACATAGTTGAATAAATAAGGTTGTCGCATGGGTGAGAGCGAGTTCCCATAAATGTCAAATCGAAGTTGACAGCTCATACAAAACCTGAAAGGGGAAATTATTAACATGCAAAGCCGATGAAGTTGTTGTTGTATCTTTTCATTGATTTTGACAATTATGGGTACTGAGAAGAGAGTTCGAGCAGCCACGAGACAACCTTATTTATTCAACCATGGTTTCTAATATATTTTGAAATAATTTTAAAACTTTCTGATAATATTTGTGCTCAGATGAGAACAAAAAAAAAAAAAAAAAAAAAAAATAAAAAAATAAAAATGCTTAATTGAAGGTTCTAAATATTTTTAAAATTATCTCATTTATGAATCCTCTAAAAGAGATTTTTATCGTTATTGAACGTTTGTGAATAATGTTTTTTAATTTTTTTCGATTTTTTTCTTTTGAGGGCTTTCTTATTAAGGTTTATATATTTTTATGAATACAGCCGTAAATATATTACTAATAAAATAACGTATCAATATTTAGATATATTGGATATTGGCAAAGATGTAGATTTTGACAGATCTTGTAGCGAGGAATAAAAATATTAAAAAAATCGATAACTAGTCGAGATAATGAAATTTCGAAAACATTAACACATTAGGTCTGTTCCCGTACTCTAAAGTTTTAGTCCAATTTACCATTTTTACAGGTTTTAGTCCGAGAAGCGTTCCCGTACTCGAAAAAATGGTAAAAGAGAGTGCAATCGAGAGAGTAAAAAGTTTCCCCTCCCTGTCAAAAGCTGCAAGTTTTAGTCCGAGAAATTTCTTCCGGCAAAAATGGTAAAAGTGTCAACTTGCTTAAAATCATATGTTTACATGTTAGCAAAGAAATTGCAAAACGAGAAAAGTTCTTTGAAACAATAAAAACTGTTGGAATGGAAACCAAAAACATGGTAAATTGTGTAAAAACTAAATATAAATGTTTATTTGAGAATTAATTTTTATACTATTCAAAATTTTTAGCATGTCGTCTGCACTGCCGATGCTACACACCAAACAAACGATTTTATTTGACAGTTTACACAATTTTAGTCCAAAAAGCGTTCCCGTACTTTTTTCTGTTTTTCAATATTTTTGAGAGATTTTTCCTTACTCTCACGTTTTTGACAGTTTTACCATTTTTAGCCCAAAAAGTACGGGAACAGACCTATTTACAATCAGTTCGCTGTATGTTCGGCCTCTATCTATTGATCATTGTGTATGGTAGCCCTGACTTGCAGTTTGCTGCTTTCCAAGCAGTCACTAACATCAGTCGAACAGAGCTAAGTGAAAACAGCTGTTAATTCTTATTAATAAGAATTATTGCATCCGCGTATATAATTAGGAAAAAAGTTAAAATTATTTATTAAAATTATTTCAAAATGTATAAGCATGCTCTTAAAACTGGAGGTCGCACTGCATTACAGGCATGGAAGATGAAAAATGGTAATTAGTGGCCATCTTTTGTAAACATCCGTTCCTGTCGTTTCACTGACCTCATCCTACGTTTCGCTGCGCGCGCTGATTTCATATTTTGTCAACAACTGCCGGTTGACAGTGGAACAAATCAAAACAAAGCAGCTTTCGAAATATTTATCAGTATCAAAAATTTTTCTAAAATTGTGTTTTTCTTTTCTAGAGCTGACTAAACTTCATTTAGATTTAGCTAAAGTGAACACCGAATTCGAGCAGCATCTGTGCAAAGGTAAATTATTTCATAATCTAAATATATGAAGTGCAATCAACATGCAGAAGAAATAAGAATGTAGAAATCGGTACACTATATTAATAAGTACAAATAACACCATGTGTATTTATGTCTGATAACTGGAAAGCGACTTTCATTATCGTGTTTTTAAAGTGTTTTTCTTGCTTTCAGTATTAATTTGCTTACAATTCATGCTATGAATGATCATTCCCTATTCCGCTCAAGATATAAATTATATAAAAACCAATGAAGAAACTATAAGACTTATGAAAATGGTTTAATTATTCGTGTTTCGTTCTTAGCTAAGTTATATACATAAACCAGTCTCGCTTTAAATCCAATAGAAAATAAATCAACAACTTATTAATGTTAACGTTGCATTTGGGTAGTGTGGGTTCAGCGCAAATAATAAAGTTCTCGTTTTTCAAAATCTCGATTTTCGAAATATGGTTCATTTCAACGAGATTTTATAAAAACACTTCATATTAAGGTCACCCCATCATAAACCTTGACGCGTTTGAGTTCAATTCTCATAAAACTAGGGTCCTAGCGACAAAAGGCAGGCATCATTTACATGGTGCATGTTACAAGATTTTAGTAGAAATTCTTCAAAATATTTTCCCACCCAAACCTTTTAATTGGTTAATAGTAAATCAATTAGAGGCTTTCTAATAAAATTCACACATATATACAAAAAAATATTTTAAACCAATTATAAAAAACAAGATTTAAAAAATAAAAAAATTTATTACGAGATTCTGAAAAGCGTTGAATCGACCCGAATCCAAATAATGTTATAAAAAGCGAACACTACTAATTCAGTTTTAACTAAAACTGCACTGCAAAAAATACTAACTTTGTTTATTTTGTTTAAATAACTGTATAAATTTTACATTTAACAAATACAATTACAAAAAGATTTTTTTTCCCCTTTTCAATTAGGATATATACTATATGGCATCCATGACTTAATGAAATTATATTACGAATAAAGAAGTGAAACTATTGACAAAATCTGCAAAAACCAAAGTCAAAATTATCAACTCATTATTTAAAAAAAAAAAAAATATCAAACAAATTAAATTATTGTCATTGTAAAATTTTGAAGCATGTGTTTTAACTTAATTTTGTTTTGTTAACTTAAATATATGTTCCTTATAAACTTGGTATCGTCTAAACTGGGGCTTCAAAAATTTTAAATTGAAAAACTTTTTAATATTCGTCACTGTGCTTAGAATTTTAACTTGATTTGATTTGAGTTTTCATGAAAAGCTTGAGGAATTTATGTATATTAAGGCATGTTGCAATTCGCGCTCGGTATTCGAGTGAAAATTTAAAATTTTTTACAGGAAAACGGTAAGAGATAATGGAAAATTTTTTGGGGTGAATAAATACAATAAAAAATTATTTACAAAAAAATTTTTTATTAATATTTAACATTTGTTATGTATGAAACCTTAATTTGAAGTTGACGTGTCGATATCGGAAAGAGCTGATGGTGACCATAATAACTAAAGTTTGGCAGCACATAGTAAAAAATACTCATGGTTATCGTGTGAACTAACATTTTTAAATTTGGCAAAAAATAAAAAAATTAGGAAGATTTGAAAAAAAAAATCGTAAAAAACGCAAGTTTTTTCTGGATTTTGTGCAAAAAATATTTATTCACCCCAAAAAATTTTTCCATTATTTCGTACGTTTTCCTGTTTAAAAAATTTAAATTTTCACTCGAATAACGAGCGCGCCAAGTAGCAACAATCAATCTAAAGCGATATATGTACATATATGACCGGACATAGTTTAAAATCTGAACACTTTTATGAGTTTAATTTTTTATACAATTACATTGAATGAGGGTTGTGAGTCTCCAACTTTCTTTATTCTTTTTCAATGTTATTTGAAGACTTACGGGGAGCGTAAATTAAAAACGATTTGGAACTTAATGATCCATAAAAATATTCCAACTCTTTATTACTTTTACAACATAAAAAATATAAGTTTCAAGGATATGGTGAATAGTTAATCTTGCTACATGATCAAAACAGTTATTGTAATTAAAAAAACCATATATTTTCGTATCAAAAAAGAATGGAACAAACTAAAAACCATGCCCACTTGAGTGCCTTAAGATACAATATATTTATGCAGAAATATTCTTTAACAGGAAGAAATACTATGCGTTGCAAGAATAAATCAACTAACACAATCATTTTCTTCAAGCATTTATATATGTATATAGGTGTTTACTAAAAGGGATTCTCGGTCCATGAATTTATTTCATAGTTCAAATTTTGTTGTTATATCAAAATATAATTGAGAATTTTTGATTGCATTACTGAGCCCAAAATTTTTTTATAAATATTTTAATAAAATATGGAAAGTCAATTTAAATAAAATAATAGTTAGTACTTGTTAGTAAAGATTAAACATATAGTTTTCGAATTGAAAATTAAAGATAAATCAATTAAACAATAAGTGCAAAAAAATTGAGAAAACTAATTGAGAATTTATCTAATTAACACGTCTACTATATATAGTCGGCTTCTTAAGCTAATCATTGTTACATTGCCAGTTCTTCCCAACTTAAGAATCCCCAGAATCAAATTGGATAAAAAATATATTTAACAAATGCTAACACCATAACAATTCTCGCTAACACGCTGTTTTCCAATTTGATTCAATTCCAGTCGCTACTTGCATTTGTCCCGTTACACACCAACAAACTAGTTTCACCCAACCTCAAAATCACCAACATCCACAACAGAAAAACCAACAACATCATCTACTCTTGACATATCGTGAATGTGCCAAGAGCAGCAGTTCGTATTCGCATTCGGAATTCGGATTCGCAAACACTCAATATAATAACTGCTGCTGCCGCTGCTGCTATACGTGTCGCTCGTTTTGTTGTTATCAGAGTTTTGCTGGCGCCGCTGTTACTTTGCCACAATTTATTAAAAAGTGTAAAAAAGCAGTCAATAAAAACTCTCGCATTCTCCTAGAACACGGCCACCTGAACACGCTTATATCTTCGAAGCAATTCGTAAAAGTGCAAAAACAATTTTATCGTGACTATTCGAACATCTCACTGGGTGCTCCATTGGCATACAGCGAAGCACCACTTCTAGGGGATCTTTGCGCAAAATATCGTGATATCATTGCACGCACTTCAGCCGACGGAACAGCAGGAATAAATTGTAGCCGCCGTTATCAGCAACTCAGGAACATGTCAACTCAAAAGGAATTTCAACGTCTGCCAGGAAATGTTATACCATCGCACTATGACCTCGAGTTGAAGCCCAACCTAAAGGCTTTCACCTTTGAGGGAAAGACGAGTGTGAAGTTGCAAGTAAGTGTTGATGTTGTTTTGTAAATTACCTTCAAACTGTGTGCCTTTCTTTTTCGTAAAACATTTTTGTTTTTAAACGTTGCAATTTATATAAAGTGAGTCGCGTACTTTCGCTTTCACTTTGCCGATATATTGGGTTGGTATTCACTGGCAAATAAAAGTGCCTGCCCCCCCCAAAAAAAAAAAAAAAAAAAAAAAAATGCTCCAAAACGACCATACTACAAAAATTGTTTGCCATCGTTGAAAATTATGACAATTTTCATTGCTGGACAGACTTCTTTGTGTGGCTAAAATTAAATAAGTTTGAATAAGTTGGGTTTTTGTTGTTGTTTTTGTTGCAAGCTGCTGCCAGTCGCTCGTGTATCGTCAAGTGTGATTTGCATAATAAAATTACATTTGCATTATTATCAGCTTGCAATATGGTGCTCCTCGAAATCATTGAAAAGGCAAATCAAAATTGAGATAATAAAGGTTGTTGCAACCCTTTTCACCAATTTCACTTGATTGCATTAAAGGATTCGATATGGTTTTCATGGGAAATTTTCAAGAAGTTTTATTTTTTTCACCGTCATCGTCCTGCCTATTTTTAAACCCAAAACATGACGTGGCTATTATTATTGCAATTTTATCGCATCTTCAATTTTATGGCGAATAAATGCAAACACTGCTGTTCTTATCTACATTTCTTCTCGTAAGATTGCAATTATGTGATTATGTAAGAAATGCACTCATCAGTTGTTTGGATATTTCTATCAATAATTGTTGTGCACTTTAACCCTTATGTCTGCACTAACTTCAAACACTTTATTGCATAAGCTTGGAAGCATTTATGCCTGGTTTTATATTTTTTCAGTTGCGATGGTTACTGCAAGTTTATAGAGGAGAAATTGTTAAAAAAATTCAAATGCTTGGTTGAAATCTTAAAGTTAAAACTAAGTTTTATGGATTATCATACAAATTTATCTAGGTGTCTTTTACAATTTTATAATTATAGAAGACACAATTGGCATAAAAAACTCAATTCAAAAAATAATCGCTTTATAAGGAAAACATCAGTCAAGAATAGCCGGTTTTTGATTGTTTCGCCGGCTTTTTTTTCGCCGGTTTTGGCGGCTTTGGTTTTCTTAAGTAATTCGGAATTATTTAAAAAGAAAAAAAATCTGTTTTTTGTTTTTGCCGAGGTATTGGGCATTTTCGAATATTTGCTTTTAATTTAACTAAAATTTATTTTCATATTGCAAAAAAAAGTGTTGGCTAACATAGTGAAGAAAATGTAAACTTTCTTTATCAAGAACATGCATCAACACATCAATATTCTGCAATTTAATATTTTTCACATCAAAAAATATTTTAAAATTTTTCTTAAAAAGTGTTGAAAAAGCACTGTGAAAATGTGTTTTTGGGTTATATATTTGGAAACAAATAAAATGAACTTTAAATGTCATAATTGATATAAGAAAAATTATAAGATTAAAAATTCTTTATGCTTGACTAAATATGTTAAATAGGACTCTTCAAGTCGGCCAATTTATAAAAATGACTATATTCTCTAAAATACAAAATAAACAAAATTCTTCTTTACTTGAGCTAAAGTATTTGCCTCCTAAAAAGCAGGTTTACAAAATTAAGAGTGCGTTTATTTGTTACCAAGTGTAGCTATAAGGGTTAAGGAAATTTTAAAATTCCATTTTTTAACCATTGTTAAGACAAAATTATTGATTGGTGATGTTTTAAGGTTTTTTAGAAATGAACTTGTGGTAGTGCAATTAATTTTCTAAAAATAAATATTGTTAAATGCATAAACATTTTTATGAGCTATCAGATATAATTTTTATTCAACAACTTTGCATACTATCGAATATATTGACTTTTATAGTATTCAATTGAAAATATTATTCAATAAACCAGACTATTTCGGCTTCACTGGCTTCTCAATGTGCCTGATGTTTACCCATTTAACCACATTTTTGCTTAGTTCTCTTTGAGAGTTTATGAACTTTTTTCTATCGGATCAAGATCTCGTTTAGCCCGCAAAATATTTCTATTTTTTTATTTGAACAGATTGTGCGCGCAGAAACGGGTTTTACCAACTAATTATACCGGAGTTTACTTGCTGTCTCTAAGTAAAACGGTAAAACGTTGTTGGCTTAGAGACAGCAAGAATAACAAAATTTCTACGACCTTGGATTTAATATCAACTTTGCTCCTTCATCACTTCGCTCTTATGTTTTGTTTTTGTTTTTTTTTTTTTAACAACGAGAACATTGACATTTTTGTTTACCTTTAAATTTTCTTTTGACTGCTTTGCTCTCTTAGTCAATTTAAACCATGACGTCCGTGTATTTTTCAGATAATCGAACCATCATCCTTGATCAAAAGCAACGTACAAATTAATTTTATTTTATTGAATCATTACATTGTTCGATAATTTCCACCGAGAGGAGTGTATATTTTTATCTTAATATATATATATTTATGTATATAAACTAACTGATAATGCCGGGGTTAATCGGGACTGTATTTTAATGTTATTGATTTATTTTATATTAATTTTGCAAATACAATGTCTTCTATGGAAAATTTCTATATTTCCCTGTATTTATACAGTGAAAACTACACTTTCGTAAATATCTACCCGTCATCTATCGGGTCCAAAGTTTGTGAAAAACTTTTTATTTATATATTATATATTGTGAATTTGGGCCAAATTGGTCCATAAATAAAAATTTAAAAAAAAAAATAGTGACCATTGTTATGTCAGGGGGAGGGGAGTGGCTTGCATAAACAAATACAATACAAACCGGAGCATCATATGAATACAAATTTTCCTGAAAACTTAATAATACTTTCCTAAAAATGTTCCAATTTCTTTGTTTGCAATTATTTTGTGCTTTGAGTGTCTTACTCTCGTTTTTTTTTTAATTGTAGGTTCTTTTGTCATAAGGACACTAGCTGAGATAATTGATATAATGTTTGTGTGTGCTTTATTTTTCGGGTGTTTGTGTTGAGAGTCGAGCATGACATATGTATGGTGTGATTAAAAAAAATCCAATCACTTTCAGTTTGGTTTGGGTCAAGTCGTTTCGTTCTAAAAATTTATTTTTAGAACGTTCATGTGCTGTTCAAGATCATTTGAACTCACATGCGTTTATTGCTCATATTACTCCAAAAAGCAAATCCTTTTAAGACGTTTGCCTAAGAAAATTTTTGTTGTTGTATTTCTAGTTTCATTTCTATTTTCTTGTGCTAAAAAAATGGGTTAATATGGGTTTTTAAAAAATGTTTATCAATTATTTATTGAAATGTTTGACTAGCAACTGTTAATTAAAGATAACGTTTTTTAGATTTATGAGATTGATAAATTTAACTATTTAAGCTTGATATAAAGTATTGTTTTTTTATTGTTTAAAAGTTCCGCCTTGTGTTTAGGTTTAAAATTCCTCTCATTTAATATTTTTCATTTCATACAGAGCAATGTGCAACAATTAATATAATATTTGCTTACATTTTACAGATATGCGAAACCACCAAAGTCATAACTCTGAATGCTTTGGATGTTGTAATTAATTGCGCCGAGCTGGAATTAAATGGCGAAAAGCAAACATCAAAATGCATCAGCTATTCTTCAGAGAATGAGACTGCGACAATCGTTTTCGACCAAGAACTGGCCAGTGGTTCAGACTGTACATTGACAATGTCGTTCAAGGGTGAACTGAATGACAAGATGAAGGGTTTCTATCGTAGTAAATATTTTACGCAAAGCGGTGAAGAACGTTACGCTGGCGTAACGCAATTCGAAGCTACGGATGCTCGTCGTTGTTTTCCCTGCTGGGATGAGCCAGCTATTAAGGCTACTTTTGATATAACACTTGTTGTGCCAGAGGATCGTGTAGCACTCTCAAACATGCCCATAGTGGAAGAAAAGTCGCTGGATCAGGGTCTGCGTCGCATACGCTTTGATCGTACGCCCATCATGTCCACCTATTTGGTGGCAGTCGTAGTCGGTGAATATGACCACGTTGAGGGTAAATCAGAAGATGGCGTAATTGTGCGTGTATTTACGCCAGTGGGCAAAAAAGAGCAGGGTTTGTTTGCTTTGGAGGTGGCCACTAAAGTGTTGCCCTATTACAAGAGTTATTTTAATATTGCGTATCCTTTGCCCAAAATGGATCTTATTGCAATTGCTGACTTCTCGGCTGGTGCTATGGAAAATTGGGGACTCGTTACCTACCGTGAGACTTTCGTGCTTGTTGATCCCAAGAATACTTCACTCATGCGCAAACAATCTATTGCTCTGACAGTTGGTCATGAGATTGCTCATCAATGGTTTGGTAAGAAATAACTTAAATTGATTTGGAATGCTTTAATATTCATCGATTTTTTTTTTTTTAATAATAGGTAATCTGGTCACCATGGAGTGGTGGACGCATCTCTGGCTTAACGAAGGTTATGCCTCATTTGTTGAATTCCTCTGTGTGAATCACCTCTTCCCAGAGTACGACATTTGGACCCAATTTGTTACAGATATGTACACACGAGCTCTTGAGTTGGATTCATTGAAGAATTCGCATCCCATCGAAGTACCCGTTGGACATCCATGTGAAATTGATGAAATCTTCGATGAGATCAGCTACAACAAAGGTGCTTCTGTTATACGCATGTTACACGATTATATTGGCGAAACAGATTTTCGCAAAGGCATGAATATCTATTTGACGCGTCATCAGTATCAGAACACTTGCACGGAAGACTTGTGGACCGCGCTGCAGGAAGCTAGCTCCAAGCCAGTTGCAGATGTTATGACAACATGGACCAAAATAAAAGGTTTCCCGGTAGTGAGCGTTGATTCTGTGCAAAAAGGGAATCAGCGCATTCTAACACTAACGCAAAAGAAGTTTACTGCTGACGGTTCCCCACCTGAAGGTGATAATATATGGGTTATTCCTATCACTATATCAACTTCAAAGGATCCTACAAAGATTGCAAAAACTTTTTTGTTTGACAAGAAGTCCTGTGAAGTGGTGCTTGATGATGTGAGTGCCGACGACTGGATAAAAATAAATCCTGGCACTGTGGGCTACTATCGCACGCGTTACTCCGAGGATATGCTTGAGAAACTTATGCCAGCTGTAAGAAATATGGAGCTACCACCATTGGATCGTTTGGGTTTGATTGATGATATGTTTGCCATGGTGCAAGCGGGTCAGGCGAGCACAGCAGAGGTAATTATTTATTTGTTTTTTTTTTTTCGTTAGCCAAAATAAGCTAAAAAGCTTTACCTTTACTGTTGAAATGTAAGAAACTTTTTTAACCGTAAGAAATTGCTTTGTAAGTTCCTTTGTTGATCTTTCCTGCGTTTCTTATATCAAAATAATATGCGTTAAAGTTAAACATTGTTGTAAAGAATTTTTTTAGTAAAAAATAATTTTCTATACTAGGTGGATTAATTTGTATATGGATCACTGGTATACATTACAGTAATTAGAACTTTTCAATGATTTTTGAGTTGAGGCTCTATATGAGTTAATGCTATAAAATTGCGATAATGCTGTAGTAATTGAATTCTGCTGTAATTTTATATTACATTTTTATTTCAATTTTAATAATTATTAAATATAAAATTTTGCTTACGACAGGTTTTGAAATTGATTGATTCGTATCGCAATGAGACCAATTACACCGTTTGGACAGCCATAACCAATTCGATCTCTAATTTGCAAATACTTATTTCTCACACTGACCTAGTGGAGAATTTCAATCGTTATGGTGAAAAACTATATCGTCCAGTTGCTGATCGCCTTGGTTGGGAGGTGCGTGAGAATGAAAATCATTTGGATACCTTGCTAAGAAGTTTAGTTTTGTCTAGATTGGTTTCGTTCCGCTGCAAGGATATTATTGAAGAGGCGCAGAAGCGGTAATATTTTTTCATTTATCCGAAAACACAAAATCAAGCAACTTTTATCTAAAAGATTCCGTGAACATGCCAATGGCACATGCGCTATCCCCGCCGATTTACGTTCAACCTGCTACAAAGCTGTTCTACTTGAAGGCGATAAGGAAATTTTTGAAGAAATGCTTGCCATGTACCGCGCCACTGACCTTCACGAAGAGCAGGATCGTATTTCAAGAGCTTTGGGTTGCATGGGAAATGTGGAGATTTTACGTAAAGTAATCGATTTTGCTATGTCGGTGAGTATATTTTTGTGTTTAATTTAAATTTAAACCCATCTAAATCAAGTAAAACATAAACATTTTCAGGGAGAGGTGCGTGCACAAGATTCAGTATTTGTCATTGTTGCTGTTGCGGTTAATCCCAAAGGCCGTGATATGGCTTGGCAATTCTTTAAAGATAACAATCAAAAGCTCTTGGAACAATACCAGGTAACAAGGAGTTGATATGAGTGTATTTTTCTTATTCATATTATTTTGCGATTTTCTTACTAGGGTGGCTTCCTGTTAGCGCGTCTCATTAAATATATTATTGAGAATTTTGCATCTGAAGAAAAGGCGGTGGAAGTAGAAGAATTTTTCAAAAGTAAACAATTTCCTGGTACAGAGCGGACAGTATCGCAAGCAGTTGAAACAATTCGTCTCAATGCAGCCTGGCTTCAGAGAGATTTGGAGTCAATAACAAAATATTTGGAGAAGTAATAATCTGTTCTCTAGACATACATAAGTTAATGAACTAAGCCAAAGCCATAAGCCACACACAAACACAACACAAACACATACACACACACGATATGGGCATAAAAGAGTCCAACTACCTATTTTATTATATAATTTGTTTGAATTTTTATCGCTTATACTTAATTCGATTCAGTTGAAAATGTGTAATATTTATAAAAACAAAACCTTTGATGACTAAAAAACTTTTGGTTGAAATGCCAACATTTAACCATTGACGGCATTTAATTTGTTTAAACGGAGCAACTCATTCTTATAACGAGTAACTTGTATTTAGAAAAAAAAACAAAAAAAAAATTCGCATTTTAGCTACATTCTGTTGTAATTTTAAAATTATTTAATGTTGCATATAATACATAAATATTTAAAACCAGTGAGATGTTTTAATAAATAAAAAATATCCCAAAATTCTGTTCTCAAATTTTGTTTATTTAAATATTTTTCTAGGTTTCGCCAAAAACGAATTGTTAGAGAAAAGAAATTTAACGAAACATATTTAATGCATTCACGGCCTCGACCGTGCAGTTAAAACTTTCCCGTTGAGATTAAAGCAGGTTGTCATATTACTTGGCACAATAATTTCAAAATACAAAAAACAGCCTTTAGCAAACTGGCTAGAAACTAATTACCTGAAAGGATCAGCAAGTTTAGCTGTAAGCTGATTTATGCTTCGATGCGCACAAAACCAGTTGGTGCTGTGCATCAACCCCGTAGCTGCTTTGACTATTGTGAGCGTCGTTGTTATCGTGCTTAGCAAACAGTGGGTGAACATAAAGGATTGATTTCTTTAGAAACCACCACATCAAATTACTGCAATTTTAAAGGGTACTCAAGCAGCTAAAAGCTATAATTAGACGAAACCATTTTTTAGTCTTTTTGAAATCGGGGAAAAATTAAATACTATATTCTTCTGGTCATACAATTCGACACTATATTTTTGATTAGTTACTTAACAGGTATCAAAGAAAAGTTTCGATTTATTAAAATTTGTTATAATTTTAGTCGCTAAAAAAATGCTCTTATTTAACTAAGGCTACTGAAAATAATGAAAGACTTCATTCAAATGTGCACGGCAAGTTGCTTATATATCTGTCGCAATATGATAGAGTAGCTTAAAACCAAAAATATAGTTGTGAGTTACTTTCATTTTTAAAGATCCTTTTTCTCATTTTTATATGTAAAAGTTGTGTATGGACATTAGAAAAGTCGGCATAACTTTCTTTTAAAAGAGTCGAATTTAAAAAAAGGATCGGACACAATTGTGCACCTTGAAAAGGTTAATAATAATATGTAGAATTTCAGTTTTTTGCTAATGTCGACTTAAGCTACTCTGTCATATTGCCACAGATATATTTTAATAATTTATTCCTATACTATCTTAATCTTAAATTTAAATGGCTTGAGATTAGTTTTGAGTGACTTCTTCTGCATCATGCAGTTCCTCGACTATCTCCAATAGTTTTCTCTTAAACCGACGTTGATTTTTTTTCGATAGCGTTAGAATATCGTCGATATTGCCTCTGAAAAAATCCAACATCTGCTGGGCTTCGCGTTCATAACATTGCCAGGGACTCTCAGTTTCTGTTGTGATTTGTTCTAAAAATCTGCTTTGTTTACTATTAGAATTTGTGACAAGATGCTGATTTTCATCTTCACTACGTTTTCGTTTATAAAGCGAACTCGCTTCGTCTTTATCATGATACAACAATTGTTTTGTATCATGGTCTTTATCACCAATAACGTCATTGCCATTTTTCTCCAGTTCCTTCAACAACTGATGATAGTTACTATCAATATCTTCATTGACCTGTTGTTCATCGTGTGGTAGATATTCCTGATCCATGGATTGCTCATTTTCGCTATTTATTTCACACTTTCCAACATGTGATCTATAGTCTTCCAGCATGGTATTGTCACTGTAGTCCTCATCCGGATTACTATCAGTGCCTTTACACCTTTTATCTGACTTTCTACGATTTCTTGTATTTTCCAACAACTCTACAGAAGGCAACAGGAACTTCATGTGTTCGTACAGATAGAAGCGTTTTCTACGCACGGCCTGAAAGTCGTTGCTGCTCTCATCCGGGACAATACGAATATTATTCTGGATGCTACGCAAGAAACCTGTGCGTACATTGCGCCACTTTTCGCGACAAAAGACTTCTAAGCAAGTTAACAATAATATTTATATTAATTCATATCAATTAATTTTCATTTAAAGTATTTACCACTCTGGCCCACTTCGCGTGATACTTCAGACCAGGCCTTCTCTAGTATATGACGTTTAGCGTATTCGGGCGAACTCGCATTCCACAAGCAGTCCCTTGACTTAACAGCCATTATAATTTTCAGTAGTCGTTCTGTATCCATGTTCTATATGTTAAAAATCTTTTCAAAACTATTTGTGATGATTTTCAATTGATAATCACATCGCCGTGACTGGTGTCGATACAAAATGCTGTCGTGATTTGATGCCGTACGCTTGATTATTCCAGTATTTTTGAAACTTTAGGAATGATGCCACACCTATGAAATTGTTACGATTAGCGGGATTTATCACTTTTCCCATACAGTTTTTCTATTTAGCATGGAATTTCTTTAATTCATGTAGGTTCTTTGGATTCGTACAAGAATATGGTTCAACTATTCTGCAGAGATATTTAATGCAATTTCTTAACACGTTGCCTGCCGACTACGAGATAACTCGTAGATTGCGTTCCCGTCTAGGGAGCCAACTAGAAGCTATCTCGTACTCACTAAACCTGCCATTTTTGTGTAGCTACGAATAAAACCGTATTATATCAGTGCTAGTATCGATAAAAGCCAACTACGGATAATTCGTAGGTCCTTTTTCTCCTAAAACAACATCATTTTTGCTTTTTGATGATACCTGTGATCTAAAAATAGAGTTTTTAGGCCGTGTGCGAATTGATCTAAATTGACTGACTTTTCTAAATTATTGGAAGTTTGTCGGTAATGCAGTGCTTGTCTAAAATTTAGTAAATTTTCGAGTAGACTTTTCATGACTAAATTGAAAGTTACCATATTTTTGTGTCTGATCTTTTTGGAAAACTAAGTGGGAATTTTGAATTGAACAAAAGGGAAAAAAGCATCCAAATTGACGAATCAATTCTTACAGGTTAATTTTTTTTAATTAAAATTTTATATATTGCTTGTTTAACAATATTTTCTTTGTAGATTTCATCCGAATTAAGAAAACATAAGCTCTTAATTGCCACAAAAAACCTACGTTATGCAGTCGATCATCTGGCAGCGTTGAGCTTAATGTATTATTGCATGCTCGCCAATATGAAGAAAAGAGATAGCAATAGGTGCTACCATGGTATAATAATACAAGGTAGCATTGACAGTTGCTTGGGAAATCATATACTGTCAAAAAATATACTCAAAAAGAGAGCGCTCACAATCCGCCATTGAAAACACAAGCAATGTTGAAAACGTTGAAGTGAAAAAAAACAACAACCACAGCAGCTGCTGATGTATTTCCACAAAAAGCTGTTTTTGACAGTTTATGTTTTCCTGTTGAAGAGAAAATAAGCAGTTGTCAATGCTACAATGTATTATTATACCATGAGGTGCTACAATAGGGCCGTGTGCTATTCGGAAACTTTCCACTCGGATGATGAAATTTTGACAGTCTGAAAGAGAATATTTGACACTTGTGAGGTGAATATGACTGTCAAAAATTCATGTAGCCCCAGGGGCTAGTATAAATTTTGACAATCGGAAAGAGAATTTTTGACACAAGCAAAAATGAAAAAAAAACACTTGTGAGTTTGTGAGTCGTAAAGATGTTCAAAATTTTGTGTTTCCGACAGCATAACAACCAGAATTGATAATTTTCAAAATATATTAACAATTTCACAAATTTAATTAAATTCTTGTGCTAATGCACTACCAAAATCTAAAACGTTAAAATTTCTAGTTGTCAAAATTTCATCGTCCTTTTGGCACAGCAAAAATTACAATTTTATTTCAACAGACAGAAATTGTATTCAACTTAGTAAATTCTCTCCTACCACGAGTGAAAAGTTTCCGAATAGCACATGGCCTAGGTTCTTAAATTTAGTTGTCAAATGTTATTTCGCACAGTTAGGACAGCTTTTTTGCTAAATGTTTGCAGGGCTGAAAATTTCCATTGAATAGAAAAGTCATTTCCTAAATTTTAGTCTAATTCGCATACAGCCTTAGTAATATAATGTGAAAAAAATTGTAATTTTTCCCAGTTTTCTGAAAATTGCCGCGGCAGTCAACGTGTTAAGTAGAAATTTTTTACATTTTCAGCCATTGAAAATGACAGTTCTGCATTTTTTTGAAGCGAAGCTTTTTACGCCTCGTTCTGCGATTTGCTAGAGTGAAATCAGAAAAAACGACACTTTTTTCCGACACCTTTTTTCTTAGAATTGATATTGTTTTTTGCTTGCATCAATTGAACCAGAAAATGTTAAATTAAAAATAATTTCTTGTCCGCTGCAGGAATTGAACTCATGCCCGTCGACTGATAGTTTAAAGCTTAAGCCATCGCACCAAAACACCTTGTTGGTAAATATTGCTGATTCAATATCAAGAATTAACTAAAGCTATGGTTGCAGTAGATCAAAATAATCTATTTATAGGAATTGTATTGGCTACAAGCCTTCATCTCCTACAATAACCATTAGCCAATACACAATAACCACTATAGATTGTGTATTGGCTATACAAACAAGAGTACTAAAAAACACAAATGTTGCTTCTACTTACTACTAGATGTCGTTACGCTACAAACAAATTTAATGAGTTTTGTATATTTATTCCCTACAACTGAACAGGAGGGCTGGAGAGGGTTAATATGTATTATAAACCCCCATTATTTTTGCAAAGGGAACATTTTTCCCTTGAGGACCTATCCCCTCCGACCTCTCCTTACGGGTGCTCCCATACAAAAACGAAAAACTTTGTTATTTTAAAGTTTTCAATTCAAAAATTATTTTAATCGAAAAAAGGCATTAAATTCTCAAATCTTTGAAATTGCGAAAATGCTTCGCTTCTCTCGTGTGTCCAGTGACGCACCTGTGTTTTTTTTTTACTTATAGCGTACGCCTCACACTTATTAAAAAATTATATAGCTTTGTTTGGTGTGCTGCTCTGTCAAAAAAATCAAGTGCCAGCTTTAACGACTATTGTATACAAACGATTTTAAAATTAATGAAGGATTTGAATTCAAACGGCTGTATTCATAAAAAATTATGAACCTCGTATAAAGCCTTCATATGGAAAAAATCGAAAAAAATTGAAAAACATTATTCACTAACGTTCAATAGTGTTAAAAGTCTCTTTTAAATGCTTTATAAATGAGAGAATTTTAAAAATGGATGAAACCTTCAATAAACCCTCTATAAAGCATTTTTAAATTTTATTTTGTTTTCATCTGAGAACAAATTATGTCAAAAATATATCAAATTGTTTCAAAATATATCAAAAACAAAGAAAATGTCAAAAATATTATTGAAAATGTTTGTTTATAAATGAGAGGATTTTTAAAAATGGCTGAACGTTCAATAAACCGAAGGTATATTCAACTAGGTAGTCTCGTCTCGGAGTGGTGGGTACAGTAGCTGTCAAACATAACAAGAGCGTAAAAAAAACAAAACAAACAGTAAATAGAAAACTGTCAAATGTGTTAAAATGCATAGCTTTTATTTTTGTGCGTGCTGAATGTTTATTTGTAGTATTTATCGTGAAGGTAAAATAACACTTAGGAAGGCACTGCTCCTGGCTTCAACCGGAGTGAACCGCAATTATTCCCCGTAGGATTTATAAAATCCGTTATATAAAAATGCTTTTCGCAGACCCGCGCTGATTGGGAAAATGTTGTGGAACAAGCAACGTTCCAGGGATTGCGTCTTGCTTCATTAAGAGGCACACTAAAAGACGAGCCATTTTCTTTTTGAAAAGGCTTCTAACAAATTGCACAACTTCTGGGCATTAAACCGCTTAAATAATTTTCATCAACAACACAAGTCTAATTGAAAATTTTGTTATTTGTTTTGCTTTTATTCGTTCAATAGCCGATTTTGACAGGTGCTGTACCCACCACAAGAGAGAATTTCAACTAATAACTCTACCTTCCTTAATATATCTTGAATAAACCCCTCATAAAGCATTTTTAAAATGATTTGCTCTCGTTTGAGCACAAATATTGTCAAAAATAATTTAAAATATTTCAAAAATTTGGAAAATAAATTATGAAAATAAATATAAAAAAATTCAAAATATATAAAAAAAATCAAAACAAAATGGAAATAAAAACAAGAAAATTTGTGAAAACATTTCAAAATATTTGCAAAATAAGACAATAAAATGACAATTTTTTCAGTGCAGAGGGTAGCTTCGAAAAAATATTGATGTTTTACTTCAAAATGTTGACGAAATTGTGACAATACAATGAATTCATCAAATACACAAACCATTGTTAACACTCTTCCCACATAAAATCGAAAGTGTTCCTATTTTAACTACAAAGCAGCTACAGCATTTTTATGAATAACAAAATTTTAAAAGACTTTTTAACATTAAAAAGCTTTTTAACTATTGAAGGCTTTAAAGCTTTTTTAAGATATTTTTATGAATACGGATGAAAGAGTATGAAGAACATTTTTAGTATTAATTATAAATTATTTATACCTTTGATTTTTTGTGGGAATTAAGGATGGCATCTATGAAGGGACTGGTACGAGAAGATAAATCGCATAAGATTTTCTTCTATTCTCTTTTTAATAAGTTTCACCTATAAAATACATGATTAAACACATACAACTATGTAGAAGAGACTAAATGTTTTCGCCATGAGCTAAAGAAGAGAATACCACCAAAGTCTTAATTTAGTCGACTGACTGCGAGGGAAGTGATGAACTAGCGACGAGTGAAAAAAGCTTAATTTCTTAAATGGAGTGGAATATATTTTATTATTTTGATGCCTCTCCTTGACATTGAGTTGGTGTGTTTTAAGATTTCCTTAGTATTTTGATTTAATTTAAAGTATTGATTTGTTTTTTATGATTATCACTTTTATATTTTCATATAATTTTATGTTATATAATAATTTTAACTTGAATTTTTAATTTAATTCAATTATTCATTTGATGCACATTTCTTTTCTTATTCGTTTTATAGTTTATAGTAATAATCAGATCGCTTCTAATTTATTTTCTTTAGATATCATTTTACTATTTGGCCTTCATGTTTAGTTAGAAATGACTTATATACTCTTAAAGTTTTATAATAAAAGCTAACTTTTACCAATTAGTTTAATTTTATTAGATAAAAATATGACAAATATATATTTTGGACAAAACTCTTCTTCAAAAATGGACTAAAATTCTTAAAATCCATAACATTTTATTTAATAATCGTTAACAAACCAATGATTACAAATTTTAAGAGCACGAAAAATGTTTAAAGGTTTTGAATACCAAAAGAGGCAATAAAAGGAGATTATTTGCTTTCTTATAGAGACATTATTTTGTAGGCATGGCTTTTATATTAATTTTATTACATTTATTTTTATATACTTACAGCCGTATTCATAAAAATATCTTAAAATAGCTTTAAAACGTTCAATAGTTAAAAAGCTTTTTAATGTTAACAAGTCTTTTAAAATTTTGTTATTCATAAAAATGTTGTAGCTGCTTTGTAGTTAAAATAGGAACACTTTAGTTTTTATGTGGGAAGAGTGTCAATAATGGTTTGTGTATTTGATAAATTCAATGACTTTTCATTTATTTGTCACAATTTCGTCAACATTTTGATGTTTAAACATCAATATTTTTTTGAAGCACTCTCTGCACTGAAAAAATTGTCATTTTATTATCTTATTTTGTAAATATTTTGAAATGTTTTGACAAATTTTCTTGTTTTTGTTTTGAATTTTTTTATATATTTTGAATTTTTTTGACATATTTTCCAAATTTTTGAAATATTTTTAATTATTTTTCACAATATTTGTGCTCAAATGAGAGCAAATAATATTAAAAATGCTTTATGAGGGGTTTATTGAACGTTCAGCTATTTTGACGTAGAATACGTCGCTCTCGGAGGTAAGTAGGGTGGTTGATAGTGATCAGGTGTCGGTATTTACATTACTTTTTGAGCCTTTGGTGGGCCTAAAGTACTAATCGTACAATGTTGATCTTAGCACTTGTTGGTCTGCTTGATCCTCAATGCGACAAAAATTCATGTTAGAACTCTCTAACTTATATAAATTTTACACAATTACATGAAATATAAAGCCAACATTTGATGTTTTTGTTTGCTTAAACTTGCTACCTATTTATCGACGGCTTCCGGTTTTTTCGAAGGCGAAGACAGCGCCATCTAGCGTGAAGACATAAATCTTATAATTAAAAAAAGCATACTTTTGGGGGCATGTTGTTTTTAACAGACTCGCGAAGCCCAGTAATACTGAGTAATTTTGAGGGGCATGCTTTTTTAACAGAATCTGTTATTGAAATGTCAAACGCAGCCAATTAAATATCCGGGCATATTATCGACAGTGAAATTTTGACACATGGGTTGTTGAACTTGATAGCATTGAACAAATTTTGTTTGCTTGTTTAAGTTTTCTACCTATTTATGGACAGTTTCCGGTTTTATCGACAAAAGCATAAAATTTGTATGGGAGCGCCCCTAAGGAGTGGTCGGAGGGGATAGGTGTCAAAGGCAAAAATGTTCCTTTTGCAAAAGTAATGGGGGTTGGTGATACATATTAACCCTCTCCGGCACTCTCTTAAAGGTCATATCCTCAGGTGTATGGAATAAATATTTTTAAAAAAGATGTCATCAAAAGCGAATTGAATAATTCTACGTCTTGTGTTACGACATAGTCGAAACTACTGTATCTTTTTTAAAAATCCTTTCATTTATAAACAAACATTGTCAATAATTTTTTTGACATTTTCTTTGTTTTTGATATATTTGAAACAATTTGATCATGATACAATTATACAAGGTAGGAGTGACAGTTTTTTCGTCTTGCGCTAACTGTCAAAAATAGTATAAATTGGAGAACGAAAAAAGAAGAAAAGAAAGTAGAAAACAAAATATACAGGCAAATGACAGTCGCTGCAAGGTACTGGTGAGAAAAAAGCAAGTTGTCACTCCTACCTTGTATAATTGTATCATGAATTTGATATATATTTGACATAATTTGTTCTCAAATGAAAACAAAATA
Source organism: Pherbina coryleti (assembly GCA_943735915.1). NCBI lineage: Eukaryota > Metazoa > Arthropoda > Insecta > Diptera > Sciomyzidae > Pherbina > Pherbina coryleti. The sequence goes on from OX030952.1 coordinate 109,196,346, forward strand.
AAATTTAAAAATGCTTTATCGAAGGTTTATTGAAGGTTTCGTCCATTTTTAATATTCTCTCATTTATAAATCATTTAAAAGAGACTTTTAACGCCATTGAACGTTTATGAATAATGTTTTTCAATTTTTTTTCGATTTTTTCCTTATGAAGGCTTTATAAGAGATTCATAATTTTTTTATGAATACAGCCGTTACATTATTTTTTTATATATTATTTTCATTTTGTCTCATGTTATCATTTGGATAACTTAAAATGAAATATTTTATTAAGTCAACAACATGTTATTACGCGTCAAGCGTCTTGAAATTTGTAATTTAACTATGTATTCATTTTATTTTTCATAGCTTACCTCATATTTACTTCGTTGAGGTAAGCTATGCCTTCTGTAACAATATATTTATTTATTAAATTAAAAGTTTTTTTTTTTGTTCAGCAAAACAAGCCTTAACAAGTAATCGATTTTCAATCCATCCATCCATCGTATTTTACGAATCCATTGCCAAATCGCAATCTCATCTTATTAAAAGTTATAACGGAGTTAGAAAATCTGTTAGTAAATTTTTGTTATCAAGATTTTTTCGAAAACTATGGATATTTTGTGAACCATTTTCTGCACAGCACTACAAACCACGACGTAACTCTATTCCGTAGTGTGGCAACTCTACAGCAGCTGTTTAATTGTAAAATTTAAAGATTTCTTGAGGATCTCCTGAATTATTTTTGTGTTTAAAGTATTTAAATAGTGCATTTTAAACCAATAGCAAAATAAAGATGATACAATTATATCGCAAGCATTAAATAAACCCTTAAAAAAAATGAAGTTATACAAACTATATGTGCACAATAAATCTTATAGCGGTAAGTAAATGTTGATGATTATCATTGAAAAGTGAAAATATATAATTTTTATTAAATATTAGATGCGGATTTGGTGCTTAATCCCAAGGAGCACCCAGATGCTAAGCTTGGAGATGTGGTCGAGGTGTTTCACCCAGAAGACGATGACAGCAGTCGTTTATTGCTACAGATAACAAAGTTCAACGACCTGAAGGGACGCGATGTGATAAGCGTTGACAATATTGTTGCGGCACAATTTAATCTAAAGACCTTCAAAGATGTAGTGATGCGTGTCGTGAATGTGGACGATGTTGCTCTGGATTCGATAGAGATAACGTTTAAGGATCAATATATGGGACGTTCTGAAATGTGGCGGTTGAAAACCTATTTGGTGAGTGATACTTTTAAGCCTGCAATAAAAGGTTATTTAATTATTTACTAAAAATTAAACAGACCAACACCTGCGTTTATGTGAATAAAAAAATCGACTACAACGATATGCAAATTCGCTGCCAAGTGTACGAAATGTGGTCACAGGGCGAACGAGTTACCTGTGGCGTTATCAATGAGGATACTAAGATCGTTTTTCGCAGCAGCACCTCTATGGTGTATCTGTTCCTACAAATGTCTTCGGAAATGTGGGACTTTGATATACATGGTGATTTGTATTTCGAGAAAGCTGTGAACGGGTTTCTAACCGAACTCTTTCTGAAGTGGCGAAAACTGGGTTGCAATCACGAAGTCACTATAGTACTTTTTTCGCGTACTTTTTACGCAGCAAAAACGTTGGAGGAGTTTCCCGAACATATGCGTGACTGCCTTCAGATGGACTATAAGGGACGCTTTTATGAGGATTTCTATCGTGTGGCCATACAAAATGAGCGCAATGATGATTGGTGTACAATTTTGGTGCAGTTGCGCAAGTTATTTACAACCTATCAAACCACTGTGTTGGGCTATCATAAGCGTGAAAATGTTACTATACCAGCGGCAACAAATTCTACAGCTGCGCAGGGTAATTTTTTGGAAGTTCTTAATATATCTCTAAACACATTCGAGAAACATTATTTGGATCGCACATTTGATCGTACTGGACAACTCTCTGTAGTTATAACACCAGGTGTGGGTGTTTTCGAAGTGGACCGTGAACTTACAAATATCACCAAACAAAGGGTGAGCAAGATTTAATGGCATAAATGCCTGTGTGTAAAAATTCGTAAATTTTTTGTATTATAAGATCATCGATAATGGTGTTGGTAGTGATTTGGTTTGTGTTGGCGAACAACCGCTGCATGCCGTACCTTTGCTCAAGTTTCACAACAAGGATACTTCGCTTGCCACTGCCGATGATTATTCGCTACCACATTGGATAAACTTGAGTTTTTATTCAACAAATAAAAAAATTGCATACACAAATTTTATACCACGCATAAAACTGACGCCGTTGATAGCAAAAGCCACAGATAAAGATGACGATAAGGTTGGTTTTTTTTGAAAAAAAAAATTCAAGAAGATACATTTTTCTATGAGAGGAATGTACATTGTCGCATTGTTTACATAATATTTAAATACACTAGAACTATTAATTACATTGAAATTCGTTTCAGGAAAATACAAACATGAATTTTTTGAGCTGCAACCAATCTGAATATATACACAACTCTTTGTTTGATTATGATGCTTATGATGATCAAATTTTCCAGCTACCACCAGCTCAAGGCACATGGTAGTAGAAAATTTCTAGTATATTATCTTTTATCTATTCTATTTAAAAAAAAACCTTTTCAGCTCTCTCCAACGAGTTATACGAGCTAAGAAAACATCGGTACCCAGCTTAGAAACTTATGCTTATAATTGTAATAACGATTGGGACCAACTTACAACCACTAAACTTCCAAATTTAAGACGTAAAATGTCCGATCCAGACATACATCATGGTACTTCGGGCATGCTAGCAACATTGGTATGAAAAAAATATTGTCTTTAATTTGCTTAAATTAAATAAAATTGAGGAATTATAAGCAGGCGTCGAATTCAGAGTGGTATCATTTTAATGAGATTATTTATTTTTAAATTAATTTTACATTTAAATTTCAATTTAATGTTTTTTTTTTTATTTTACATTTAAATTTCAATTTAATCGTCTTTTTTTTTTTGCTTTTAAAATTATATTAAGTTAATTAATGATTAATGATTCGATTTTCATAAAAATTTTTATTTATAATTCTTAAACCTAATAGCACAATATAAGCCCATTAGCAAATTTAAAAAATAACAGTAACATTTCTCTACAAATTCTTGTACGTTATTTTTTTAGGCCGGTTCACCAAATCTGTCTGAGTCTCTAGCCTCGGAAAAAAACGCACGTCGATCTATAGTGTCCATTGCGCCAATTGTGCGACCTGGACGTGCACTAATTAATCCATTCGATCCATCGCATGTCACAATTAAGCTAACATCAAATCGTCGACGTTGGACACATATATTTCCCAAAGTAAAACTATCTTATTTATTGTTTCAATCAAACTTATTTTATATAATTGCTTAATATTAAGGGGCCTACGGGTGTGCTCATTCAACAACATCACTATCAAGCGGTACCAGCTAAGCAACAACCTCTTGCGATAAACAATAACGAAAATGAGTATTCATCTGGCTTCAACTCTGTGGACTATGACCATGCATCAAACTGTTCTTCATTAAGTAAATCGTTCTCATCCTACACTGGTGAAGATTCATTTGACTGTGAGTTATATTATATACTTATATATAAACAAATACCAAAAATATCTCTTTTTTTTTAGTTTTGAAAAAACGCAACTCTTCATTTTTCAATGCCACTGGTCAGGGTACAAGTGCAACAAATACTGCATTGCATACGAAGAGTTTTTTGTGGGGTGCAACTGGTGAGCAAGAGTGGACACCAGCTCTGACAACAGGTATGAGCAACATGTAGTTTTTCTGTCACTAAGAATTAATTTAAACGAGTTATTATTGACATTTTTAATAAATTAATATTTATTTACTTTAATGCAACTTTTTATAAAGTTATGCATTATTTGTTGCTTCCTGTAGGAAGAAAAAACTTAATTTTTTTCTTCCTTCAGCATATTTTGTTGTTTTTTTAAAGATGGCAGATATATAACTGCAATTGTAAGACTTGAATATTTACCGTAGTTTCCACTATCATGTTTGACAACACATCAGCTTGCTGAAGCTTTTTAAAATCTGATTTTATGGCTTTATTAATATATGCCATATGAGATGCTATAATTTTTTCCAATTCTTCACCGTCGCCGTTTGGAAAATCAAACAAAACAATAACTTGATCATTCGTAGTTAAGCCTGCCGCCTTCTTTAGTTTTTGCACACGGCTTACAATATCACGTGCGATGCCTTCTTCGGTCATTTCCGTACTGATTTCGAAATTAATGCCCACTAAAAATTGCTCATCATTAGCAAAATCATATAAATCACTGTTCTGCTTAACTGATTTCATAGCTTTTTTAAATCCATATTTAACAAATACTTCCTCGAACATCGTCAACCGATGTCCTAAAACGTCAATCTCTGCGCTGTTCTTTGACAAAGCCTCAACAATATCATCATGTTTTAAATTCTTTATAAGCTGCTGCATATCTTTGAGCTTCTCTTTATAGCGAATGCCCATCAATTTAAAGTTCGGTTCGACTTTTAAATAGACGCCATATTCATGAAATGCCGTTGTTAAAGTCAAACTGCGACATTTTAATTCGCGCATTAATTCTAACTCCATTTGTTTTAAATCTTCTAAATATTCCGCTTGCATATGCATCACCACAAGATTTTTCAGCGGATATTTAAGCGCTTTGCCCTGGCGTTCACGTATGCGCCGCCCAAGTATGATGACTTTTTGGAATTTGACAAATGTGCGTTCAACGCTTAAGTGCCTTAAACTTTGGTTAGGCCAGCCTAATTTTATATTATGTATGGAATTAATCTCAGGTTTATCCGGTATGTAAATTGCTAGGTTTTGATAAACGAATTCGGCAAAGAATGGCATAAACGCTGCCATATTTTTGCAAATGCTGAGCATTATATAAAAACTGATATTGAGTGTTCGCTCACAAATAGCTACACCGTGCTCACCCTTAATGTGGGCGCGCTTAAAACGTACGTACCAGTTGGTGAGTTGTTCAATGAAATCTACTAACCTTGGTGTGACTTTGTATAGACGATATGCTTTCATTTCTACTGCAATATCTTGCAATAGCGTCTCGTTATAGGAAATCAACCATAGATCAAAGATATCCTCATGTTTCGTCGCTATAACTAAGAGTTCATCATAAAAAAATTTCCGATCTTCTTCGCCTTCAAAACGTTTGATGTTTTGTATGAGAAATCGAAATGCATTGTACCATGGCATTAACACATTCTTGACTACATTTCTTACACCGTCTTCTCGGAAGCTAAGATCTCCTGCTCGCACTAAGGCTGAATTTAATAAATAAAACCGTAAAGCATCTGCGCCATATGCGCTGACGATTTCCATTGGATCAGGATAGTTTTGTTTGCGTTTGGACATTTTCTGTCCATCAGCCGCCAAAACCAAGCCATTTATTATGGCATTACGAAAAGGTGGTTGATCAAATAGCGCTGTCGACAGCACGAGTAGAGTATAGAACCAACCGCGTGTCTGATCAATGCCTTCTGCTATAAAATCAGCTGGAAAACAGTTGTGAAATGATGAAATCTTCTCAAATGGATAGTGAGCTTGAGCATAGGGCATAGCGCCCGATTCAAACCAACAGTCAAATACTTCTGGTATACGTCGCAATGGTGGGCGTCCGGGTACTGCTGAAGGTATAACTAAGTGATCGACAGATTCGCGATGCAAATCCTTTATATTCGAAACTCCTGTTCGTTGTTGAAGCTCGGCAATGCTGCCAATGCAAATTATTTCATTTCCTATAAAAAACGGAAAAAAGAATAAAATAAATTTATTTTTAATTTTTTTTAATTGATTCGATTAATATATTCTCTTTAATCCTATACACAAATGAGTAAACTATCATAATGACTCATTTTTTCAATTTTACTTTTATTTTTTAAAAAATGCAGTTGCTTGACCTGACCGATGGTTATAAGTAAGGGTCGTTAAATGAGATTTTTTTAGGTTTCGAGTTATTTTAGACTTTAAATCTTACTGTTCGAATTGAAATGAAAAGGGCACATAAGAATAGGGCAGGGGCAATATCAGAAGAGTTTAAACGAACACACAATGAATAAATCAAGTATTTTGTATGGTAATTCGTTGAGCAGATTTCAAAACATTCATATAATTTTTCGATTGTAACCAAAAGTTTCAGAAAAAAATGGTAGAAGTAGCGATGTATTCAAATTTTTTGTTACAATTTATAAAAAAGTATCATCCAAAGAGTAATCTTGAAGCGCTCTTTTGCAATGAATCGAAACGCTTTATTGCCCATATGACCTTGATTTTCTTACACCCTTCTTTAATTGTTCGCCATTCACACGTGCACTTTGAGCACTTAAGGGGGAACACGCTCTATTGTGAGCAAATTATTTAATTTTTTCAATCGCATGACATTAATTTTTTAATTGATAGATCTATGTTATTTTAAAAATTCACTTGACAAAATATACAAGGTGAAATTTAGCAAAATTATTTTTTAAAGTGCGGTCAGAAACGCATAGTCCGTGTATTGAATCCAGACTTAAACTCCGTGGTTTTAAAAAATGTTCGGCTTGAAATTTTCAAAATGAACTAAATGGGGAAATGACACATTTCAAATAAGAAAATAATAGAAACCACATTATTTTTACCTGTTTCTGAGCTCCAAATAGGTATTGGTGTGCCCCAAAAGCGATTGCGGCTGACTGCCCAGTCTCGTGCATTGCTCAACCAATTCGAAAACCGTTTTTCCTTTATAACATCTGGCACCCATTTGGATTGGTTTAAATTGCGTTTTAGATCTTCAGTCATACACTCAACACGCACAAACCAAGAGGGTATTGCCATAAAAATAAGTGGTGTATCCGAACGCCAACAAAATGGATAACTGTGCTTAATTTTTCCAGATTTAAAATGTTTTCCAGTTTTACTTAAAAATTCTATCAAAATTTCATCTGCATCTTTGAAGTAAATACTCTCAAGGTCCGCTAATTCTTTTGTGAATTTACCGTTTTCATCGAGTGGAATTGCGCTGAAAGCATCGTTTTTTATCAATCTATTTGCAAAACACACGCGGTAATCATCTTCTCCGAAATATGGTGCTAAATGAACTATTCCAGTACCCAACAAATCTGTAACAAATTCATCCATAAGAACTGGAAATTTAGGGTCTCCATATAAATTGTAGTGCTCAAAGGGTGGTTTGTAGAAGAGGTTACTGAGACGTGAGCCAAAAAATTCATCCTCAATTATGTATTCGTCATCTAAAAAAAATTATTTTTTTGATAAAGTCTTGAATCGAATAGATTTTGTTATCTTTTTAAACGACTTTGAGGGTTTTTCACAAATGAATTCACGCATTGATGAGTCACTTATTAAAAAAAAAATATTGTTTTTTTTTTTGCACAATATTTCTCTAAGTACTTAATTATAAATGCAAGTATGAAATTAAAACAAAAATTCTTAGATATAATTTAATTTTAAGTAACGTTTTCACACATACCCATAAAAATGACGCTGATGCGTTTCTTTGCCACAATGTAAAGAATTTCGGTCTTCATGTATCGCACTCGTGCATAGACCAACTTCGAATTAACACAAACCGCTCGATTAGTCGGCAGTGTCCAAGGTGTTGTTGTCCAAATCAACAACTTATTACCACTGAATTCACTCCCAATTGTTACAACATCCAATGCCACGATAACCCAATCATCTGTTATCTCTTTGAAATTCTGACCAGCTTCGAAATTGGACAACGGCGTTCGACAACCCACAGAATAGGGCATTATTTTGGTACCCTTGTAAATAAGACCTTTGGAAAATAGTTGCTGGAATACCCACCAAACACTCTCCATATACCACGGATACATTGTCTTGTAGTCATTACGAAAATCAATCCATCTGCCAGTGCGTTTCACCACGCTTTCCCATTCTTGCGCATAACGCATAACAATCTGACGACATTCGTTATTGTATTTCACAATACCCATCTTTGTAACATCCTCTGCTGTTTGTATTCCCAATTTTTTATCAATTTCATATTCAACTGGTAAGCCGTGACAATCCCAACCGAAACGACGCTCCACATAGTGGTTACACTGAGTAGCATAACGCGTCATAACGTCCTTGATTGTCCCTGCCAAAATGTGTCCATAGTGCGGTAGTCCAGTGGCAAATGGTGGTCCATCATAGAAGGAATATATTTCGGCTAATCCAGCATCATAATCTTTTTTACGTTCTTCTTGTATAGCATCAAATATGTTGTGTTGCTCCCAAAATTTAAGAATTACATTCTCAACTTCTGCATATTTTATTTTCACATCCAAGTCAGTGGTAAACATTTTAAACCCACTCACGCGAATCGTATACCAAAGACTGAACAGTTCAAACGTAATAATAAGTGTAAAGATTGTGTTCTCATAAACTTGATTATTTCATCAGAACTTCAACATATATGTGAGCCTCGGCCAATGTTGCCGTATCCGGTATAATAGAACATTAAAGTTTCATATGCAATATACATACATATGCAAAAATATAATAAAAAACCCGAAAGAAAAACGGCTTATTCTTTGATTTTAAGCTTAGTATTAAATGTATTTTGAAGCCATTTATTTTTTAAAACAAAATGTGTGCATTGGAATAATTATAAGAATTTAAATTTTAAAATAATTAAAATTTCTTAAAATAGAAAAATCTCAAAAACTTATACCAGCATTAAATTACTTCGAATTACTTATAATTACTTTGTCAATTAATAAACAAAAGTTTATAAGTATTGGTTAGTTTACACAATTCTAGAGATAATCCCCCTCGAAAATCGGGTGCGTATGATTTAAGTTCTAAGGCCGCTTTCAATTAGTTTAAATTCTTCCATCTGTAAAGAAATATCTTAAGCGTTGTCTTTGCTCGTTTCTCCAAACCTGCTCAATGAACAATTTAATTTGATATATAATAAAATATTTTAGTCTTTTCTATCCGGATTTCATCCAATTAAAATACGTGAACCTGTAAAGAGAAAATTTTATGAATTTTGTTGATATTTTTTTTTTATTATTAACACTTTGAACGGATTGAAATTAAAAAAAAATTTTAGTTTTCATATTAAAAAAAAAAAGAAATTTGTGCCCACTGTACCAGCTTCCTAGAGATGACTTAAAAAACTATTATGCAACTGAACCCACTAGTTCTTGTAGCTTGATCTATTATAAAAATTTTGGACGATTTGACATAGTCCTGCTTATATTGAAAATGGTTCCAATTGAAATACAGTATGGGAAATATGGATGGTGTTATGCAAGAACACATTCTATACAACAGAAAAATATAAATAATTTATAAGATAATATTATAAGCAGTGACAACGGGCCCAGGCGAAGCCAAGATTTTTTATATCTTGATGCAAAAAAATATAATGAACACCACGAATTGCATTAAAAAAAAGCTAGTGTCTAACAGAACCACGTGTTTTGTTAGTGAATATAACCGTTTTTTAGTGAATATAAAAAGCACCCATCCTTAGCTTTGAGTCAATTTGACATTCTTTTTAGAGATATTTTTTTAAGAATATTTATTTAACAGCTCAACAGCGACTTCTATTGGTATTTATTTTTAAAGAAACAAGTAAGGAATTATCTTTGGCTGATCCAAATTAAGAATAAGCTGACATCTTTGTTGAAGTATATTCAAAGTTATAAATTTTTTATTATTTTGATGACGTCACTTTGTGTAGAGCCTATGTAAAGTTTTCATTAAATGCTAGTTTCATGACGTCACTTTGTATGTGTCAAATTTTTACTGAGCACGGGACCAGTGGAAGATCGTTCACATGCCGTGCATCAACGCTCAAGACGTTCCAAGGAACTGTTTGATGCGGTAAGAGAGAGTGTTGTCCAGAACACACATGTGTCGTATCGTCACCGCGTTTTGCATTTTGGCATCACAGTGGAACCACTTTGCAAAGTATTTTAAAGAATGATTTGCATTTTTTCCCGTATAAAGTGCAATTGGTCCAAAGAATATTGCCGATAGACTGTCCACATCGCTTGGAATACGGCGATATAGTTGCTCGAATGGTTGACACTTAATAGCATGTTCACATTGAGCTAAAATTAAGTAATTTCGAGCTTTTGTGTAATTTCGTCTGAAATGATATAATTTAATTGGTAATTATCCATAGTGGCATCCGTGGCGTAGTTGGTTAAAGTGCGTGGCCGCTATGTCAAAGAACCTGGAGACCCAGGTTCGAACCCCAGCAGCGACAGAAAATTATTTGAATTAAAATAATTTTTCTGTACAGCCGCCACCTCTCTGCAGACAATGGCAAACCTCAGAGAGTAATCAAAATGCCATGTAAAGCTTCTTGAGAACGAGAACATTCCGTTCATCGCCGTTCGGAGTCGGCGTTAAGCATGTAGGTCCGGTTCTCGGTCAATTGTGTACAAACTTAATAACACGCACAACACAATTGATCATAAGAAGCTAGGTCAAAGTCCTTTCAACGGCTGGAATGGCCAGTTATTTATTTTTTTTATTTAATTATCCATACAATTGGTTAATTTCGAAATTACCTCAAACAAGCTAATTTCGTTGAAATTACTCACGAAATTAGGCCAATATTGAATAAATTTTCAATATTAAATCTTGGCTTTTTTTTCATATGATTTATAGCATTAATTACAGAATTTACACATTTTTCTGTATCTTCAAGCTCATTAAAATAAAATAGGACAACTCTTGAAATTTCCTCTGGATTCATGCTGTATTGTGTTCAAAAATTATACATGATAATAATTAATTGACAGAAAAAAAAAAATTAAACGTCAAACAAAATTATTAAAACCCAGTGTGAACACTTTTCCACAATTTCGAAACTATCTCACGAAATTACTTAATTTTAGCTCAATGTGAACATGCTATAACCTGATTTTTGGAAGCAAATTTTTATGACCGATGAGGCCCATTTTATTTATACTCTCTAGTGCCATTAACAAGCAAAATTTCCGATTTTTGGGGAACGCAGAATTATCTATACGAGATCCAATAATTCTATTGTATGACCAAAATGACTGTTTGGGCCGGTGTTTGCGCCAAAATCATCATTGGGCCATTTTTCAGAGAAGACGAAACAGTCGATAGGAATGGATATCGGTGGATGTTGGCTCATTGGCACAAATGTGTAGAAAAGATCTGTATAGTTACTGGTTTTAACAAGACGGTGCGCCATGTCACACTGCAAATCGAACAATGCAGTTTCTGCAACGAAAATTCTCTGGACGTGTGATGTCAAAAATTGGCGAAACTGAATGGCCACCCAGATCTCTAGATTTCACACTTCCGAACTTAATTTTGTGGGGTTATTTGAAAAGCAAGTGTACGCCAGCAAATCTCAGACCATTGACGAGCTCAAGGCAAAAATTCATGCCGAAATTATCAATCATACCGTTCGAGTTTATACGTAGGATACTACATATATTTCGGGAATAAATATAAAACCGAATTTTTTCCTTTATTGTTTTTCAAAATATTCTCCGTTATGATTAATACATTCTTGCATGCGTACATTTGTCATAACATTTATCCCATTCTGATTGAGACACCTCCAAACCATAGTTTTTGAACGCATAAGCTGTTCTTCTGGCGTCGAAAATCGTTGTCCACGTAGTTTGTCCTTGATGTGAGGGGACAAAAAGAAGTCATTGGTTGCTAAATCAGGACTATACGGTAGATGATCCATTAATTCGATTTTTTGAGTGCTCAAAAACGCCTCAAGCTCACATTGTCTTGATGACGGAATATTTATTTTTTTACGCGTCTCCCGTGGCGAAAATTGAAAAAATTTACTTTGTTTTCAAAATAAAATTGAATTTTTGTCTTTATATTTATTATCGAAATTGAACACTCAGTCAAAATTTAAAATATATTTCATCAAAATTAGAAAAGAAATAAGAATTCAATTTTGCGTTAATTGTAAATTGATACAAAATACGTTTGAAGGTTAAGAACATTTTTTTTATTGCAGCTAACGCATTCTTTATTTCGTTAGGATGTTGGAAATAGTAATTATTTAAATTTTCAAAAAATTCTTTTTTTAATTATTCCAGTTCAAAAAGCCTATGAGCAATGTATGTACACTTGTGTGTCTTGTGTGATGACTGATTTCAAAAGAATATACAATAAACGAGTTATTCTATAAAACACGACAACATTATTTGTTCGGGCTTTTTGTTATTTTTGGCAGTTATCGAACGGATAAAAGTTAGCAAACAGAAAACTATTTTCCACATTAAAATTTAAGCTACCAATTCATAGTAATGGCGCGATATAATTTGTTCCCCCAGCCCACAAGAATTTATTTATTAAGTTCTAGAAAAAGTGCTTAATTCCATTCATTATTAGAACTAAGATTTCGATATAAATTGAATTGTAAATTGTGATTAAATTCAGGATTGTCCAAAAATTTAAAATTATTCTCCATAACTGTCAATCTCCATTTTTTATAATTCTTCATTTCATAAAATAATGCATCTGTAAGTTAATGAAAAAGTCAATTGCTTGAAATAACTTCTAACAAAAAACATAAACAAACATTTTAAAACGAACCAACATCCTTTGTAGTTGTAACCTAATTAAAATAACAAACTATGAACTAAAGTAAACTAAGTTGCTTATCAGAGTCTAAAAAAGGTAAGTTTATAAAATGTTAAAAATTTTGGGCATTACATAAAAAATTCATTTAACTAATTAAAATGTATCTTATTAAAAGAAGGTGTTCAGAATTGATAAAACACACATTGAATTTTTAGAAGAACTTGCCATATGCTAAGAGTTATTCTGCCATATGCTATAAGAGTTAATTTCCATTTCTTATTAATTTCTTTCTTATCTTTATATAAAGGGAAAATCTAAAAATCGATGTGTACGAAGTTATTTTTGAATTAGGAAAATTCGAATTCTTTAATAATTTTTGGCATCCCAAAAATTTTTAATATCTTATCGATTTTTAACATTATAATAAACTATGTATCGGTTTAAACTCGGTTTTGAGCTCATTTGTGTACGATCCTCCCTTGCAGCATTTTAACAACTGCCCGAAAGTTAATCATTTCTTAGAAGCTAATAAAATGTTTATAAAACTATTTGTTTTACTTAGAATATTTTCTTTGTATTTGTTGTTGTTTTTTTTTCAAATACTATATAAATAAAAATTTCATTTGAATTAACGTGTTCTTCCTCCTCATACGCTCTTGTAATGTATTTGGATATCAATTTTGTGAATGCAAATAAAGTGAATGCTAAATCGACGAAACATATGAAAGACCCTTTCGTAGAGAGGGAGACTCTATTGCCCTTTGGAAATATGTGCGCAGACGCAGATGGTGGAGAAACAAAAATAATCATAGGTTTGCAATAGAAGAATCAAAATTTTACTCGTATTTTTAGTAAACACTTTTTTAACATTTGCACCATATCTATTAAAAGTAGTGAAAAAACATCAGTTATCATTATTTTTTAAGTTCATTCAGTAGCTGTGCATTTAGCTGTATATAAATGGCAAAAAGTTGGTAGAATGTTTTATGTAAAATAATTTTTTTTTAAAATCATCAAGAACAGTCGCAAATACGGCAAATCGAAATTTTGATTTTTGGTTTTATAAAAAAAAAATTCTGAGTAGAATTTTTAAAAAATGATATTCTGGTTTATGTAATTGCTGAAATTTGAACTTGTTCTCAGACATAACTTTGATGTTAATATTTTAATGGTAGAGTATATTTTTTTCATTAGAATTCATTAGTTTACATTTATATTAAAAAGCATTCATATGGAATAAATCATAATTATTTGAAAGTTTAAATTGTATGCATGCAAAATTTAAAGTTGTATTTTTATAATTTTGCATGATTTTATTTGCATTAATACGGAAGCGACAATATAAATACTATCACTTTCATCAGAAAATTAACAAATTTTATTAAAAAAGTAATTTTTCTAAGAAAATATTGTTTTACTGACTCCATTTTAAAATTTTAATAATAATAAAAATAAATAATGTTAATATCTACCTGTATATGCGTTGGGTCCATAACTCTAAATGACATTTGCTTCCAAGAGCTTTTGCTTTATAAATTTTGTATGCAGGAGTATGTTCGCAATTCTGTTTTGTTAAATAACGTTCATTCTTTAAAACCATAACTCTCTAAAAATGAAAAATTTAAAAACTTTGAAAATGTAAATACAGAAATTTTAAATTACGAATTTCTGTTTACTTATCCAAATTGAAAAGTGTGGAAGTGGCCTCTTTTGTGCTTAACTGTTCATAAAAACAAAAACACAGCAAAATCCAGGTTAAATTTGGTGCTTTTTATATTGTCGCTATTGTAAAAATCCGCATGTTCACAGTAAAAAGTCATCGCCTATACATTAAAATTTTATGGCACAAAAATGGTACTTCTTAGTGAAGTAAACTTTATCCTGTCAAATTATACACGGACATTTTTTCTTTTTCATCATTAGATCATTGTGTCAATAGCCGTTCTGCGATCCTTAAAAACGTGAATCGCAAATACATTTTGTCTCTTTTTAAAACTTTTTTTTTTAATACTTCATAGAATGGGAAATGGACCTGATTACTTCGAACAATCTCATTTTCAAATTAAGGAAAACAAAAAAAATCTACCACTTCTTTTTATTGTGAACTTCCTGTGGACTGTAACTCATTTGTAATTTAGCACCATGCTTCATAGCTGAATTATCTTACGTAATAGATATAAAGTTTGCAAATGTTAACAACAACAATAATTACCGCCGAATAAGCACTTTTGCACCATTCCCAATATCCATCACCCACTACCTAAGTCTTAAAGTTAATTTACTTTTGTTTATTGATAGTTTAATTAATGGAGTTGGCTTTTTCCTAGTTTTCTTTTTAATATATATATATATATATATAGTTATATACATATATAAATATATCTAACGAGTTGTAACTCACCGAACGACGTTTTATTTCGTCCAAATTCTGCTGCAGCGCAAGTTTTTTATAAGTTGTGTGTGCTTTTTCAGCTTTAGTCGCTTAATTCTACTTAAATAATTTCTAGGCGTCGATTGGAAATCACTCACCATTCCCGCTTGTCTGCCCATAACGACTGACTACTTTCCCGACAAACGTTCCCTGCACAATGACTATGTCATCTCCGATTACACGCTATTGCCCGATGATGTAAATCTCGATTATGCCAAAAGTCGTGCCGTCTATCGTAAACCTCTAACGACCGAAGAAGTTTTTAAGGAAATCGTCTCACAACGTCTGGCACAAGGTTTTCAGTTAATTGTATTGGAAGAGAAAAGTTCATCGGCACCTGACCAAGCTCCATGTTGTGGTGGCTTAAAACAGCTGAGACAGTCGTCGGTGTTAAAAATGAAGCCACCGACAGAAGTGACCAAGGAATTCTTATTGTCTATTGGTAGAATATTTCATAAGATCTCATTGAGTGGATCCGTTATAACAGTAACAGGCTATCGTCCCAGGTAAGACTTCTACTATGAAATGTTTCAAAAATATTGTTTAGAATATTGTGTTAAAATTTTA